>JAKSZP010017090.1:0-354637 GCA_022478985.1 Massospora cicadina
TGGGAAAGGTTTAATGTAAGAAGTCAACCAATAAGGAATGTTGGTCACAAAAAATAAATTTAAACAACTTCAGGGTAATTCAGGGTCTGCCAAAATGGTCCCAAGCACCGATTCACCAATAAGCAAACACTACCATCTGAATTGGTAGAATAGACCGAAACTAACTTCACTCAAGTAATTGACTGAAGTTATATTTTACCCAAACATGTAATTCCATAAATGGAATGGTTTTGAAACCCTGTTCCTCTACTAACCAAATTGAACCATCTGCATTAATTGAGTAAACCGTCCATTTTAAAACCTGGGCTGACGCAAGGGGCTTGGCGTTAGGCATCTCACTAGTACCAACCTGGGCATATTTGGCTTGTACCCAGCGTTGGTCTACTGTGTGCCTGAGATCAGGGAGGGCTTGAAGCTTCACCTTTTGGGCCTCCTTTCACCCATCCTTGGGGTTGGTACCCACTATCATGTCATTTAACCATAACAGGTGTGACATGAAATAAAATGGGCAGACTTGGTAAACTTGTCATCACTACCATGATAGCGTTATACCCAAAAAGAGAAAGGTAGTTCCACAATAAGATCAGCTGGGTGGGAAGTCCAGGGTCCTTCTGTTTTCTGGACTGGTACCAACAACCTTATGAGTGGATGATAATCTTGTTTCATCCTGTTGTAAATAAGGCACTCCTTTTTATACCTTGCAACCTGAGCAGAAATTATCTTTTCAGTTATATGTATGGTGGACAAGCACCAGCGTTTTCACCTTCCCAAGGTGCTCTACAGTTATACCATAATAATTTTCTTTGATTATCTCCAGGCGAAGAGGTTTCTGCATAAAGCTATAAGCGTCACTAAAACCATATCATATCTTCCTTTACATGGTACTCCTTTGTTATATCCTCCTTATTAAAGTACATCTGGTGAAAAATAAGGTATATTCAGCTGAAAAGCACTAAAAATGGATGGCTTTTATGAACATACTATACTTCTCTAGTTTCTCCAGAGAAGCAATACTGGAATGCACGCAGTGAAGGAGGGTTGCTTAGATACAATCTTCCTTGGAGGAATCATCAGGCGATTGTTATGCAACTCTACTTCCTTAGGTCCAGGAGCTATTGTGGGGTTACAATTAAAAGCATCAGCTAAACCATTATCTTTGCCTTTAATGAACTCTCAATAGAACACTGATTGGGCAAGGGTCTCATGTCAATGGGTTTTCAGGGAGTTAGGACATGAGGGGAACAGTAGTAAAGAAGAGCCCTATGGTCATTACAAATGCAGAATGGCCAAGAAGAACCATGAAGATGAATGTCAATAAGTTAGAGCCTCCAAAACTGCAAGTAGTTCTTTGTCATATAAAAGTAATTCAATTCAGTAAGGACATTTTATGAGAAAAATACCTATAGGATATTCAACTCCATCTTTGCCCACCTGTAACAGAGCAGCAGCAATAATAAAATTCAAGGCATCGCTACCCACTATAAACTTTATATTTGAATCCACATGGCAAAAACTTATGTGGAGAGTAAAGTATACTTCACAGCTTGGAAGGTATTATCTAGTGCAGATGACCACTGAAGAGCTTTTTCACACTGGCTTTATATAAGAATGCACCTACCTCTGAAAAATTTGGAATGAACTTTAGGGAGATGCAAGACATCAAAAACTCCTAAATTTATTAACTATATTGGGCATGAGCCAATCACAAATAGCCTTCTCCTTGTCTGGAGTGATCATGTATCCTTTGTCAAAAACTATGTTGCTCAGAAAGGTAACCTAGGACAAAAAATTCGCACTTACTGATCTTCAGCGTCAGGTTTGCTGCTCTTAAATAGTCAAACACTTGCCGCAGGTGGATCACATGGGATGCTTGATCATAAAAAGGGCCAGATTAATCCATATAGGCCACAGCACTTGCAACCAACAATTTTCCAAAAAAAATCAATACAAAATTGAAAAGTACAGGTGCACTTTTAAGCTTAAACGTCTTACTCAGAATTGGAAAACTCTCTTCCTGGTACAGAATAAAGTGAGCCATTCCTGGCCCTTTTTGATGCGGATCTGGTTAAATGCATTTAAGCAATCTAGTTTGGAGAAGACTTTAGCTTTCTCCACATAGCGAGCAATTTGTGCCTCCATAGTAATGGGATGCAAATTGGGTATGGTGACATTATTCAAGTTACTATAATTCACGCAAGGGCATATTCTACCATCTGCTTTTTACACAAAGAGCAGTGATGAGCATACTGGAGAGGTACCCTGAAAGATATCTCCTTTTGAAAGTTGCTTTGTAAACCACACATTAATGCTACATCTTTCTGCAGAGTCAAAAGGTAGATTGAGAGGTAATGCAAACCAGGTCAACTGTGAGGTTAAAATCAAAAATAAAATCTGAATGACTAAGTAAGGCATTTTCTGAAGCTGCATAAAATGAAGACCAAAAACCCTTCAAACAGAGGTGTAGGGGAGCTTCTGGAGTGAGCTTCAAAAGAGGTTCAAGACTAAGCTTATGTACATTGAGACACTGCGGCAAGTTGCTCAGAGTGGTTCTGAATGACATGAGGATCATCAATTCCTGACCCCTCTAAGGATAAAGTAAAGGTATTGGTCTTTAAATTGTTTTGATATCAAATTTCCACCTCCAGATAATCCCAAGAATGTTTTTATAGTAGGTTTTGACTTCTATAAAGTGGTCAGACAATTGATATCTATCAACTTTCTAATCAACCAGACCATGAACCTTCAAGGTGGGAATACCCTGGGAAGCAACTTTCCTAATTATACCACAAGGTAAGTAGCATAACTCAAGGTAGTCAGTGTCAGGGAAACTGGAGTGCAGGAGGTCGCTGGAGGGAAAGATACAGGCCAAAGGTGACACAACAAGGCCAAGTGACCCAAAAAAATGAAGAGACGTCCTAAACAATCAGTATTGTGTTTCCAAACAGATCTGTGGAACAAAACGCACACCAAACTGGCCACAAGCATCAGGGACATAAGGCCCTGGGAGCTGGGAAGTGTGGCAAAAAATCTAGGGCAAAAGGCAGTGAAATAGGAGGAGGCGGAGCCCGTGGCATAGGCGGCAGAGTAGGTGGCAGACTCAGGTACAACAGGAGGGGAGAACCAGTTCAGAAAATGGACTCCAGCTATTGCAAAACTCTGCAGAGTAGTTTTTATGCGGAAAACCCAAGTATAGAAGATGTGCCAAAATCCTAAATTTTATTAAAAGGATCAGTTTATCTGAGAAAAGCAAAGTCTTTCTCATCTTGGGACTAAATTTATAGGGGGTTTCTTCATGAAAATTCCAGTGGTTATTGGAATCTGATATGAGCTACAAATTCGTTATTTTTCAACAAAATCAAAATTTTTCAAATTTGGCCAGATTCCAAAACCTCATATCTTGTGATTTTTTGGGTGTTGAGTTCGATTCCCGCCTTAGCTTGTGTATCAATCAAGCCGTTTCCCTCAGTCCTGGCTGGCAAAGCCAAAACCCATTTTTTGTTAATGACCTTGGATAGGTCATTGATGACCTTTAGGGGTTCTGGTCTCTGCCCCAAGGGCTTGTTGGATTTGGCTTTAGATGGGCGATTAATTCCAGTAAAAATGTCACTAGCTGTGATATCACCCTCCACCCTTGGATGGGGTTCAACACCACCTGAGGGGATATTGGCCAAGGCAAAGTTCTTGTGGGGAGTGGGTAACTTCATGGAAGCTAGAGAGGCCTGGGAGGCAGGTCCTGCGGCATATGGGAATCTAGAGTGGAAGTCATGAATTAGGTCCTGAGCATTGGTCATGTCTCAATAAGATACCCAGCTGTTCTCTGTCTCATCATATCCTTTCCAGGACACCAAGTATTGCAGATGGCGCCAGGATAGGCGAGAAGCAAGAATGGCATCAATCTCATATTGGGGTTCACCATCTACTATCACAGGATCTGGGTGAGGTGGCATGGGACCATTAAAGGGGTCAGGAGGCATTCATGTAAGGTGCTGAACACTTTGATTGAGGGGTAAGTCAACCTGGTAAGCTGATGGTGTCAAGAGAGTGTCTGTAACTCTCTCGTTCCCAGCAAGGTGATGTGGGATGCAAACCCACATTGCTAGGAACTAGCCGTTAGGAGAATGGAAAATAAGACACCTTGAATGGTGCCTGTGCAAAAGGTACCCCAGGTAAGGGTGTAGAGCACAACATATAGTACCAGGTAAGTAAGAAACATAACAGCTTGAGTGGACCCCAGAGGGGAGTCCATAATCAAGTGTAACTTGGCGTCAGGGGGCTTGAGTGCCTCAATTTGGAGGAGACCTGGGCGGCCCAAGGGAGCACCTGAGATTTTGGTAAATTGTGATAAAAGGTAGTGGCCCACATAGTTGGAGACCTCCCCAAAGAGGTCCGCCACCAAGTTCGCCCAAGGAACCATGAGTAAAACATAAAATAACGGGTAATTTTATTTAAAAAAAGTTGACCAACAGGGAATGTTGGTCACAAAAAACGTATTTAAAGTGGGTTGGGGAAATTAAGGATCTGCGCGGAAGTGCGCCCAAGCCTTGACGCTCCAATAAACAGATGCTTCCATCCATTTTTGTAAAATACACCAAAAGTGCCTTCACTCAAGTAATTGATTGAAGCCGTATTTTACCCAAACTTAAAATTTCATAACTTGAACAGGATTTGAACCCTTGCTCTCCAATTAACCAAACTGAACCATCTTTGTTTGTAATGTAAATCGTTCGTTTCAGTGCCTGGGCTGAGATAAGAGGCTGGGCGTTTTTCACCCCATTAGTATCAACCTGGGCATGCTTGGCTTGCACCCAGCGTTGATCTAAGGTGTGTTTCAGGTCAGGAGGAGCCTGAAGTTTCACCTTCTGGGCCTCCTGTCGCCCAGCCTTATCTTTAGCATCAGTTCCCACTATTAAGTCATCCAACCATGACAGATGGGCCCACTTTCTTGAGGATCTTGAAGGTTCCAACACGCTTGGGACCTAACTTATGGCAGGGTTGCTTCAGGTGGAGACTTTTGGCGTTGACCATGACCAAGTCACCAGGCTTATACTCAGATCCTTCACGGCGCTTTCAGTCAGCATATGCTTTGTAGATCCCCACAGCATCAACGAGATGGTCCTTCACTGCTTGATGTATGTCCCTGAGATCTTTAGTGCGCTCATTGGCAGTGACAACGGTGGATTAAATCCGTGGACTTAGGTTGAAACTGGGGTTGTAACCATAGTTTGCAAAGAAGGGGGAAGTGCCTGTAGAGGAATGGGTAAGGTTATTATAAGAAAATTGCGCCAGTAGGAGGTGAGAGGACCAATTGTCCTGTTCAGCATTGGAATAACTACGCAAAAATTTTTCCAAACCTTGGCTCACCCTCTCCGTCTGTCCATCTGACTGGGGGTGGAAGGCTGTAGAGCGGCAGGGGCAGATACTGAGGATGGTAAGCAGGGCTTCCCAGAACTGAGCAGTAAGTTGTGGGCCCTGATCACTGATAATTACCTTGGGGAGACCATGTAAGCAAAAGATGTGATCTACAAAGAGGTGGGCTATCTCAACTGAAGTAATGGTGGAGTTGCAGGGGATGAAGTGGGCCATCTTTGTGAAACGGTCCACCACAACCATCACTGCATCATAACCCTGGGACAAGGGAAGTTCCACAATAAAATCAACAGATACTGATGTCCAAGGGCCCTCAGCAGCTTGGAGAGGAACAAGCAATCCAGCACTCTTCAGGCGGCTTGACTTTGACCGGTTGCACGTCAAGCAGGACTTTGTAAATTTTTCCACATCAGTGGCAATACCTTTCCAGCTGTAGGAGCGGCGGACTAACTCAAGCGTCTTGTCCCTGCCAGGGTGGCCGGCAGTTGGAGGGTCATGAGCTTCACAGATCACTTCCTCATGCAGGGGTCCAGGAGGTACCCACCACTTGCCCTGATGGAGGATGACCCCATCCATCAGCTGGTAGCCTTTGTCCAAGGATTCGCCATTTCTATGGAAGACCTGCTTAATCTTATCATACTCAGCTGACAGAGGTTGGGACAACCTAACATGGAAAGGGGTGTCAGCATCACCTTCCAAAGGTTCCATCATAAGCAGAGCGGGGGTTGGACAGTGGACTCTCCTTAACCTGTTCCAGCTTAATCAACACCTGGGTATTGTGGGTGTCAACTATGCTGGGTCAGGTGCTAGAGCAGGGTTTTGGGATAGAGCATCAGGTAACGTGTTCTGGGTTCCCTTAATGAAGTTATTTGAAGTCAAACACTGACAGGATTTCTAACCACTGGGACTGGCGAGGGGATAGCTTCTGGGGGGCGCAGTAGTACATCAATGCCTTGTGGTTGGTATGGACAGTATATGTCACTTAGACCCATGCAAATGGTGGCGCCAGTGTTGTACTGCCTCCACAACTGCAAAGGGCTCCTTATCATATATTGCATAGTTGAGCTGCGCCAGGGTCATTTTTTTAGAAAAGTAAGCAACAGGCCGCTTCACTCCATCCTCCCCTCTTGTAACAGAGCAGCTCCCACCGCAAAGTTGGAAGCATCAGTGGCGACAATGAAGGGGCGGCTGGGGTCTGCATGTACCAACACCGGGCTGGACAATAGTATGGACTTGACGGCGTGGAACGCCGCGTTGCATTCATTGGTCTAGCTAAAAATCTTCTTCCCTGAAGCGGTGTAGAGAGGGGCAGCAACTTCTGAAAGATGGGGTGAACTTCTTGAGGAAGTTACAAGTCCCAAGGAAGCTGCGTAACTCTGTGAGAGATGAGGGGTAAACCAATCACGGATGGCTGCTTCCTTATCTGGGGCGATCATGTGACCATGGGAGAAGATAATGTTCCCTAAGAACTCGACCTTGGGTTGAAAGAACTCACACTTGCTAGCCTTAATTGTAAGGTTTGCCTGTGAAAGTCTCTCCATGACATACACAAGTTGGCGGGCATGAGATTCTGCATCTGGGGAAAATACTAGTATATCGTCCATATATGCAATCGCGCATGTACCTATAAGGTCTCCCAAGACAGCATCAATGAGCCTCTGAAAGCAGGCGGGAGCGTTCTTTAAACCAAACGGCATAGCCCTGAACTGGTAAATACCTTTCTGAGTGCAAAAAGAAGTCAACCACTCCTGGCCTTCTTTAATGCGGATCTGGTTGAAAGCGTTGAGACATTCAAGCTTGCTGAACACCCTAGCCTTCTCCACGTAGCGGGAAATCTGTTGTTCCAAAGGGAGTGGATGGGGGTCAGTCACTGTTACATTGTTCAGATTGCCTTAATCAACACAGGGATGAAGTAAGCTATCAGACTTCTCTACAAACAGGAGGGGGGAGCACACAGGTGAGGATTTCTTAAAGATTTGATCCTTAGAGAGCATGTCTTATACCCAAGCGTCCAAGGCAGCCTCCTCCCTCAGGGATAAGGGGTAAATTGGGGAGGATATCTTGACAAGATCCACAGTCAACTTAAACTCAAAGTCGAACTTGGTGTGCTCAGGAAGTGGGTGGGCCTTTTGTGGGATCAAACAGATCAGCATATCCATGGATACATTCTGGTAGAGTAAGTGTTGGGGTCAGGGCATCAGTAGGTTGAACAGAGGCTAGGCTCACATTAGGAGAGGGGCCTCACCTTCTGGGGAGCACCATGGCGCTCTCATCTAAGCAAGGGATGGTAACTGTGACTCCACCAGGAAATTGTGCATGCATGGTAGAGTCTAGGAGGTTAGTGGCAATATCAAATTGGCGCCACCAGCCAACCTCTAAAATAACAGGGTATAGGAGGTTCTTTATCGAGGAGAAGCTTTCAACAAAGTAACCATCACTGGCAATAAAAGGGACAGGTGTTAACACACAGTAACTTGGAATGGTTTGAGATGCACCACCTTCACAAACTGACCAACTCCCAGGGGTAGCTCCAGGGTCTCTGCCAACTCTTGGCGGATGAAGTTCTCAGTTGCACCAGTGTCCACCAAAGTGAGTGCTTGAAAGCTCTTCCCTGAAGAAGAAAAGATAGCCATGAACAAGAAGTAAGCAGAGGAGGGTTTAATTTCCCTCAGAGCCAAGGGATGACAGGATGGCTCCAAGCCCAGAAGGTGGCGTATAATGTGGAGTATCCCCAAAAGAGTTTTTTCCATATGACTTCATATTGCCATAAAGTTGTCCACGGGACTTAAATGGTGTGGGATAACTTAACGCTCTATGTTCAGTGGGGGGAAGGTCTTTATCACATGATACTACACCATTCAGGACAGCCAAGCTTTTGGTAGGGTCAGCCATGGTTATCTCTTCTTCGATCATCCTCTCATGGATCTCTACTCGTTTCTGAATGGAGTCTGTCACAAGGGGTGACTCTGGAGTGATAGGAAAGAGTTGTTCAACTGGGCCAACTGGGATGACAGGTTGGGCAGGGGGCATAGGTTCTAAAATGGCAACGGCAGGTCCATATCTAACCCCTCTACTTTTGAGGACAAAAGTGAGGGGTACTCCATGGAGTGAGGCGGTGCAGGGACAGTGGCGAGAGGACCCCCACCTAGGACGGAGGTTTCAGTCTCACCTTCCAGCGAGCTCACTGCTGGTTCCAAGTGGTACTGGGAGATTATGGAAGTAGGGCCTTCTAGGATCAGGTTGGAAGTGTCCATAACAGCCAGTGTCTCAGCTAGATATGCCACCACTGGATCAGAAGCATGTTGGTGCCCCACAGTGATGGAGTCATCAAGTTTTAGGATCTGGAGTTCAGCGGTACAGTTTGGCTTAGTGGCACAGAGGCTGATAGACAACAGGGATGCAAGGATGGAGCATATCCCAGATAAAAAGGGGGGTGGGTTATCCCATATGCCAAGGGAAGCATCAGTATTATCTAGGGACTTACGGAGAAGGGCCATCTTCAACTGTTCAAGAGATGTCAACCTTGATGCTCACTCTTGAAACAGGTGCAAGTATTGAGCTGTAGTGAGGTCTTCTTGGGACAAGTGTACAAAGGAGTTATAGTCCTCAAGGTAGCAGGGGGATACTCTCAGGGTTTGACAAAGGTTTCCAATGCTGAGAGAGATTCCAGGAGGGATCTATTATTCTCGCCCATGGAGAGTAACCATTGGTGAGCTCCCTCTGAAATTTCATGGAGCAGTAGCTGGAGGAGAAGGACGTCAGCTAAGTCCTTGCCTTGAGACTTCAAATGGGCCCTAAGGCTGGACAACATGTTATAGATCTCATTTTTAAATTTGGAATCCTGTGAAAAGTGGAGAGTGAGACTGGTAGTGGCAGGTACTGCACACTTTATGAGCGTCTTGAGTGAGGGGAGCCGCGCAATACCCTCAGCACACCCTTTGAGGAAGGTAACAACCAAGGCCAGAAGGGATACAAAAGTACCAGCCCAGTGGACCATTTCAACGGGTGACAACTCTGAGAGGATTGGGCTGGCTCTAGCCACCCAATAGTAGAAGAAACTCAAAAAAAATCTAGGCTTTTCTCAGATAATGTCAGTGAAACTGGAGCGCAGGAGGTGCTGGAGGGAAAGATACAGGCCAAAGGTGACACAACAAGGCCAGGTGACCCAACAAAATGAAGAGACGTCCTAAACAATCAGTATTGTGTTTCCAAACAGATCTGTGGAACAAAACGCAAACCAAACTGGCCACAAGCATCAGGGACATAAGGCCCTGGAAGCTGGGAAGTGTGGCAAAAAATCTAGGGCAAAAGGCAGTGAAATAGGAGGAGGCGGAGCCTGCGGCATAGGTGGTGGATTAGGTGGCAGACTCAGGTACAACAGGAGGGGCAAACCAGTTCAGAAAATGGACTCCAGCCATTGCAAAACTCTGCAGAGTAGTTTTTATGTGGAAAACCCAAGTACAGAAGATGTTCCAAAATCCTAAATTTTATTAAAAGGATCAGTTTATCTGAGAAAAGCAAAGTCTTTCTCATCTTGGGACTAAATTTATAGGGGTTTCTTCATGAAAATTCCAGTGGTTGTTGGAATCTGATATGAGCTACAAATTCGTTATTTTTCAACAAAATCAAAATTTTTCAAATTTGGCCAGATTCCAAAACCTCATATCTTGTGATTTTTTGGGTGTTGAGTTTGATTCCCGCCTTAGCTTGTGTATCAATCAAGCCGTTTCCCTCATCCCTGGCTGGCAAAGCCAAAACCCATTTTTTGTTAATGACCTTAGATAGGTCATTGGTGACCTTTAAGGGGTTCTGGTCTCTGCTCCAAGGGCTTGTTGGATTTGGCTTTAGATGGGCAATTAATTACAAGAAAAATGTCACTAGCTGTGACAGTCAGCTAGATCAAGACTAACAAAGTTTCCAAAGGCACCAGTATCCACTAAAACTGTTGTCCTAAACTTTCCTTAAGGGGAAAAAAGTGTAGCAGCAAAAAACCCAGAATATTCCTTATTTAGTGTAGATAATACCCCTAAACCCAAGTTGGGATCATGCTCATGTAGAAGCATGCCACCAGGATATATTTTCAAAGCAAAAAAGATGTGGGATATTTTTCACTCTTATTCTTGGTTTGAAAAATCCAGCAACATTTTCTGCAAAGGCCACCTATAGGCCATAATCCTTTAATAATTTTTTTTACATCCTGAGTGCAGCAAATAGTTTTGAGGGTCAGCTGAGGATTCTTAGGGGTGATCCCATATGCAGAGCTTGGGTCCAAATGGCCTCCACAAGTTTTCCATAGGTTTCATTTGTATATATGTAATTTCCATTAAAAATGGCGTTTTCAAGTTGCAAAGACACTAAACCCAATTCAATGGCTATGTGTGCATCGTTATTCATTACTAAGATGGTGAGACTCTCTTTCACTGACATTTTGCATCTCTACAGTGAATGGAATTCCAAAACAGGAAGGTTAGAAGAGTTTGTCACTGTTAAAATGTCAGGGTTTGACTTCTGTTGACCCCAAGTTTCCCCAAGTTTGAAAGCGTGGAACTGGAAGATGTTGCCATTTTTAATAGAGAATTATGCCTTCTGAGGGCGGTTTTTATAGGGGTAGTCACGGATGAAACATCCCCAGCTAAATAACTGAAACATATCTTTAATAACTTGGGGCTAAAATTATGTCAATTCTTAATATTCCCTGGAAGCAAAGGTTGAATCATGTACAACTCTGCCAATTTTTTAAAAAGATGGTTGTTTCTCAGGGTATTTAAATTAGGGGTTGATGGTGGTAAAACCTTCACAGACAAATATCTTAAGTATTTTATAAATAAATTGGGGCAAGACCCCTGCTAGCCTCAAGTTCTCCCAAAAAGGAAGGAATGAAAGCAAAAGAAGCCTCCAATTTCAAAAGAGAATTGGTGTTTCCAAAGGCAGTATTTATAGTAATGGCTGCAAGTAAAACCACAGCATTTAATTTTTTGTACCTGAGGTGGGCTGACCTTGGGACAAATATACTGCACTGATAGAGAGGATAGGGTGTAGAGAGTGAAAATATAGGAGTGGAGGACAAAATCCAAATACTGGGGGTAAAACCTTCCTGCATGTGTTCTGATAGGCTGGGATTATATGATCTAACTTCACTAATTTGCTTGGTTGGACCAAGGCATGGTGCACAAATCCACATGTATTGATATCCTCTTGGCACAGAAATACAATTAATGCAATTTCTGCCATGACAGGATTGGAACCCATGACATGAGGGGTGATAGTGGGACGCCCTACTGACTATGCCACACCCCCTCACAGCATTTAAATTTGCTAAAACATTAATCAAAACTTTGGGGATAAAACCCCACTGACCCTCAAGTTCTCCCAGGAAAGAAGTTATGGAAGCAAAAGAAGCACCCTATCTAAAAAACTGGTGCTTCCAATGCTTGTATTTATAGTAGCATCTGCGGTAAAATATTTGTGTTAAAATCCTTGACCCCCTTCATTGGACTGGAAAAAACACCAATAAGAGCACCAATTGCATGTTTGGAAATGGCAGGAGGAGCATGCCATACCTGAGGGTGCATTAACTGAATGTTTAAATTTTTGGGAGGCAAATGGCATTCTGATGACGTTGAGCTAAAGTAAGGCTTGGACCCAACCATAATATTCATATATAAATAGGACCCTCACAAGCATCCTAATTTACTGGGTGTAAAGAGCCCATGGATGTTTAGAAAGGAAAGAAATGAGGGTTGCCCAACTTCCAGAAGGCTTTCTAAAACTTCCTCCACCTTCCAAAACCCAGACCTGCTTACAAAAATTATATATACCCAGTATAAAGCACTGGATGAAAACTGATGCAGCAACACAACACCAATAGAGGGTGAGCGAGGGCTTCTTATATTACAATAGATAGAAAATTCAGAAGAAATAGAAGCCTATGCAGTAGGGCATTGAAAGGTCCAAAAACTCAAGTACATTCAGCTAGGCAGGCACCCTCCCCAAGCAGTAAAAAAAGAAATGCCAAGATGGACCACTGCTAAAACAAATGATAATGCCATGGTTAGAAGCATATGAACTACAGTAACAGCTAACACACTCTATCATTATTTGAGAAAGTAAAACACATCAAAAATCTTACAAGTATAATAATAGATAGGTTGGTCATCTAATATCAAGAGAGTGCCTATAACTTTCCAAGAATAAACTAATAATAAATGTAAATGTAAATGCACCAAGTATGATGTCAGAACCTTCATAGCTAAATAAAAACCCATACAACCCCTATAAGGAGGTAACCTGCAAGGGCAGAAAAAGGTAACATGAGATAAGAGAATATATAGAAAACATCTATATAAAGGGAAGAGAGATGTTCAACACTGAGATTGGTCAGAAAAACACTATTTTAAGGGAAAATTGAATAATAGCTTTGATTGATTTGGTGTGGCTTGAATCAATTTTAGTTAATAATACAATACTACCATCTCTTGTGTTTTTAACTCAAGTATGTGTGAACTTGAGTTTTTGACACCAGCTTCATTTTATTAATAATGGTAAAATTAAATTTTGTAATTAATATAATTCTTATTTGGAAAGCAAAATAATGACTAACTCTTACTTAAACAGAAACTGGTAATTTTAGGACCAATATTGTAGTATCTGGACCGCATCACATAATTTTAGTGATCCACCTGGGCCTGCTTGGCCTTGACCCAGCACTTATTCATAGTGTATCTGAGGTTAAAGAGGGTGCCCAACTTGACCCCTTTGTCCTTTCTCATTCCCTTCTTGTCCTTTTGATCCACTCCCAAAATCATGTCATGGGACATGACACTGCTGCATGTGGAGATTTAACTGGGTTTTACCCTCCTTTCCCTTCATGTTGATCTACTTTTTAATGCAGTATATTTGTCCTTAGGTTGATCCACCTCAAATAAATTATAATTGGTTAGATTATATCTAGCTTACTAATTAGATATTTAAAAATAAGATCGTATCATTTAAATTTTCCTGTAAGCAAAACTGAGGGGGAAGCTAGACATTATATATATTCTCTATATAGGAACACTCAAACTTAATAGATCACTTTCTAGCTCCTTTAAATCTGAATAACTCTCTGAGAAAAGTACTCTTTAGCAACGAAACTATTTCTAACAGCTAGTATACTTTGAACACTTGAGTGAATTTTAAATTAGATTGTTGGATTGCGCTTTCAGCCGAAAGAAAATTTATAATCTGACTCGAAAATCTTAAGCTAATTTGGTGAATTTAATTTAACCTTCTGACGTCATTGAAGCGACTGAAGGGCGGCTGCAAAACTATTTAGATCCTGCGGAATAAAACCTTGTAGAATTAGTATCAAGTTGGCTTGAAATCTGAAAGTCGAAGCCTTGGATTAGAAGCATAAAACCAACTTCAGCTTATTTTGGAGGTTTGTAAGCCATACTTTTGCTAGCTTGGTTTGCTTATAGCTTTTTTGTTAATATCTGTCAATTGAGGTATCTTTATAAAGATAATTTTTTGGGTTTTTAAATACTCCGTTAACCGTTTAAATCACTTTGAATTCTGTTCTATTTGTCCAGATTTTATTCTTATTATCTGCATTGACATTTATTTTATGTCTGCCAAGAAATTGGTATTAAACCCTTTGTGCTGTGTGCCCTCTGAGGTGACTCTCTAAATCAAATTATTTTGAATGCTTCAATAAAAGGACAGCCAAGTGCGAATTATTAGCTGAATTTATTTTTAAAATGGCACTCATTGGTATTCACTTATACTTTAAAATCTTCGCTATTGGGGTTTTTTTACTGCGCCTGCTGTCACTTTAACTGTAAAATAAAGAAATAGGCATTGCCAGAATTATAGAAAGCTTTTTTGTTACTGGGTTTGACTGATCTTCTGACTCTTAAACCCATACCATAAGCTCTAACTTTTATAAGCCTTCCAGTTCCTGAATTCTTAGATTATGTAGCGTTCTATTTTTGTTTATTAAACATCCGATGTGATAAGTTTAAGTCTTGCCAAACGAATAGTTGTCTTTAATTAAAGCCCAAAAATGGTATAAAGGCATCTTTGAAGCCTTTATTCTGTGGTATTTAATAAATCTTCGTAGTGGCAGTTTATAAATTTCGAATATACAAATTGAATTACTTTCTAAGTTTTAAGTTTGTTGGTGACTTGGAATATTTTTACCTAGGTAGTTTGCTAACTTTAACGCCATGTTTGGCAATTTTTGCTTGACTTTGTCAAGGATCTGTCGAGCCCATTTTAGCAAATTTACTCGGAGTGTGACTTCAACATTTATAAAGAGTGTAGCTCCCTGCTTTTCTTAGAAGTCTTCTGATGACTTTGAAATCTTTAGTTTCTCTGCCGAATGGCAAAAATTCTACACCTCAGACAAACTTTGGTGTTGTGAACTAATTTGCATAGTGATAATTTAACTCTCGTTAAGCTACCTTTTTTAGAACAGTGAAGTGATAAAACTATTAAGCGCTACTATTTGCAATTTGCCAACTTTTGCTATTTAATTATAATCATAGACTTGATGAGCTTCATATTTTACTAATATATGTTCTTAGCCCGCCTTAGTTATCTCCTCGCTTACTTTGCCAAGATGGTAAGTTTTTGAGCTTGATTTGTATGCTGAGATCCAAAGGGATAAATTTATATAAGCATGTTTTATATTGAAAGCTTAATTGTTGGTCCAGTTGGTTTTAATGAGGTGCCTAAAATTATAAAACCTAGTCTATTATGGAATACAACGGCAGTGCCATAGTGGCGATGGTGGGAAAAAATTGTGTGGCCATCGCTTCCGACAAGCGGCTGGGTCAGCAGAATTTGACGGTTGCCTGTGACTTCAAAAAGATCTTCAAAATCAACGATAAAACTTTAATCGGGCTTTCAGGGCTGGCTACTGACGTCATTACTTTGTAAAGGATTTTCTTAGGCCGCCACTCATGCTTTTAGGTCGGAGCGGTTTGCTTTTAAGACCAACATGTACCGCCTGCGTGAAGAGCGCGAAATCGCCCCAAAGGCTTTCTCGCACATGGTCTCGTCTACTTTATACGAAAAGAGGTAGTTCCGCAGATTGTTTTGGCTTGTTTTGACCTTTGACTGTTTTTTTTCTAGGTTCGGGCCTTATTTTGTAGAGCCCGTCATTGCCGGACTTGACAAGGACAACAAGCCTTATATTGCTTCTACTGATCTGATCGGTTGCCTTTGTGAGCCGAAAGACTTTGCTGTTGCCGGGGTCGCATCTGATGCGCTCAACGGTCTCTGCGAAGCTTTTTGGGAGGAGGATCTGGTACTGGCATTTCACTTGTCATGTTTATGATCGTTAGGGTCCTGAGCAGCTTTTTGAGACTATTTCCCAAGTCCTTTTGAGCGCGTTGGACCGCGATTGCCTCTCCGGTTGGGGCGCCGTCGTTCACGTTCTGTAGGCTTTATATCTATGCGTCTGTATGCTAATGATATGTTTCCTTGGTAGAACCCCTGATGAGTTGATTGTCCGCCATCTCAAGGCTCGGATGGTAATCAAAATTAGCTATATTAACTTCTAACCCTTTATATAGGACTAATTTGGTGTTCCTGTCAAGTAAAATTATTTTTTTGGGTAGTGCTAAAGCTTTATTTAAGGGTAGATACTATTAATAAACTGCAAAGATGGACACGATAAATCAGATCCATTCATAATCAGTAATTTTAGTGTTTGCAAAAAAGTTTGATGGGAAATTATAGCGTTTCTGCAGCTTCGCTTGCATCACTATTATAATTTTTACAATTATCTTAAAAGAAAGGAATTTAAGTTTTTATACCTTTTATTATACTAAATTCTTCAACAAGAATTACAGTATAGCTAAGACAGCTTAAAGCAATTATTGAATTACTAAATCATCTCAACTACATGTAACTTAAATAAATCAAGATTTATAAAATTACCTTTGACCTTTCAAGCGCATAATTTAGGTTCTGCACATTTATAAAAAGTAAAATTTAGATTCTAGCCTTTTTGGCTGATATATTCAATTTGTTGGATAATTGGCTTTGTTTTCCTAATCATCTTACCTACATATGATTGGCTGGGCAATATGATTTGTACATTCTACTTAACTCTTTCACTGACTTTAAAAAAACTCCTCTGTTTTTTGCCCCTTAACTTTTGCAAAAATTTCTTAGCCAATGTTCACAATTTTTGCAGTTATTTTGGCCCTTGTCCGTAACATGAATAAATGATAGCTTTTAAATTAAATATATGTAAATCTCATTTTTTGGATGCATATATGCGTCAAATCATTGAAGGTTAAAACTCTAACACTGATGGACTGACGGACAACGCACAGCCTTACCCTGTGGGTCTAGAAGCATGAAATTTTGCACAGGAGTTCCTTATATAACTTAGGCAAGCACTACAGGGGTTTACTGGCCAATTTGTATTCATTACAGTCAATTTCGCATTCATAACAGGCCAATTCGTATTCATTACAGTCAAGTTTGTATCTATTACAGGCCAATTCATATCTAATATGGTCAATTTTGCATTCATTACAGGCCAATTCATATATTTTTCATTGATTTTCATGTCCATTGCAAGCCAATTCATGTAATTCATTGATTTTTATATTCATTAAAAACTATGAAAACTATATGAAATAGCCTGTAATAGATACAAAAATCAATGGAAAATATATAAATTGGCTTATATGGATGCAAAAATCATTGAAAGATATATATATATATTGGCCTGTAATGATATGAATTGGCCTGTAATGGATGCAAAATTGACCGTATTAGATGCAAATTGGCTTGTAATGGGAGCAAAATTGATTGTAAAAGATGTGAATTGGCCTGTAATGGATACTAATTGGCGTGTAAAACCCTGTAAGAAAAGATTTTTGAAAACCCATAGTAAAATAAAAAGTTTTTGTGATAAGAGAAAATACTATAGGTTTTTAATGGTAATCGGTATATTATGGCTAAGCACTTTAATTTTAAGTTGGTTCAATAGTTATAGTTATAAAAACTTTTTTATAAATTTTAACCAATTTTATCACTTACTTTATGCTCCACTGATAAGATTGAGTGTGTTAATACTGTGGATTATCTATTTGGTGCTTTATCATTATTATTAATGTATAATTATATATTGCATTTTTAGGGAGGATACCCCAGTGGTAGAGTATAGACCCTCTACCACTGCCTCCCGAGTTCGATCCCGGTAATAGACTTTGGGTAGGGGACGATTTTGACTGTGTTGGTTTTGCGCGCCAATGCCCCGAACTGAGATAGCAAATAGCAAAGGCGGTCCATGGAGTTCCTGGCCTATCATACGCCGCGCATGGAGGTTTTCCGGGTTTTATCCTCCTTTCCCATTTTCTTCACTTCCCTAATCGGTGCGGTATCGTCCCCAGGTCAGCCCACCTCGAATAAAATTATAAATTATATTGCATTTTTAAGTAAGTTATATCCAACTTTAGATATAAACCTAGGTATCATATTAAATATAAAGATTTCATAGTACTAATGATCTTGGTGATTATACCCCTGCTTAAACTGCAGATATACTTATTTTTTACTAGATGTTTGTTTCCAGTATGATCATCTGTAATCATCTGAAATGGTTGCAAATATCTTTTTGAGGTGAGGTTGCTTCTTACTTGGTAAAATTTTTAGTAATTTTATTGGATTTGATTACAGCATAAACCATTGTAATTTTCTGTTTAATAACATTATCAGGGTAAATTTATATATTTTGATTGCTCTAATATAAAGTAGTAAAAGTATTTGAGGTAAGTCGACCTTTGAAAACATACCGCACCAAGAATTTTTCTAGCCAGTACAGGTTTTGAACTTGTACTGAACAAAACCTGCACTAGGGTGGAAGCAGAAATTACCTTGCCAGCCTAACCATCCTTTCTAATATAAAGTAATAAATTTATCAAACTTGATTTCAGCTCCATATGAGATAGTTGTAAACATCTTAAGATGAGTTTTGTTTCTTGGTAATATTTTTAGTAATTTTAATAATTCTGATTTCATCATAAATTATTGTAATTGCTTTGTTTACTAATTTCATCAGGGCAAGTTTTAATATTTTTGCTTGATCTAATAAAAAAGTTTTATAATTTTTATTTTTTACTATAACCTTTTAATATCCTAAACTTTTGCTAATATCATCTTCAAGGTAAGTTTTGATCTTTTTCTACTTAATTGACTATATATAAAAATGAATGTTTGTTTATTTATTTGCAATGCATATATTTCTATACCATTTATCCAGATGTGATAAAACTTTAGTGAGTTGTGCACAGGCCTGCAAAGGTTTCTGAATTTTTAAAATCCTTTTCTATAGTGAATTAAAAAGTCATATATAACAAGTAAAATTTTTATATTTCTAATGGTAATTTATATATTGTTACAGCTGAGCAGTTTAAATTCAGTTGATTTGATAGTTAAATGGTTTTTCCAATTGGTTGGTGATCATTTAGATAATTATTAAGATCAATGGTTTTAGTAAGCAATAAGTGATTAGTTGATTTGATAAGGTAATTGGTTCAGGTAAGTTGTTGGTGGTTTATGATTATTTTGATAAGTTTGGTTTGGGTTTACCAAGAAGTTGTGATTAATTGAATTGATATATTCATTAGTCTACTGATTAAAACTCTAGCACTGACTTGCCTACATCTCCAGATAAACTAAATTCTGGCATTAGTGGATTGATAGATTTGAATCTACTTTTATTATTACTTTATAAATTACACTATTAATTTAGAATTCCTGACCAATTAATGCAAGGGAATAACGGTAAAACTGGGCAAATATCATTATGATATTTATACAGAAATCAAGATGATATACTACTCAGTCAATTAATATGAGTAGGACCAACTGGAAGCGTGTGGCTCAGCTAATAACCCCAATGTCAAGCTTGGCAATTTATGAAACAACTCAGAACTTATGAGCTCAAACTAAATTTAACTTTTAAAATGAAACCATTGAACTATCAAATCTATCACATCACCAACCATTTAGAAAACACATTGTCCTATCAAAATCAACCAAAAACACCAAACTGTTAACCAAAACATTCTACAAATATGATTGCCACCTGGGTATAGAATGAAGTTTCAGTTAGTTAAGTACAAAAACTCTTTGCACATTTAAAGATTAGCATGAACCATTTTTGATATAAATATAGGATACTTTTTATTTTACATCCAACGTTATTAATAGATACCAAGCCTTTCCTAAGAAATACTTTATCTATTAGTAAAAGCTGCATCAAAGTTTTTAGAAAATTATAGAGTAGCAGGTAGACATGCAGACAGAAAGCTATTGTACTATATATATATAAACAAAATTCTACTAGGTAAGAAAAAATCTACTCTTTAATATAACTTTAAGCTAGCTATACAGTTTCATTAAGTAGCTTAGTTGAAAAATATTTATAGAATGTTGCAAAGTAAAATATACTGATAGAAGTTATAATATGTTATGATCTCATCAGAGCACCCTCTCAGTAACTATAATTCCATTGTTAGATCAAATATCTTTATGATATCAGGGATTTAATAGTTTGTTCAATCCTCTAGGTCAGCCTAGCCACATGCTTGGACCTGATAACTTAACTTCTTCAATGCATCTAGCATAAATTTTTCTATAGATAAAATTTTTCTTACCAGTGGAGTCTGCATACTAATCCTCTAGTTTTTAATGTATGATTTTGTCTGATTAGCTTTAAATTTGATAAAAGTGAAATGGTTTATTCCAAAAAAATTTTATCTACTCAGAATTTAATTAGTATAATTTCTATTGTTAAAATTATACTCACATAAAGTGTAAACAGAGATATAGCGCATACTTTGTCTGCTATCTACTTAAATTACATCTAGTCTCCAAAAATTTTTGTTCTTAGAAACTGTGATTTCATTATTCACAATATACCATCATATGTTTATAGACTAAGAAAGAGGCTATATAGATCAAAGGTATAGGTAGCAAAAACATAAAGATTCATAGCAAAAATGCCATAAGTGTACTCTTGTATACTACTGCACTCATTATGTAAATATATAGAATTGTTGTTAAACTTATGATAAAAACCTTTATGTTAATTTTTAACACTTAAATATCTAAAACTATACATTATAGCACTAAAGATAGTGTTATAATGTGGTAAATGTAAAAATACCAGTTTTTTAAAAGTAGTTTAATTCTTTGATGCTACTTTAAAATTAAGGCACTCAATCTTAGTAGAGATATGCCTATTACTTTTTAGTACTAGATGGTCCCAACCCAAGGGGGGGATTCATCGATGTAGAGATACGCCTATTACAACTTACTCATTATTACTAGTTAATCAACTGAACTTGGGTATTATAATTTACTAAACATTTATATCTAAAAATGCAGATATTTGAATGTAACTTTTATCAATTATATGCTGGGTATTACAACAAACTCTAAGTAGTTGCATGTCTGGTATTTAAGCTCTGTAATTTGACCTTCATTTAATAATGATTAAGAGCTGTATATATAGTGCTGATAGAATAAGTTCATTTTTAATGTCTAAACATTTTAAATACCTGAGATGGGTCGACCTTAGGACATATATACCACACCAAGATTTTTTTTTTAGACAGTACAGGTTTTGAACTCAAAACCTGCATTAGGTGGAAGCAGTTTTACCTGCCAGGCTAACCACCCTAATGAGTAAACATTTTGCTGCAAATACTCTCAAGTTGCTTCTCACATATATCTAACTTTAACTTAGCAGTTTTATTTATCATTTTAATTTTATTGATCTTAATCAAAAATTATAAATTGTTAAAAAAAGTTGCATCTTATCTTCTAATCTTACTAGACCATTAGTCAATCTGTATTATTTTATAACTTAAATGATGCACCAAATTATGTTGTCAATAATTATATGTTCTCTGTTATTTTTGACACTCTCTATAACTGAAATTTTTTGAATTTATAAGCTAGTGGCACAGGAGGTTACAGCAGTTGAATTACTACATCTGAATATCCAATCTAGGGTTTCTAGGCAGAAAGAAGTTGTATTTGTGCCTATGTAGACCACTGCAGCAACCAAATTTCACAAAAGTAAAATTATACCCTGAGGTCCCTTTATACCTGTCTCTACAGTTAGGAAAAAACAATTAGCTCTAAAAAACAAAAGGAGATTTTTACTTGACAATTAAGCCAACCTTTAGATATGGTGGTCAGTGATTAACAAAAGTGATTAGAGAGAAAAGAAGTATATGACTTGGCATTAAAGTATGGGTTACAGCAATCCATTTTACACAGAGATAGTGATTGATTATGTAATGGAATACTCTGAAGGGACTACATTGCTTGAGAAGGGAGTCAACAATGACAATAGTAAAACAAAAACACAGGTGAGATAGCAGCTAAACAAAATTAATTGCTTCCCAAAGTGGAGTAGCTTCACTTTCTGTATTGCCCCCTAAGCAAAAAGAGTACTTCTTAATTTTATCTAATAGGGGAGGATAACCCAGTGGTAGAATAGGAACCTCTACCACTGCCTCCCCAAGTTCAATTCTAATAAAAGAACTTTGGATAGGGGATGACTATGACTGTGTTGGCGTTGCGCACCAATGCCCCAAACTGAGATAGCAAAGGTGGTCCATGGAGTTCTTGGCCTATCATATGCAGCATATGGAGGTTTTCTGGATTTTATCCTCCTTTCCCATTCATTCAATTTCCCCTCAATTGGTGCAGTACCATCCCCATGTTGGCCCACCTCAAATAAAATTTTAAATTTTAAAAATTTTAATTTTACTTAAAAATTTAATTGGCAACTTACAAGATTTAGGATCATAAATCCAGTACATTATACCGCTCAGGTTTTCCTAAATTTTTAAACACTATGTTGGCAAACAAACCCCATATCAAAAGAGAGTTTTTACCATTAAACAGCAATTTGATAAATTTTCAGTTTAGCGGACTTACTACCACTCAAAATTTAGGTTGTAATCTCAGACATTACAAAGCTGACTCTGCTGGACCACTCGGCAGAGATATGATGGACAAGACAATCTCTTCACCTTTGGGGTCTCTGGAGTTTCTTACATACTACCAAACTAGCAATGACATTAAAGTTCCTTCATATTTGCTGATGCTGATTATAAGCATATAAATATTGCAAACTTTGCATAACAGATATATTCAAGAAAATTAGTGATTTAATATTGTAGTTTACAAGAAAAGTAAAGTTTAAAACTAGGAGAAATGGAATTGTCCTTCTAATATTAAAAACCATACAAGTAAAAAAATTTAATATAATATAGGCGTGGAAGATAACTTAGACTCAGAATTGATGACTGGTCAAGAACTACATTATGCTATAATTAACAACTTAAAATAATTTATCTAATTTTCACATATGAGAAATTGGATTACCCCATTTTTACTAGAATTACCTAAATCTTGGCATTAGGATAACCTTGACAATTGAAAATAATTTTTACATAACCCTTACTAAAAGAAAAGCCTCTCTGGCTCCCCAAGTGAGGGTGCAACTTGTGGCTCTACATATGATAAGTAACCATTTTATATGGGAGGCAGTGATAGTATAAATAGAAATTCAAGGGCTATAGAAATCATCAACACTTCCCCTGAAGATCTCTTGGCAAGTGCCAGAGTCTTCAATTGCCAAAAGTTTAAATAGCATCCCATAACCTCCCCTACCATAGCGGAGGTGGACAAAAATAGTGGAATAGGCAATAGGGTTGGGTATTATTAGGATAGTGTCAGGCCCCCATCTTAATGAAGGTTAGTTTTGAATAATGTAACGCTCAGAATAAACCAAGTTTTCAAACACCATTGTAAAAAGAACCACATGCTGTAAGAAAGTTTCCTCTATCAAATAGCAATCTAGCTAAGCTATCTATCTAAAGAATAAATTACCATTTAAATTTCAAGTTGAAATCTCAAGAAATTTTATGGCCTACTCACTACTGGCCCACTTTGCGGAGGTTTGGTGGACAAACCATCCTCTTCTCTGAGTCTTCCTGAGATGCTCAGTACTACCCAAGTTAGCAACTGTGTCAAGGGGTTCCTTCATTTAATTTGGCGCTAATAACAAACATAATTCATTATTAATATAAAGCTAAAATAGACCATCTAGTACTAAAAAATATAAAGCTAAAATAAATTGATATGTTCAATTGAATAGGTAAAATTTTGGGGTTAGGGAAGTGCAGTGAAAGCAGCAGAATATGATGGAATATTAAGCTGAACTTAGAAAAAGATGACTCAGTGGTATAAAGTGACCCTCAAAGTTAATTTTATGAAAACTAGTTCAGCATAGGAACTAAATCACTGCCAGCACTGATGGCTGGCTGATAAACAAACTATTTCAAGACTTATAAAGAAATGATTTTAATCAATATTTAAAAATGTGAAATCAGATTGCAAACATTGCTGTAATGGAATTATTTTGAAAAGTAAATGAGGTGGGTCAACTTTGGGACATATACCACACCAAGTTTTATTTTAGCCTGTGCTGGTTTTGAACTTGTGTCAATCAGAAATTGACCCAGATTGGAACAGGAACTACTTACTATGCTACCACTCCTCTGTAATGAAATTTCTTTAGAACATATTATTATGGAAACCATGGCAATCAAAACAACTGTTACACATATAATTTAATGCTGATAGGTTTATTTATAACATCAACACAAAGATAAAATAGTCTTGAAATTTGTTTGGAATCCCATTTAGTAACTTAATTTGCTTGCCTATCTGTGACAACATTGCTTCTATGGTTACCTTGTGGCCTTGTGTAACATTCAGGCCTCTTAAGGGCCTAATAACTAGCACAACAGACAACTATGCTAAAAGGAGTCACTTTAATAGATTAACAACAAGAAGTGGTGTTCCTAGGTGTTGCATTTGGGTTGACCAAACATCTGGATATATATTTCTTTAATTTTTATAATCTAGCTAAGCTTTAGATAAATTGATCAATCAATAATTATAATATCTAACCTCACAGCCCCTTACTTTAGACTAATTGTCAAAGTTGTATAAAATCATTACTAGTAATGCCGCCGGGGCCCTTTGGTTATTAGCTTTATAGTGGCAGAACAAATCCCTAGTTCTTGTTGGTGCAACTGATATTTCCTTAATGGTCCTCATAGCTTATGACCTCATTTTTCATGTCACATATTACCTATTTTAATCTTAATTCCTAACTTGACCCACGCCAGCATAAAATTATTAGTAGGGCCCTATAATTACTAAGGCCATAAGTCAGTGTTTCAAGTACGATTGACATATTGCTACTATTATGGAAATTACCCAAGCCCTAAACATTTGACTTTATGGCCTAAAATGGATATTACCCGCTAGTTCTGACCCTTGAGTTCCTCTTGGTAGCCAGAAATTGAACCAATAAGAATTCTGGAAATGAGAAGGGCACATCTAAAGAATATTGTCATCTAGAGAAAGATCTTTTTTCTGATGTAGCTGAACTAGCCTTGATAGAAGATTAATTAAAAAGCTCTGAGCCAATGGCGGTATTAGATACTACAATTTGCTCCTTTGATATAGCTAAAAACCAATTTCTGTTGATAAAAATTTCTTTTGTATATTTTTGTTAAGGTTACTGTCCTCACACATTGCATTTTATTTTGTGTGCTTATAACCTGTGAAATTGGAATATGACGCTCATAAGTTAAATTCATTACCAATTTTTTTGGGTGATGACAGGTGCTACCCAAACAACGAGGTGCAGTGAGCTCTCAATGCTTGCTGGCCTTTAGTTTCTTGGTGGGGGCAATGTTTGCTTAGCCAGCACCTCATAGGCCCAAAAGCAGGTCAAGGTGTGGCTATGAGGAAATAATATGCTTGGCCTCTGTAACCTGTGCACTTCAACAAGCATTCACAGCTTGATTGAATCTCATATCAGGTTAAGGTTAGAAGGGGTGCTCAAACCCCAGTTGACCTCATGTCACCTGTGGCAGTATAAGGCCCTTGACTTAAGCTATCAGTCTGGACAGGATTGTACATTTATTTAGGACCAAAATGAGTTTTATACCCCAAGGCCTTGTCCCTCACCCAAATCTTGGACCTAGGGCATACCCTGAATGACATGGATGGCTGCTGCCCCTCCCTGTTTTCCTTATAACTTTTTTCCATTCACCTCTCAGCTCAAACCCACTCAAGTGTCAATATCTGCAAATTTTTATTTAAAAAACCAAACAACTTTATGTTTATTTATAAATCACAGAAAACTCTTCACTATGTTTTATTTTCTCCTGTCCCAAACAAAGGGACTTAACTAGAAGTCAATCTGAGAGGAAAAACTTATCTAACAAGACAAATCTGACCAAAAGTCAAAAAGAAAGGGTCAAAAATGAGGATTAAACTCAGTACCCCATTCTGGAATCAAAAGAGAATTTAGACAATCAGAAGTCAGGAAAACATCCCAAGAATGACTTGAAATCATTGGCTGATACTATCAAGGGGAAATTGGGGACCAAAACTGTTAATTACAAAATTTAGAATCAGATATTGTTCCTCACTACCTTAGTCAGCTTAACAGCCTCCCTTCCCCCAGCCTAGCATAAAACCTGAAATTATACCTAAGGTAGGGAGTTGGATTATTTGTCTTCAGTTTTGCTAAAAATTTTTTTATCCATTAGTGTTCTTATTTTTTTATTTATTTAAAATATATTGAAATCCACAGTTTTTGTGCTATTAAATTAAACAACACCAAAGGGGCACATTTAATAGTGTCAAATATAGAGGAACCCTAAATTCTGGTTCAAACCCAACTGTTGGAAGCTGCAACCCCCAAAGTCAAGGAATACTCCCCATTCTCAAACATATAAATCTGATAAGGCGCAGCTATGTAGTATGTGCCTGCTGTTGTGGCTGTTGAGCAACCAGATTTACGGTCAGTTTTCTATTGGCATGTCATCATTATAACAGGAAGCCTTGCATGTGCTTCATTACTGTGACATTTGTTGTATTCATCATCAGATATGAGGAAATCTTAAGATAGCATAGTCTAATTTGTATATCTAACTTGTAATTTTTAAACTGAAGCCAACATCTAAAAGAAATAGATACATTAAGCAAATTGGTTACTCATTATAAGGGCAACATGCCTTAAAGAGAATAAGTTGGTTATTGGAATGCCCCCAACTTTTTAAACTGGAGTTAATTTTAATTAAGAATTAGGTGTCATGGCTAATCATTTTCAGTATCAGTTACTCAGTAAAATGCAAAAAATTCCATAAGTATGTAAAGTTAAATCTAAATTAAATTTGTCCAAAGTTTGTCAATTAAAACTTAAAATGCAACAATTAATGCAGATAGAATCCTAATATCTCAACTTATAATATTATATATGAAAAGCTATTAATTTGTCACATAATCCTTATAATGAAAAAATTAGAAAATCTTTCCAGAGGGGTCGTGAGTAGTGACAGTCAATTTGATGGGCGACCTTTTTTGTGGGAGATATGGAAGAGTACCTTTCATAATTTATGGGGAACAGAAAGTTTTAACGCTTCCCTGGATAATACTTGTCTGGTGCAAGAAGCCTTAACTGCCAGAAGTTCAAAGTACACTACCATTCACCCCTCATCATTAGAGGCCAGCTAGACTGATGAAAAGAGAAAGAGAGGGAAAAAAATGCCAAAAAGTATCATCTTCTGTCTTGCAGGCTGGAAGGCACTATAGACCACCAATATGTAAGTGAGTTTAGTTTAATGTAATAATCAGGCCTCCCAAGGGCCCAATTGCCAGCATAAAAGCAATTTCAATAAAAAGAGAGTTACTTTGAACAATTATTGACAGGGTATGTGGTTTTTTCTGATATTCTTTAGTGATGGCTGGTGCTACACCAAACGTTGAGGTGTGGTGAGCTTTTGATGCTTGCCAGCCTCTAGTTGACTGGTGATGGTATTGTATTCTTGGTTAGAATCTCATAGATCAAACAGGTTGAAGTGCAGCATAGAGGCGTTAATCTGCCCACCCTTTGTCACCTATGAACCATGAAGGGCACTTGTGGCTTTTTTATGGCTTCTTAAAATAGGTTAAGGTGCTAGAGGGCACTCAAACCTCAGATAGCCTCTTTTTTTAGTACTAAATGGTACCACAGATAGCCTCTTGTTACCTGTGGGAGCCTTAAATGCTCTTAAGCACTGCAGCAGTTATTGGGCAACAGCATCAAATCTGAAGAACTCATGAGATATTATTATCCCACTTTGTAAATAAAAAACTTGTTTAAAACCAAAGTCAACATATAAAGTAAAAAATATTTAGGCAAAAAGATTTTATTGGGAGATCAACATGGTGTATAAAGACAAAACTGAGCATAATGTAATTGCTGCACCAAATTTAAGGAAAACTGTGTAACTGGAAAATTAATAAATATAAATTTAAGCGCAAAAGCCTAATTGATCCCATTAATGACTGCCCTGTCAAGAACTATGATTTTATTTTTTAAATAAAGTAACTATTTATAAGAGTTTGACCAATAAAAACTTGGAATGTAACTATCAATTAAGATTTGATCCTTTCAATTTATTCAAGGTACACCAACCAGGGGACAGACAGTACTGAATCACAACACCCAAAATGACAAAATAAAACTACTAACCAAGTGGGAAGTGGAAACCGCTAACCCACCATAGCAGAGGGTGAGGAGGGGTCAGGGGGTTGGTTTTCAGAAAGACCCGCCTAAATTATGGGATGTTGGTTACAGTACTGGACCAGAGAAGAGAGCCAGGGCATTGGGGCATCCGCATAGTGGGGGTGGAGGTCAGCGTAGTAAGAGTTTTCCACTTCCTCATCAAGATAATGATGGGAGAGTGCTTCAACAAAAGCTGCAAGGAGAATTTCTGCTTCTTTGTGGGCTTCAGGAAGTTGGGTGAAAAGGGAGATACTGTGATGGGTGATTTTGGCTGAGGGGTTGAATGAAGCAAGTGTTGTGACATTCATAATAGCAACTTCAGCATCATCGAATAGTTTCAAGATGTCACTGCAGGGAGATTTAGGGAAGTCAGGGGGAAGAAGAAAGTGGGCAGGCCATGCTGGAGCTGAGCCACTGACTGGGTCACCTTGGTGCATAGTTTCAGGCACTGAGGAGAGGCCACCGCAGCTAAGGCGAGCTGGTGGTCACTTTGATAGGGGGATGTATTGGGCAGAGGAGCAAAATGGCGAGGGGTAGGGGTTTCATCGAAGTCAGGAAGGAAAAATTCTGCCTGACCATGATCACCTTGGCAGAGAGGTTGACCTGTATGCTTACTAATGAGGACATTACCTGATTCGTCAGTCTCAGCCAATAGAACCCATGGATTTTGGTTCACTGGAATAGTGGCGTTCAAATTTGGGTGGGTGGGATTGGTTGAATGGGTGGCTGCTTGGGTACCAATGGTGGTCCAAGCATTTCTCTGATTGGCTGGGGTGGATTTAGGTGGGAGAGTGAGGCTGAAGGTTTTGGGGGGGGACTGATTTTCCACACAGGCCCACTGAACAAGATTGGAGGGTGGGGGGGGAAGCAAAGCACCCTATACTGAACCTTCAGAGGTGGGCTCAGAAGCCGCAGCAGCAGAATTGGCCTGAGGGCACGCTTTTTTGCATGGTCAAGGCCTAAGAAGAGGGAACAAATCTGCCTAACATTATCAACCTGAGCCCAAAAGAAATGATCAGGCGCTGCAGCCATATTAGCGCGGGGTGGGATTTGTTGGGCTATGGCAGGGTGGTGTGGGGTGATGGTGGCTGTTGCACGAGGAGCAGCAAGGCGCTTCACACCAGATGGAATGGCAAAGATGAGGTTGGGCTGAGTGCCATAAGCCATGAGCCCCGCGACCAACTGGTCATACAAAACATGGGGTGGAAGGTGGGATGGGAGATTTGCAAAGTATACCACCAGTGTAGTGTCTGAAGGGAGGCGAGTACAGGTTGTAGGAATGGGGTTTTTTTTATAAATTAGAGGAGTTTGTGCTGCCACTTCAGCGTTCTCCTCAGATTGGAACCCAACGTCAAAGTAGCCCTTAAAAGGGCGAAAGTCTATAAAGCCAGCTGGCGCAAAGGCTGCAGTGGCTAGGTCAATAATTGCTCTATTGGCATATGGGAACAAACACCCATAGTCCACTCTGAGGCAATAGCAAATGGCGGAGTGAGGGAGGGCGAGAGGATGGGGGCGAGAAGGGTGGACGCACGCCAGGTGGAGTGCTAAGTCCTGTGGGGGGACAAAATGGCTGGAAGCAGTGGGCAGGCTGTTTGAGCCTGTCCAAACGCGCTTGCCCGCGGGGCAGAAAATGATAGGTGGGGGTGCACCGCTGCCCCACATTGGGGTGGCAGGCGGCGGAGCCAAGGACATTAAAGAATAGGTTTGGGCAGATGGCTGTAGATAAATAAAACTTAAATTTAAAATTGCTCAAAAGTGACTTTGAGCGGTAAAAGAAAGTTAATTAAGATTTGATCCTAATAACCCAACTTATAGTATATATATGCTAAATTATCATTTTGTAACACCTTACCCATGCTTAAAAAATCTAAAAATTCCTTACAATGCTGCTTCCTTAAGACAATAAAGATCTAGGTTGTAACTCAACTCCAGAGATTAATTCCAGATACAGCCCCCTAGCAAAGGTCTTACCTGAAGTGAGATAAAATCTTGACATCTTATCACCAAGTCTTCAATTATTATGGGAAAGTGCTTCACAATGTCTAACTCCCCCCACACTTCACCAAACTAGCTTTTTAATCTTGCTAAGCAGCACACCAGCATAGGTCCCTTAGTGAGAAAAACTTCCATGATATACTACTTTTACAATAGTTCAGGGAACCATTGATGCATCAAACAATGATATGAGAATAGCTGTCCCTAAACAGAGTAAGTTGACAATCTCACTTAGCTGTCAATTGTGAGCCAAGAACCTTTAATCCTTCCTGTGAAACCTAGAAACTCATTACTCATTAACCAGAGACATTGATAGAACTCAGGTATCCTTTTTTATTCAGAAATATTAGCATGTGTTACCTGTTACTATGTCCTAACCTATACTAGGTCGCATTGGGATGGGCATCACCTAGTATTTTGTCCTTGACTCATAAATTAGTCTCAATTTGTATTTGGGCTTTCATAAAGTTTTAGGCAGTAAGAAGGTGTACGTGTGGCTGGAAAGGCCACTGAAGTAACAAAATCACCCATAAATACTCATACCCTTGAGAACCCCTTCTACCAATCCCAAAAGGCTTGGAGAAAAACATTTAGGTAAAAAGTGGGCAAATAGAGATTTATTTTTAAAATTAATTTAACCCTAAATATGGGCTTTCAGTAATTGGCAAAAGTGAAAAAGCAATAGAAATTATATGGCATGAAGTTTAGAGATGGATTACAGTAATCCCTTTGTCACACTAAAGTTACTGCTTTGTGTTATAAGAATATTTTAGAGGATGTACAGGTATTAAAAATAGAGCTATCATTTTTTTGGCAATATAAAAAACATAGACAATAATACAGCTCCAATTTAGAACATCTTTCTCTCTCAAAGAAGGGCTCTGCTTGTTGTTTCACCCCTAAAAATGTTCTTCTCAATTTCAATACTAATTTTTATTGGCAAAACATTGGAAATTTCAGCCAGTAACTCTTAATGTGAATAAGTATCTTTGTTGTTACACTCACTTTAATAATGATAATTTATCTCAACTTTTGTTTGGCAACCTATCTGTTAACTCAAATCCATTTAACTATATGTAATTACACTGCTCCTCTGGAGACCTTATGACATTGCCTATGCCCAAACCCCTAGAAAAATATTGTGATACTGCTTCCTTAGGGAGATAAAGACCAAGCCTCTATCTCAACAAAGAGGTTGATATTAGGAACAACCCTATCCAGGCTTCCCTTGACCAGAAATGAAATAAAATGGTCGTCCACTACCATTATTTGTTCCTGTAGTCTAGATGACATATATAATTGGTTCTTTTTACAAGAAAATACAAATATTAACCAAAGATATGGCTTTAAACTTTCTTGTACACAACAAATATACAATCATTTTTATTACCTGCATTTCATTGCAATATATAGCCTGAGCATCAAGTATGAGAATGTTTTACTGTGTAAAATAAACAATTATAAGTCTATTGTGAAAGTATGCCAGAAGGATATAGCAGTTATACTTTTTTATAATTTCTAATTTTGGTTCTATATCTAAGTATGCTGCTGCAACAGCAGTGAAAAGCTCATAACTATCAAGTAAAGCATTACATGATATATACTTTTATAAATCATATCTTCACAGTTGATATGTTATAAGTGTGCATCAAAGACTCATCTTAATATATAACAAATGTTTAGTTTGTTCAGAGATATAAACTTACATAAACTTTATTATCATATTGTATAAAATAATTTTTCTGATATGAGCTATTGCACATTTATTTTTATAATACAGATAGAAAACATATACTTACAAGAGACGTTTAGTCATGTATACTACTCACTATGAGGTTAAAGTTGAGTGAGTGTCTTAGCAATCCCACGTTGCTTTTAGTAGGATGATGTTAGTTAGGATTCATTCATTACCTCTAAATTATTTTCTATTTATTTGAGACAAGTTGACCAGACAAACATTACTGAAATCATTGACATTACCTTCAAACTATGATAAATGCTTCTAGTGCAAAAATAAGGTTTTTACAGTATTACTGCTCTTGTTTATTTTATACCGTGCTCTAAAATAAACAATCATATACTTAATTTTACAGAGTATAAACATATGATTGCACTAACACCGTATAAGCGTCTATTTTTTGTTTAGAAAATTTTTATATTTAATTTCTTGACGCCTGACACTTTTCCCTATGCTTGACATATACTCTCAAATCTTAAATCATGAGAGGTTTTAACTAACTTGGCCTCAAATGATTAAGCTATTAAACCTTAAGTGACTTATTCAAGTTTGCTAGATATTCTTGTATTACTACCAGTTGGTGACTCATAATATTTTATCCCTTCAGTATTACTTAAACTAAAAGTTTTCTGCAGCTTCAGATGATTCTTAAGTGATTTCTATTAGTATCATAATTCTAAAGGCCCCTCTATCGCTGCCTCCCCAAGTTCAATCCTGGTAGTGAACTTTGGGTAGGGGAAAATTATGACTGTGTTGGTTTTGCGCACCAATGCCTTAAACTGAGATAGCAAATAGCAAAGGCGGTCTATGGAGTTCCTGGCCTATCATACACCATGCATGGTGGTTTTCTGGGTTTTATCCTCCTTTCTCATTTTCTTCACTTCCCCTCATCGGTGCATTATCATCCCCAGGTCAGCCCACCTCAAAGAAAATTTAAAATTTAAAAATCATTCTAAAGGCCTGAAGGCCTTAAACAGTTTTAAATTTCTCAAATTACTGCTTATATTTACAGAAAGAAAAAGATACTGGAATTGGCTAGTGTATGATAATAAAAAAGTAGAAATTGTGAAAATAAATTTGGTTAAATTTTACAGCCTTATAGAATTACAAATTCTTCCTTAATACAGCTCTTAGATAAATAGTTTGAAGACACTTCAAGTTTACTGCTGATTACGTTGAACTGCTGTAATTAGATGGGTTTATGACTGTGTATGACTTTTAATATCAATCCTATTTAATAATTAGCCAATGCAATTTAATTTCCTATTGTAAAATGTAAGGCATCCACATACTAAGGCATTTTATACCTTTCTCAGCCTCCATTAGGTCATATTAGTGTTTAATATAATTCTTGAATAAGTGTTAAAATCTGAGGATTGCTCGCTGGATTAATTAAATCCTGCATGGTAAATCAGGCTGAAGTTCAGCTGGTGGATCCTCAATTTAGCCAGTTGCTTACAGTTTTTGAACCATTCAAAAATGCACTATGCATATGAAAATGGCTCCAATTTTCCCTTCATAATTGGGAACTTCAGCCAAGGCAGGCAAAGTTGAAAGCTGGGGATCCTGAGATCCCAGCTTGCCGACACTCTCCAAAAGTGACTTTAGATACAAATTAAATAAAGATAAATTAAAAAGACTTTTATTAGACTAGATTAATTGATGATAATTTATTAGGACAGGCACCAGTATTTATACCTTTAGGGTATCTCCTGGCCACATCAGAGTACAAAAGTTCAACAGATATTTTACCACCTCAGTTCAGCCCTTGAACTGATACAACTGAAACCTTTTCTTAGGTTTATTGGTGGCAAAATACTCTCAAAATTGGAAGGGTTTCAGGTACAAAAATTGTGATAAAAGCATGCAAAATTGTTCTAAGATCTTCTTGATTTGAGTTTCATCATACTGCTGATGAAATACACCTTCTGTGAAATTCTTGCCTCCATTGAAGTAAATGATGCACCCCTAATCAGGATGTCAGCAGGCTTCTTCCTTGATAGCACTAGTTAACCCCTTTCAGGTGGTCCATGCAAGTGCTATTGTGCCAATTATACAGATCACATATAAATTTTCACCCTAGGGCAGAAAATTGATTACGTTGTTTGTTTATTTAATTGTCCATGGGACTTTTAAATGTAACTTTGGGTCATCCCCAAATAATTTGTATACAAATTTTATAATATTAGTTCCAATTAATCAGGGCTAGTTGACAAGGATTGGGTCAGAGATAATTGGCACAACTGTGTGAATGTATTCAGCCTGAGCTGCTGATAGAATATTAATTAAATTGACGTTGAGTTGATCAACCCAGCTGAGTAGTTTCAGAGAAGGTTAAACTGAATGTGCGGAATATTTGACATGAGCTCTAGTAATATAATGAAATCCATGTAGCAATAATTGGCCCAAGCTGTGTTATTGTACTAGGTTTTAATTATATTATTAGTTCAAGCATTAGGTGGGAAAATCAGCCCAATCTGTAGGTTGTTGAAGGGTTTAACTTTGAGTCAACCACAGAATTTGACACTAAGTAAAAGGTAAATTTACTTTATATCCTATATTCTTTCTAATCTATCTATGATTAGCATATATATCTTACCATTGTAACTTCCTATAAGCATAGTAACTGTGATTATTATTAAATTTTTAAAACAAAGCAGTTAACTTTTATAAAGAAGATTTTCTTTTATGAAATAAAATCAAATTTGGTTAACTTGTTGTCAACATGTATATAATCAATATAGTTGTTATATAAGATTTTGGATTAGTTTGAGACCTACAATAACATAAATGTATAGCTTATTATGTTTACTAAAGATAAAATGTATATAATAAACCATGCCTGAATCTACAATGCTTTACTAAAAGGAAGATATTTGATAATTACACTAAACAGTCAAAATATTTATAAGGCTATTTGACTATAGACTAAATAATGCTAAAAGGAAAAGAAAGCAAGAAAATAGAGAGCTTATGACAAAACTCAACTAGAAACCTTACTGTATATTATGTATAGTTAATGTACATGGACTTAGTTCTATGTTACTAAGTTGACCTATAGAAATAATTTGCAAGAAAACTCCTTGGCTAGGCTCTTTAATCTGCAATCTTAATAAAAAATTACAGACATTGCCCCAAAGGATATATGAGGATTTTTCCACATTTAAGACAAAAGAGACACCAAGCTCAATTACAAAAGTATATGTAAACCTCTTCTCAGTCTGAGTATCTAAAGATAATTAAAAAAGCAACCTTACAAATTTTTTGCTCAGGAATAAAAACAGATAAATAGTTTATACAAAATTTTTATATTAAATATAATAAGTATTTAAATCTGGTTTTAAAGATACAACTGTAGCTCCAATAAAAGGCTATTTTCTCAGGTTGGGACCATCTAGTACTAAAAAAAGGCTATTTTCTCAATAAGTAATTTATTTGTAAGGCTTTTATCTAGGTTAGGTGAAGCCTTGACTTATGGTTCCTGGCATATTTAATATTACTTGGCTTTAGTTTACAATTATTCTTTATCTGTTTATTATTCAATGCTTTCTTGGGCCTATGGCCCAAAAACGTTATCCTTTAATTGTTGATTAACTCTTTCTAAAGCCTGATTCATAAAAACATTATTATATAATCATCAATGATGCTTACTTGGGCCTAATGCTGAAATATTAGTATTATTTGTTGACCAATGTTTTATTGGGCCTAAAACCCCAAATCATTAATAAACTTGTATTTATAAGCACTTAGCAAATTTACACATTGACTTTGAGCTCTCCACCAAACAGATTTGAATAAATTGCCACAAATTATTGCTCCACTGACTAATGAGATGAAAAAGAATACCAAACCAACTTAATTTCATCTTGATACTAAGCCAGGGGCTGTTACATGTTTGACTTCTCTTCTCAGTCCACTAACTACCTTATGTCACATATTATACCTTACTACATATTATCTTCCTATTAGTGATTAATGGAAATCACTTAACTGTGTTGGCAAATTAATTTAGTCTAGCCTTTATCAATAAATCCTTATCTAATTCACCCAAAACCTAGACTGTTCCATCACCTCCTGCATTCCTTTATCTCCTTCCAACCTCACATTTGGTATTTGACTATCACTCATTATAGTATTTGATTCTCTCCTGGTACTGTAAATAATACCATTCCTTTATTTGGTAAAATTATTCCAAATTCTTATCTATAATTTTATAGTGTAAGGTTTAAGCTTCTTTGCATAGTCTCAACAATAGCAATTAGCACTTATACCCATATTAGTGGCTATATGTTAAGAACCTACTGAAGCAAAAGTGCCTAGCCATCACAGCTCAAATGCTATTCCACTACCAAATGCTATCCTGAAGAGAGTTAGAATATCCAAATCAACTATACCTGACCTAATTGTCCTCCCTAGGCATCTCCTAGTACCTAATAATTTATCCCTGACTTGTTACCAATAGCAGCAAACCTGAGACTATCATAAAATTTTAAACGTTAACAATTCTTATTATAATCTACTAGTTATAGATAGGGTTTGATAATCATTTTTAAAACTAATAGTAACTTTGAATTTTATTTATTATAATAAAATTGCACTATATCCTTGAAAAAAACTAAATTTTAAATTAAATAAATCTCTAACATCTAAACATCTAAACTTATTAATTTAACCCTATAACCAAACATGTTATATGAATTTAAGCTTAGGTTATGTTCATTAAACCTAATATGAAAATACGATGACTATTTACTTGATTCATATGTATTTATAACTTCCTAAGATAGAATGATAAAGATAAGAGTAGAAAAGAAATATCTTGTATGCTGGTATGTTACTGAAAAAATTAGTTGAATATTACTTGTATATCCTATGAAATCTCAAGCTATTTTTGCAAGATAATTTTTTTATTCATTTACCTTTTATAAAACATAGTATCTGAAATTATGTATCTTCTTTAAAAGTTTACTTACTTCTACAAAAGCTTAAGCTGGGACCCTAAAGCTATATCTCTATATACCTAAGAACCTGTTATTTTTTATTATGTAATATTAGTTAGTTAAAAATGTGTCAAATTATACTTTCTTCTATATTATAATTAAGTGCAGATAATTTTTTAAACAATTTAAAGTGCTACTTTAGGTAAGGGACACAAGAGTATTGTGTGTTAAGAAGTTTAACATAAAATAAAATTTAGTTTAAATCTTTGTTCATTTATTTAAAAATTAACTAATTTTACTTATATAATGGAAGCTATAAGAACCTAGCATTTAAATTATAATGAGATTTGATTAGTACCGCTGCCTCCCCGAGTTCGATTCCGGTAGAGGAACTTTGGGTAGGGGACGACTATGACTGTTGGCGTTGCGCACCAATGCCCCGAACCGAGATAGCAAATAGCAAAGGCGGTCCATGGAGTTCCTGGCCTACCATACGCCGCGCATGGAGGATTTCCGGATTTTATCCTCCTTTCCCATTCATTCGATTTCCCCTCAATCGGTGCGGTATCGTCCCCAGGTCGGCCCACCTCGAATAAAATTTAAAATTTAAAATTTAAAATATGAGATTTAATTAGTACATAAACTTCTTAATACTGTATACTATCTATTTGTTTCTCTGAAATATTATTAGGCTATCTAAATTTATTATAATGGGGATAGATAAAATTCAATGAACTCATAAACAAAGATATATATTTTTATCAAAGAAAAGGCTATAGTTATACCATCTAGTACTAAAAAAAAGGCTATAGTTATGTACTATGATAAATTGGTAGCTAAATTACACTAAGGTTTAACCAGTTATAGCTTCTGTGTTAGCTATGTCATTTAGATATGTTTGTTTATAGAGTATAACAAGTTTTAAAAATATTATTTATTTTAAATTAAAGAACTTTAGTAAACTATGTATTTAATATACATAACATCTATAAAAAACTTTTCCTAGATAGATCTACAAGATTTCATTAACACAAGACTTTACTTAATATAGCATCATTGATTACCAGAATATGCAAAACTACATTTTCAATTTTTAACATTTAGTAAATTTAAATAATGAGAGTTTTGGTTTTGTCATTATCATACCAAAATTTATGATCAACAGCATCTATATAAAATATCCTTAGATATAGGCTGTTACATATAGTTTTTTTGCAATGGATGCTAATTTTATTACTTAAAAGTTTGCAAAAAACTTTTTAAAGTAATAACGGTAATATCACATAATTATAATTAAATATTATTATAAAAGCACACGTCAACCTAGGTGACAAAAATCTCTTAAAGAAATTTTTTTATCTCATTATAGCATTATTATTAGACAAGTGCAGTTCTAGACCTATAATAGTAGTTTATGTGGTTTTATGTTATTCTTATTCTATATACCTAGATAGAATGCTTGAAAAAATTTTATACTTTGTTAATCTTTGGAAAAAAGCATAGTCATACTAAAGATTACTTTGCTTTACATTCTTATAATTCTGATAATACATATCGATCTTTAAAAATGATTTCTAGTCTAGCAAACAAGGTGCATTCTATATAGCATAAAGACTAGCATGATTCTATCTATTATATATGAAACTATAGAAAACAAGTATAGTAGTAGAAATTAATTTAGATTTAACCATAGCATACTTTTTATAACCAAAAAAATATAATTATACTATGCCTTCATAAAAAAATTATAATAATTTATGGGTCATGTTGTAATGCTTGAATAATCCAATATTACTATTGATAAACTTCTATTATAGGGGGTGGAAGGCGAGTCGGTAAGGGCGTACGGCTACCAACCTGAAGGTTGCGGGTTCGATTCCCGCCCTTCGCACATCGATCGGGGTGCCAGCCGAAGGAAGCTATTGGCGGTTAGTAGGTTTAATAACACGAAAACCTTACCCATGACGTAACCAGAAAAATTTGAGTCCCGATCCGGAGGTGGAAAACTTTCTTCGACGGAGTTGACCCTGTTCAGATTTCATGTCGTTTCTTTCTTTCGGTAATGCCTGTCCCCTGGTCGGCTTGCCTTGTTTAAATAAAAAAGATAAACTTCTATTATTATATGTTGCATGTCATATTCATACTTTTATACTAAGTTCTATAAAAACTATAGATCTTAAATAATATAAAATACCCCTGTAAAACCTCATGTATAAGAAGCTTATCTATATAATTATAAAAATTTGTACCTTATGGGTCGTTGTATAGGCTATTATGCTAAGTTGATTTGTCTGGCTTAAAAATTAACTCTGTTATTCTTTGTAACATTATTTTAAAACATTAAAATTTATTTGTAGGGTTATTAAAGTACCAAATTAAAATATAAAAATGAATAGAATATTAAATAATATACTATTGAAAACATAATTTGTGTCATAAGCATAATTTTATCTTTACTAACTGAGGCAAGCCAATTGGGGGACAGACAATACTGAAACAGAAACACAAAAACTAAACCAGCCAAAAACATTAACTGACCACCATAAATGAGCAGCGGGAAACACAAAAGAAATGAGAAAATAACCTACCAGGTGGCTCAGCGGCAAGCCACTTATCACACCTTGGCAGAGTGAGTGGGGGGATCAGGTGGATCATTCTTGGGTTCAGCATTGAAGAAGTGGATCTATGTTGATAGCAAGGGGGTTGAGGCATCCATGGGATGAGGTTTAAGGTGAAGTAGATAGTTGTTGATATTGAAATTTGGGCCTGGATCAAAACCTCTATGAGTTTGGCAACAGGGTGTTCAGCTTGGATGCAGACATTGAGAAGTTGGGCTAATTTTGCAATGTTGGCTCTGGTGACATGTGTGGATGGGGATAAATCTGACAGTTCTGCGACATGTTTGACAGCAGTGGTGGCAGTTTCATAGAGGCATTTGATTTCCTCTTTTGCAATAGGAGGAAAATCAGGGGGGACAAGGGGGTGCAGCCCTTTTAAAATTCAGTGACAGATTTTGCCACTTTTCCAAAAAGACAACAATTTTTGGGTGAGGCCACTGTGGCCTTGGCAAGCTAATAGTCATTTTGGAAAGGGATAGCATTGGGTTTGGGGACATATTGGTTGGGTGGGGCTGGGACATCAAAGTTTGAATTCAGATAAGGTTTTAAAACAATTGAATAACCTGATGGTGGGACAATTTTACCAGATTTTGTCACTTCATTCAATAAGTACCAGTGATTTTGGTTCACTCATAAAAATCCAATGATAGGTGGCTGTTGTTGGGTAAGTTTTGGGGTGGGAGAATTTTTTTTTGAATATGGTCCAAACCTGCTCCTGATTGGTTGGCATGGGTGTAAATTAGCTGGCTTGGATTAGGGTTGCTAGATCTTTCTGCTGAAACATTGAGCGCACAACCTGGGTGGTGAGACAGCCAAAATCTCCACTCAAACTCTTTGGGTTTGGCCTCATAGTAGAGTTGGCCGTGTTTGCAGGGTTTGAATTGGATTGACATGTTTTTTGCAGGGTACAACTCATGGCAGAGGGGGCAAATTGTGCAACTGTTGTTGATGCTAGCTGAAAAATAATGGTCAAGTGTGGATGGGATATAGGCATGCGGTGGAATGTGCTGGGCCATGTTCAGCTGGTGAGGATAATGGTGGCCATTGACTGAGGTGCCACAAGGTGCTCAGCACCACTTGAGACAATGAATTGGAGGATAGGGTTTTTGCCATAAGTGGACAGCCCTGACATCAACTCCTCATAAAGTGTTTGAGGGGGAAGGTGTGAGGGGAGGTTCACAAAAGTCACCTTGAGTGTGGTATCATCTAGAAGATGTGTTCATATATGTTAATGGGGTTGTTTTTTTATATTAAGGGCATAGCTGCTGCAGCAGCCGCATCCTCTTCAGTGGGGGAAGCCTATATCAAAATAGCCCTTGTAAGGGTAGAAGTCTATAATTCCTGTGGTGCAAAGGTGGCAGTTGCCAGCTCAATTATTGCTTTGTTGACATATGGGAAGAGACATCCATACTTGACACAGAGGCAAAAGTGGATAGTGGATTGAGGTAGGGCTAAGGGATGGGGGCAGGTTGGGTGGACTCATGCAAGGTGGAGTGCTAAGTCCCTTGGAGAGACATAGTGGCCAGATGTATTTGGTGGACTGGACAAGCCAGTCTGCACACATTTGCCAGCTGGGTGGTAATTGCTAGCAGGTGGAGCAGCGCTGCCCCACACTGGGGTGCAGGTGGTGGATCTGAGGACATAAATTGGGAAATTAATGTGGTGAGGCAGCGGTGGAAAATTGACTGTTTTTTCAAAATTGCTCAAAAGTGATGGTGAGCGGAAAGAAATCATAAGAATAAAATTAATATTTTCAGGTTTAAAAAGTACATTAAGATGTAGTTTAAAGAGCTACAACTTATTTTAAGCAACTCATCGCTGTGGTAAATTCTTTATCAATCTTTTATGCATCCAGATATTAGATAGATATTTACTCTATATATTTAGGATTATATATGTAACAATTTAGATAGGATAACAGCTCTATCATATAATATGTGCTTTTTATTTATGTATAGTAAGCAGAAAAATTCAATATAATTTATAAGATGCCACAGGAACATTTTGTACAAACACAGTATTGATAAACCATGTATTTATAGTTGATCACTAGAATTACTATAAGAAATTTTTATTATGTCATCTTCATATAGCACTCTTCCTAACCTTAAAGTTTTAAAGTTAAGTTTCCAGGTGAAACAAGTTAAAATATTATTCCAGTGAGCGTCTTTTTATATGATTGGCGCATTTTCAGCATCTTTATTATAAAATTTTCTAGGTTAATCTATGAAATAATTGGTGCAATTTATTATTTCAACATCATTCTGCATCATTGTCATATTATATATACCCTTTTCCTTCTACTTTAACATTTTGCAATTTAATTTCAATGACTTGTAATAGATTTCAACATTTTGGTTTCAACATTTTATATTTTACTATTTCAACATTCTATTTCAATTTTAACTCTTTGTATTCAAAATCTAATGTTTTGCTATCCAATTTTAGGATTTTTAGTGATAGTTATTGCATCATTTCTAGTTCTATCTACAGACTCATAAATTTCCTCAGCATCAGTGTTTTCTCTTGATAGATTATAATATGACATTAAAGATATGCAATTGTTTTAGATATGTGATAAGAGTAGGAATAATATGTTTATCTCCATTTCAGTGAGAATAATAAAATATAACTAATGCCAAAAATTGTGTTGAAATTAAAATATAAAATGAAGAAATTGAAATGCATAACTGTTGTTATAAAAATACAAAATATTAAAATTAAAGTACAAAAAGTTAAAATCAAAATGCAAAATATTGAAATCAAATATAAAATGATAAGTCAAAATGCAAAATGTTGAAATTGAAGAAAAAATGGTATATAAAGAAAAGTGATGATTTAACAATGTTATGATTGTCTAAAATCCTATTTTAAATCATTTTCACATCAAAATTCATATTGCTTATTAGATGTTAATTTTTAAAGCATTATATTTTAGATTGCAATTGACTATCATCTAAATGTTAGTTGGGATCTTATCTTTATGTCATTTCTGCATCAGTTTCAGATTGTAGAATAGTTTTTGTTCTGTTGATTCATTAGATTTTAAATATTTTTAATATCCAGTTGATTTATGGAAGCAATTGATTCTGGTTGAGTGGTTAATTATATGAGGTGGGCCAACTTGGGGAAAATATTGCACCAACTAATGGGGTTTCATTTAAATGGGAAGGAATAAAGCATGGAAAGCCTCAGTGCGTGGTGGTTTGATAGGCCAGGAACTCCATGGACCACCTGGCTATTCATTATATCAGTATTAGGCATTGTATGCAACTAACAAAGTCATCATCATCCCCTACCCAAAGTTCATCTACTAGAATCAAACTTGGGAGGCAGTGGTCATTGAGTCCATACACTACCACTGGGGTACCTTTCCTTTGAGTGGTTAATGATCAGTTAAATTTATGCTCAAACTTTTTCAAATGAGTGGTTTGTGTTTTTGTTTATCTGGTATACCTAAAAATTTGCTATGCAGTTTGGTAGTTATTTAGATAAGTTGGTAAGTTCAATTACTTTCTTGATTTACTAAAGGCCATCTACCTATATCACTGGATCTCAATTGGGGTATTACTTCAAATTTTGCTTTCATCATCAGATTTATTAATATAAACAAATTGAGGTTTTCTAAATTAATCCTATAATAGACAAACTAATAGACGGCTATACTAAGATTATTAAAAATGTATGATCTCTGATAATATATAATTTGTTTTATATATTAGTAATTATATTAAGCCCTAGATAGGATTAAAAATTTTAAGATTGGCATACTTGGATAAATTAATGGTGGCTTTTGCCATATGAATTAGTATTTGCATTGTATATGTTTTTATTTGATATCCTAGAAGTTTTTCTAGTTTACTTGTGATATATAATTATCAGCTATAGGGTATGGGCATTTTAGGATTGTGTTGGCGTTGCACACCAATGCCTCAAACCAAGATAGCAAATAGCAAGGCGGTCCATGGTGTTCCTGGCCTATCAGAACACTGCAAGTAGAGGGTTATCAGGATATATCCTCCTTATCCATTAACATGATTTCAATTTCCTCATTAATTGGTGCTGTATTGTCCCCATGTTGGCTCACCTTAAATCATATAATCATCTATTAGTAGAAAGATAGTATACAAGATGAGCTGTTGTCTAACAGTCTTGATTTATTGCACCAGTATTACTTTAGTTTACCATTATTTCAGACAGCAATCATTACAATTTATCACTATATATAAAATTTAGAATATTGCTACCAAAGATAATTGAGTCCATAAGATACTAAAGATGATAACACTATATGCTTAGATATAATTTTGCTTTACATTAACCTCACAAATGTGTTATTACCTAGCTAAGACATAGCAAAATTCAGAAGTACAACTTTCAATAAGCTCCTGTAGTCTTTGTAATGTTTAAGAAATGGCTTTTAGTGCAACTAGTTAGATAAATAATTTTTATGCTCTGACAAGAGAAATAAACTCTACATATGTAGTCAGAATTTGCCAAAAAGGTTAGGTGTAGAAGCATAGAAGATTTGGATGTGAATGGCTCAATTTTTAATTTATAAATATAAGTGGTAATATATTTAAATCAAAAACTTCAACTAACAATGTAGGTATATATTGCCCCAGATATCATAATAGTAGGTGTTTTAACTTCTTAATATAAGTCTTCAGCTTAATTTGCACTTTTCTTTTTATACCCACGTCTTAAGTATATATTACCAATATACATATCAATCCTCATTTTTCCTATTTTATCTTTATTTTGAGGCCACAAAGGCTACAATTATTAGCTGTGTTTTTAGAAGTTAATCTGTATATTACCCTGTGTTGGATTTATGTAATGTGATTGAAATATAGTTCCATCACAACTAAAAAAATTTAATAAGGAATTTACTATCTTTAATCCAATAACAAGCATAACATCTTTATTACATGTACTCTATGTTAGATCAATTATTAAATTGAGTTGCCAGAATATTGGATAAAAATATGATATACTTATTCTTAGAAGGTGTTAAAACTATGAAAATAGAGCTACTATCAGAACCTGAAATTTTTAATCTTTTATCTTATATATCAGTGTTTTACTGGTTGGGAAATATATAAATAATACAAATATGATTTAAAAGTATAGATTCCTGATACCGCAAAACTACCCCAGTAGAATAGAATCATCTAACATTAAACGTAAATTTGATGCTTGATAAAAGTTCTAAAGCATAAATGTGAATTAAAAGCTAAATATCTTCTTAAACTAGTGAAAACTCTATTTTCTATAAAAACTAAGAAAATAGACTAAGAGTGATTTAAGTTAACTTCTTATAGAAAATTATACTATATATAAGAATATGAAATAATGTCTTAAAAAATTAAACCTAATTAGTTCAACTAGCTAAAACTTTATCACTTATCTTTGTTAACATATGTAGAAATAATTAATGTCAGAGTAGAGAGCATATGCTATTATGATTTTACTTTTAACTTATTAGCTTGGAAATGGGATAAAATTAAACATAAAGATAAGGCTTTTAGGAGATTAAAAATTTTGAAGAAACATGAAAAAATAATTATAGCTAAAAATTATTCAAGACAGGTTATCCATGACAAATATACCACACCAATAATTTTAGCCAATACTGGTTTTGAACCTGTATTGAACAAAACCTGAACTAGAATGGCAGCAGGAATCACCCTGTAAGGTTTTAAACTCCATGCATTTATTAAAAGAAAAAATGGAACCACAGAAAGTGGGAAATGTGGAAAGGTATCTTTCAGCCAAATTAAAGAGACCAGGTCAGATACTGATTATTAAATAGCATCACCAACTATTAATGGTTGGCAATAGCCATCATTAGCCACAGTTCTAGCGTTGTCAGAAGTATGGGCCAGTGGTGCTTAAATTTGTTGGTTTCTTTGTCACAATTAATAATTAGTCTGGCGGGAAGCCATGCACATGACTTTATAACATCCCAGAATTAAACATGAAAATTTTGAGATCCACCAAGGCTGGTCAGAGAAAGTATAAATCATCAAGACCAGACTTTTGTAATGGGCGCGCCTGGGGCTCAATTTCATGGCCACAATTGCCAAGTGAATTGCCCAAATACAATATTGGTACAAGAAGGCTCAGAGCTGAATCTATTGGGTTGCAGAGTTTGAACAAAGAAAAGGTTTTGCGAGGGGTAAGTTTATGTCATTTGTTCACTGGATAGCAATTTCCTCAGTGAAGAACAGTAACATTTGAAGATGGCACACAAAGTAATGGTGGCTGACGTCTGCTTCTGGATTGGCATAGACCAGGTAGACTTTGTAAGGATAGTATTGGCAAAAACACTTGCACAACTTGAAAGTCCAGTGAAGGATTTGGCAGGTAATTGATTGCTTGTTAGAGGAAAACAACATGGAGTCTAGGCCCAACATCAACTACATGAGATTGTAGTAGGTGTTATGCCCTTCCTCAATCCAGTCAAGTAGAATTTGAGGCTTGTTGGTGGGTTTAGAGAAGATTTAAAGAGCAGTTTCCATATTCAATTGGAGCAGATTTGTAGAAGATTTTTATTTTCTAACTGGCAAATTTGTTGCAAACTGACTATGATTATCCCATGTATTGCTAAGCTCATTGTTGAATTTTAAGATTTGATAACCCTATCAACTTAGGTCTTTATCCTATGCCAAAGTATGAACAGAACCATCTAGCCTTACCACACAGTTGCACAGCCATCAGAAGTAGGGGCTATTCCACTAAGAGGGCAGTTTCAGGTGGGTCTTCATCCATTGATGAAGTGAGTGTGATAAAAAAAGGTTTTGTTGGCCTTGAGATAGGGCTCAGTTGAGGCCTCATGTAAGTTCTGGGCAGTTCATGTTCATCTTCACCATGGGAGGAATAACATAGTCCTTGTCCTCTGAGCGTGGTTTTTAAAGATTATAATGCCATAAATCCTTCACATTTGGGTTTGAAGAGAGTTTTCAGAGAAATTGGCGCCTCTTTTAACTTATGCCATAGGAAGTCAATTACACATCTTTGTTTTATGTTCCAGCGTCAGGCTCATCAGTAGTATGTGGAAGACGTACTAAGTATTAATTTTATTTGAGGTGGGCTGACCTTGGGACAAATATACTGCACCAATAGGAAGGATAGGGAGTAAGGAGTGAAGGTATAGGAGTGGAGGACAAAACCCAAGTACTGGGGTAAAACCTTCCTGTGCGTGTTCTAATAGGCTGGGATTACATGATCTAACTTCACTAATTTTCTTGGTTGAACTGAGACATGATGTGCAAATCCACATGTATTGCTATCCTCTTGGCACAGAGATACAATTTCTGCCATGATGGTTTTGGAACCTGCATCGTGAGAGGTGATAGTGGGCTGACCATCCTTACTATGCCACACCCCTGACGTACTAAATCTTGGACAAGGTAAAAACGTTTAATTTGTGGAACTTGCCTTTGAGTTCAGTCACGCGTACTTCCAATAGGCCATTTGGGCTATCATGCTGGTTAGCATCACTTTCTACATCTCCTTAAAATCTGAACCTTTCTTATTAAATAGAATACCCAGGTAGCCGTACATATGGGTTGGGTGGAGAGAGATCAGATCAGATGAAGATAGACTTGGGATTCCTGATATTTACTGTGGCAGTTTTCTCATTACTAATTATTTATTCAACGCCCATTGATAGGAGCCAAAAAAGCTACTTGACGCATTGTAGGTTATCTTTAAGCTAATTATACAATCATGTCATCAGTAAAAGCCTGCTTTTTTATAGTCATTGGTTGAGGTGGATGATCTCATAAAGCTTCATGTTCAATGCTGCCAACATAATGTTAGCAGCAAAGTGTATAAAATTGATACCATGGGATTGCCTTAGCATATCCTGGCCAAATATTAAGTGTCTGTAATTATTTTAAGAATAATTAACTTGATTGTTGAGCCAATTATAAAGTTGTAACCCAAGACAGGAAAGCGTCAGGGATTCAGCTGCTCACATTGTCAAATTTAGGAAGAGCTATGCTACCCAATTGTAAGCCTTCTCCAAGTCTAAAAACATTATATAGCCACTCTCAGATCCTAAAATATCCTTAAGTAGGTTCTTTATTGAGCTGATGCTGTCCTAGAATTTACATTTCTTTATGAACCCATGTTGGACCTTACTTAGGATTTGCAACAACGTGGTCATCATATGGTTGAATAAAATGCGCGTCAGATTTTATAAGTGATGTTTAAAAGTGCTATTAGTACCAGCCCAAATGTTCCATTAGATCCCTTTTTGTACAGAAGCACAATCTGGACCTCATGGCTCCCATGAATTTGGCGTCTGGTTTGCAGAAAGTGGTCAAACATATGGGTGAGTTCAGGTGCAATACTTTTGTAGATTGTATTCAGCATTTCCACGCACATTTTGTTGGGTTCTAGAGCCTTTCCTTTTTTGAACTCTTAAAAGACCTTCTTTCACTTCTGTGGCGGTAATTACAATAGTGAGATTCCGCCTATCTTTTGCTGAGCATTCCCCTAGCACCAGTTTGGCCGGTCAATAAGATATGTGGTCACTTATCCGCTAGTTTCTCAATATTGAAGATATATGATGAAGTGCTTGATTTTACGCTTGATGATATTTGGGTTAGCGGACAATACAGTAAGGGGATTTTTGATCTGCCATAATTTGGCATGGGATCACATATCTTTGAGGCTTGATAAGCACTTTATTCTAGTCCCTAATAGGCTTTAATATTGGTAGATGACAAATAGTTGGAGCTCAGATTCCTGATTGCTTAGAAGAGCTCAAATTCACATGTTTGTCTTCCAGTAGTTGCTTCACCATTCTTTTCTGTCCTGCTGAAAGAGCCTCAGGGTTGCAAGGGCATTCTTTAGCTGTTTTACAATGATAGTTTTCTTGTAGGGGTTTGCTTTTAAGCACTTGAAATTAATGTGCTTCAACTTGATTTTTATTCTCATCCAGCATTTGAGGAGATCCGCCCCAGTTTTCTGGTCCATGTAAGCAACAATTTGGCAAAAACCTTTGTAGAATTTACTTAAGTGGTTGTTATCAGCAAGCAATCTAGTAACCTTTTTATTGCACAGGTTTGGTTTCCTTGTGCACTTTGTCATGTTGTATAGTAGAATGAACTATTAATTAATAATAGTATGGAAACTATTATCTGTAGTTCAGTATGAATTATATTTTGGCCCAACGCTTGGCCAATATTTCTGATTGAATACTCATGATGTCATACTCGTAGGGATTACTCCCTTGCTCTTGTCCACCCAATCTTTGCTGAGATACCCTGGTGACAGTCTCTTTGGTCCAACACACAGTTGGCAGCTATCCCTGATTGTGACTCCTTCTTCTCTAGATCCCCGCTTAGATCTTTACTCTTTTCTTAAGAGTCTTCCAATTATTGCACTCAGCAATAATATCCTTGAGACAGAATAGCACAATGGAAGCTGATGATAGTTTAACTATATTTCAAATGGATAACTTAAAACTAAATAACTCTTATTATCTTCTGTACTATCTTGTTTTTTATTATATTGAATCCTAGGGAATACATATAGTGGGGAATTTGGCTGTCTAACCCTTGGTTGACACCTCTTCAATGAAACGGCAGCTGTTGCAATTGAATCACCCATCCTCATCTCAGCAGCGATGATCTTCCCCAACCTGGCTAGGATTCTATCATTGGAAATCCTCAATACCTAAATGGAAAAAGTCAGAAAACGTGTACCTAACAATTTCCTCTTGATCCAAGTAAACCAACTATATCTGTCCAGCGACCTGCTTAAGTAATGAGGCTTATTACCCATTAAGGCAGGTCACTCATCGTCCAATTGATTTGCTAGATGCAGGCAGCATCACTTGCCTCGCAACTTGCTATTCATTCCCAAACATTCAGTGATGAAACCCAACCAATCCCAATAGGTACACCTGATAGTTAATCACTATCAGATGCCTCTATTTCGTTGGCAACTCTGCCCAATGAGATCTTGAGTATTTGTCCAGATTGATACCTGATGGATATGACCAGGCGAATATCCCAAAATCCCCTGAACGTAGTTACTCCAAAACTTGGGCCAACTGATTTCTGATTCACTTCGCCTTAGGGAATTTTCCCTAGCAATCCCAGGTAATCTAGCAGGCTGGGAATATGGGCAAAAATCCCAACACATCCCTCCTCTTTCCTAGATTTCCAGTGAGAAAAGAACTGGGGCATGAGAACACTGCTTTGGACACTTGGTTGAATACTTCATTGGTTCAAGCAGAGTACACTTGTTAATACTTAACGCTGCTCAGGATGATCTTTGGCATATGGCATTCTTCCTCTTCCTCCTTGCTACCGCCTTCTAAGAGCATAGTCCCCACAACCTAATGTTGTGCCATACTGATTGATTTATTCTTGACAATATTATCCTGGGATCCAGTTTTCCCCCTTTCAGGGTATATGACCCACTGTCATATAAAGGATTCTTGGTCTGGCGTCCTTGATATCCTGATTTTCTCCTCATCCTAGACAGGAGACTCTTGCCATCGATGTTCATTTCACAGCTCAATTAAGAATACTTATTAAAATTCGCCCTGGTTATTTCTCTCATTACCTCCTGGCTCAAGTCATTCCTAATTCTTCCCTTAGAGAGCTTATCCAATTAATTTGAAATTTCTCTGAAATTAAAGCTTAATGGATTGTAGAGGGCATAATGTGAACTTTCATATAAGTCTGACATTTCCCCTCTCATCCAGCTTATATGTTGAATTCTGAGTTATGATACCTTCTGAATAGCTTTTCTGATCAAGACCTCCATCTGTTCAAGCAGATGAGGTGGGATGCTCGGCGAAACCTCTTTTATGGTCCTTCCAGGACTCATACGCCTAGTCTGGTGCCAGCGGCTAGTCCTCCCATCAAATTACCAGAAACAGTAACTAATCCATCCAAAACCAGGCTGGCTATTGTTCTGAACAACTCTCAGCCAATTCTTCCTCTGCCATCAATTCCAGAGTTGGATTTTGAAACTCTTCTGGATTTGGCTCTTTTTGCTGATGCTATGACCATTGTCATAGATGCTCCAGAGGTTATGCCATTTGCTCTTGATCACTCATTTCTTGCTGGGTCGGACCTGCTTCCTGAGTTCCTCTTCTGACTTGGTAAATATTACAAACCCGCTGTTCTGGTCTCTGAGCTCACCATCAATAACAGTATTCACTTTGAGCTCCCTTATGCTGAACTCCAGTTCCAAGTCACCAAGGCTTTGACTCTAGTGCTGAATCCCTCTGATCTTGATAACATCCTGGATTGGGATACTGCAGCTTATGCTCTTCGCTTTGCTGGCCAAGTTCTTCAAAGTTGGTCCACAAAGCTTCAGACTCACCTGGGTTCCACAGTTCATTCAGCTTTAGCTTCTGAGAAGCCCATAGTTGTCGCTTGCAGGATGCAATTTGCTACCTGCACAACTAACTCTTCTCCAGCACTTCCCATTGGTATCTTCTGCTGATGGCATTGATAGGGGCATGATTCAGCAACCCCTGTCAAGCATCCCTTGTTCATTGCTGGTCCACATGTCTGGGGTTCTTTATGAAGCCTGTCATCAGGTGCTCAGAACTAATCTTCCGGCTCCGGTGCCATATCAGGATTACTCAGGGTTATTCACCAATTGCTCTTCTTATACTGTTACTTTCCTCCCCGCTCTGGGATTTCATGATTGGCTTCAACTGAAATCTTAATTTCCCTTCCCCTAGTCACTTTCTCACAGGGCTCAGCGTCCACTTAAAGAACATAGTTTTGTGTAGGTCTAGCCCTCACTAGCATCTAATCTCATATCAATTTTGATGGGCTGTTCATTCCTACCGCAATCCATCCTCCCTCCCCCAAGAGGCGAAATAGGCGGAATCATCCCTGTACCAAGGACAATTATTAAAAATAAAAATCATAAAACTATATTGGCTTTTTCTCTATGTGGTTTATAATTTTTATAATATCTTTTATCAATTTTTTATCTTTATTCTTATTTTTTCCTATGGGACTTAACCTTGTTTCAGTTCAGCGGTCCATATTTTTTAATTTTTTCCCCAAAACTGGGTCCTGGGTACTTAAACCTGCCATTTTTCTATGATTCAGAGGTCCTTTTTTCGGACTTAAACATCTAGATTGGTTCAGAGGTCTTTTTTTGAACTTGACCTAATCATTAGGACATGACCAACTTAATCGTTCATCAGTCCTTCAGGAACTCTTTTATTTTTTTCATTGATCCATCGCTTATATACTTAGTGTGGACTCTATTCACAACTCTTCCATCAAGAGATTCTTGATGGAGTAGGCATCAGTTGCCATCTTGGCGATCACTTCAAATGGACTTAACCACAATGCATTAATTTTTTTATTCATGCAAAATCATGTGTATTTCAATATGCAACTCTTTCACCTATTTGACATTCTGCTAAGGACAGTCAGTTCTTGTCATATGTCAATTTTGCTTGTATCCTTTTCTTCAAGGTTGTATCGAATGCTTGCAATTGTATATTGATCAGGATATTTGTCACTCAGTTAAGGTATTTCTTGGTACTCATCCCCAACACAGATTCCAACAACAATATAAAATCGGTGGCAACGCGGCCTTTCTTCCATATAACAACTCAAACGGCGTTTTTTCCAACACTGAATGATAACCGATATTGCAGGCAAATGTCATCAAACTGAGGTATGTTCCCTATGCGGAAGTTCTCCATGTGACTAGCTTCCTCAGCATCATGGCCAGCGTTCCATTCACCCGTTCTACCAGTCCGTTTGTCTCTGGCCAGTAAGGTACTGACATGACTCCTCTGATCCCCAATATATAGTTCAATCTCAGTATCACATGAGACGTGAAGTTGGTTTCATTGTTGCTAAGCAGGACTTGCGGACATCCATGCCAGCATACTACTTGATCCAGGATGAACTTTGCGGTGCTGGTAGCATCTACTCTCATTAGGGCCTTCATCTCAACCCATCTCATCAGATGGTCAATAACAACTATAATGTAATTGACTCCCCCTGTGCTCATCATCAGCAGTCCCATCATGTCGATGGACACTGTGTTCCAGGAAAATCCAGGGTGGACCAGTTGGTATCCAGTTGTATTGTTATGTGGTTTGTGCAGCTGGCACTCCACACAACAAGCTAGATAATCCGTGACATTGTAGTTGATAGATTCCCAGTAATGATACTGGCAAATATGGTCAGTTATTTTCCTTAGGCCTCCATGCCCAACAACCTCATGAGCTGCTTACACTATCAATGCTCTTTCTGATCATTTTGGAAATAATAACCGCTTCCCGTTGATCATCTTAAATACTTGTTCATCCAAGGTCTCGGTGTTTTCCATCTTTTTAAAGCACACCTTGAATTTATTGGGGCTCATCCCTGAGTTTTCCGTTGACCATTCTCTGGAATAGCTCATCCGCCTGTGGGTATACCATCTGGATTATTGGCAACCACTATAAGCCATCTGAGTTCTGGTGAGAAGCCCCTGCTTGGCGGACAATCTCATATTCAAAAGCCTGGAGCTTAATTGCCCATTGGCCCGTCATCCTTCTGGCTCTCTCAAATTGTGTATTTAACGCAGCGAATAGTGGTCCATTACCACCTTAAACTGTGTTCCATGGATGTACACCCAAAACTGCCTGCATGCTTAAATGAATGCAAGGCATTCATGCTCAGTCACAGTGTAGTTCCTCTCAGCAGCTGAGAGTGTCCAGCTCACATATGCCACCAGATGTTCGTCCCCAAGGTTGTCTACTTGGCTCAGTACGGCGCCAATTGCCATCAACAAAGCATTGGTTTGAATAATAAACTCCCAATCAAAAATCAGATATTTCAGAATCATTGAATCCATTAAATACTGGCGTAACTCATTGAAGGAGTCCTGGGACTCTTCATTCCATATGAATCCTTTTTTAGATCCTTTAATAAATGGAATAATGGCTCATCTATCTGGATGAAGTCCCAAATAAATCTTCTATAGTATCTGACCATCCTAAGGAACACTTGGATGTCTCAAACACTCTTCAGTACAGCCATCCATTCTATGGCGGCTATCTTCTGGGTTTGCAGCTGCAGTCCACTTGAGTTGAATACAAATCCCAGATATTTCAACTCTTTCTTAAAGAAAGGCACTTCCTTGGCTTGATCTTCAGGTTAGCTGCGGACAGTCACTTAAATACTTCTTCCAAGTGGTGTAGGTGATCAGTAAACATCTTAATTAACACGTTTATATCGTCCAGATATACAAGGATGCATAACAACAAGTCACTTAATATTGCATCCATGGCCCTCTGAAACGTTGCATGCACATTACATAGACCCTGAGGCATCCTCGTCAGTTGGTATAGCCCCTGCATGGTAGTAATCGCGCATTTTCCTGGTCTTCCTTTGGCAAGTCTTTCTGCCAATATCTCAAGATCAAATCCATTTCAGAGAAATACTTTGTTTCTCCTAAATGATCTAGCGCATTGTCAATCCTTGGTAGGGGATACAAATCCTTCTTCATAATTTTATTCAGCCTTTGGTAGTCAATCCCCACCTGGTTGGATACATCCTTCTTCTTCACAATCAGAATTGGACTCGCCCAGGGACTTGATGACAAAACTAGAAGCCCACGCTTTACTAACTTACTAGTTTCATTCTCCACTACCACTTCAGCACCATTTGATTGTTGGATTGGTCTCATCCTGATTGGCAAATTTTCCCTGGTGTTGACCTTGTGGATCATGTCTCATGCACATCTCAAATTGTGGTTGTCCTGAGAGAACACTTCCCAATACTTTTTGAATAGTTTGAGCACCTCCTCTTGCTGGCCTTCTGACAGATCAGCGAGCTTCTCTTAATCAACTAATATGTTGATGTTCTCAGTTACCCCAGCCAGTAATCCCATTTTGTCAAGATTTCCAAAATTGTGGAATCTTCTCAATTTGGCTGTCAGGATCAGATGAACAAATGTGATGATCTGATTCCTCTTGATCTTCATCAGTTTTTTACTCAAAGTTGCCAGGAGAACTCAAATTTCTCCATGGCCCAGCATTATCATCCCAGGAGCCACCCATGGCTCCACTCTGGACTTCTTCCAGGGGATTCTGACCTCCCCATACAACAGCTCAGGAATCTCCAATGTCAACCCCGTATTGACTATCATCTGCGATCCTGGCAGTATGGTACTCTCATTCTTGATCCTCAGTGGAATTCCCCAGTTCTCTAGGATTTCTTCCAGCATTTCTCGTTGCTTCTGACCAACTAATTGGTATCAAATTGGGACAATGCTGTCAATGTATATCAAATTGATGAAGTTGTTTCTCCAAATTAGCGGAGCTTCACCATCCTTCTAATATAACAATGATAATGTCTGACCCAATATGGTCAACATATTATCCTTGAAGTTACATTTAACTCCATGTTATTGTATAAATTACGTTCTGATCAGAATGTCATAGTTTTGGTTCTCCAAAAATATTGCTGGTGCAGATACTACCAATGACCTGAATCATAGTGGCAATGCACTATATGCTCCACAGGAGATGGTGGTGTTTGGCCCAGCTGTCCCATATTCTTTCTTATGTTCTAAGTCCAGTGAGATCTTCATCCTCTTTACCAGCTTAGTCAAAACAATAATGATGGGCGCTCTGCTGTCATAAATCACCCTCACCCTCACTTGGTTCATATGTATGTCTATATATATACACTCAGAGCATAGTAATATAGTGTTTACTGAGTGAATTGCTTCGTTTTTAGCCAAATATAGAGTGTGAATAATTTGCGCCAGTAAATCAGGAAACAATTCCTTTATCATGTTGAGGGGGATTTACAGACTAGCCTCATATAAACGGACATCAGATAATTCTTCAGGATTCTCAGCGGTTTGAATCTTGTCTGCCAGTTGTCAGGCATACAGCCGAGCAACTTCCTTGATTATCTCAGGGTCAATTCTCTTCGCCTCAGCTCTGATCACAGCATTTACATCCAAATTGACCACTTGATACAGCTAATCCTGCTCGTTGTCTACAAGTATATTGCTGATATTGATTTCTTCATTCATAATGTCAGGAGGAACTGGCTTCTCTGCAGCTCTAGACTGTTCCCTGTCTAGGCATTGGCCCTTTTCCTGAATCCTTGGTGGCTGCTGACTCTTTGGACTGGACCACGTTGATCTGATCCTTCAGCTTCTTACAATGCACAGCAAAATGTCCTTTCCCGCCACATTGGTAGCAGACCTTTTCCTTCTTGTTTAACCATCTGAATTCTTTGGGCTTATTCCCTGGCATGGTTTGATTGGTCATCTTTTAGCTCCTTCATATCCCTTCATGGGATTTAGATTTTGTACCAGATTGGATTTGAAGCTTCTATTTAGGTCATCAAATGTCACTCCCAAAATCTTCATGTTATCTACCATTTGTGAGGTAGTCATTTCCATCGCAAACATGAAAGACATCATATGATGCAAATTGCGATAGGGCCACTGGGCCGCTTGCAAGGTGATTCTAGCACTAAAGTTGTCTAATACTTTTCTCCAACAAGGATCTGCAACTTCTGGTAAAACTGATCCACGAAGCTAGCTAGAGACTCACCTTTATGGAACTAGTTTCCAATAAATTCCTTCTTGCGTTTTGACATGCATGTCAGACTCCTGAACTCTTTCATGATGGCCGCCTTTGCCTCAGCATATGACCAGCTGTCCCCCTCCAGGCGAGATAACACTAAGTTTTGACAGTCAATGTCTAGGCAATTCATGACCATCAGCGCCTTTTGATGATCCCCGTAGCCATTCATGGTCATGTCAAACAGTTGGAAAAACGCTGGGGCGTTATCCCAATGGAATGTTGGCAATTTTGGCGTTGCCCTAAATTCCTATGAGTTATTTCTGGCTGATTCTCTTGGTTTGGCTACTTGGCTAACTGAGGAGTGACTCTGGGCATCATCTCCAAAATTGCAGCAAAAGCGGGCAGCATGTTCCTTGGGGTATTCAACTTCCCAAGTATCATGCAAGGACTTCTTTCTTTGGTATCTCTTGCCATATTGGGCTCACAAGCACATTTGTGAGCTTTAAGTTCCTCCACTTGTTTGATTAATTTTTCTATATCCACTCCAAAATTATCTTAAACAAACGCGATCCACTTCTTGCTCCATTTTCAGGTATAAGACCTCTCAAACAAGGTCCCCTTCTTTCTTTTTCAATGAAGTTACTTTCACTAGTAACTCAATCCTGAAGCTTACTACGTTCTCTATCCCTTCCTCCACCTTGGTGACTCATTCTTCCAAGGCTGCAAACTTCCAATGGTCCTCTGAGTTTAGAGCATTCTGGTTCATAGTGGGCAATTTGGTCCACAGTTTGCATTGCTCGTCTCTGTATGCCATTATTATAGATTATTTAACTCAATTACCCCCTGCAGTGAGCACAAAATTTGTAAAAATTTACTTAAGTGGTTGTTATTGGCAAGCAACCTAGTAACCTTTTTACTGCACAGGTTAGGTTTCCTCATGCACTTTGTCATGTTGTATAATAAAATGAATTATTAATCAATAATAGTATGAAGATTATTATCTGTAAATTGAGTATGAATAATATTCTGGCCCAACGCTTGGCCAGTATTCCTAATTAAATAAATGTAATGTTGTACTCATAGGGATTCATTCCCTTGCTCTTGTCCACCCAATCTTTGCTGAGATACCCTAGTCACAGTCTCTTTGTCCAACACACGGTCAGCAGCTATCCCCAAATGTGACTCCTTATTCTCTAGATCCCCACTTGGATCTTTACTCTTTTCTCCAAGAGTTTTTAATTATTGCACTCAGCAATAATATCCTTGAGACAGAATAGCACAATGAAAGCTGATGATAGTTTAACTATATATCAAATGGATAACTTAGAACTAAATAACTCTTATTATCTTCTGTATTATCTTGTTTATTTATTATAGTGAATCCTAGGGATGTATATAGTGGGGAATTTAGCTTTCTAGCCCTCAGTTGAAACCTCTTTGATGAAACGGCAGCTGTTGCCATTGAATCACCCATCCTCATCTCAGCAGCGATGGTCTTTCCCATCCTGGCTAGAATTCTGTTGTTGGACATCCTCAAGACCTAAACGGAAAGAGTTGGAAAACGTGTCCTTAACGTTTTCCTCTCAATCCAAGCAAACTACCATATTTGGCCAGCGACCTTCTTAGGTAATGGGGCTTATTACCCATTAAGGCTGGTCACTCAACAACCAATCAACCTGCTAGTTGCAGGCGGCATCACTCGCCTCACAACTTGCTATCCATTCCCAAACAGTAAATTATGAAACCCAACCAATCCCAATAGGTACACCTGATAGTTAATCACTATCAGATGCCTCTATTTCGTCGGCAACTCTGCCCAATGAGATCTTGAGTATTTGTCCAGATTGATCCATGATGGATATGACCAGGCGAATATCCCAAAATCCCCTGAACGTAGTTACTCCAAAACTTGGGCCAACTGATTTCTGATTCACTTCGCCTTAGGGAATTTTCCCCTAGCAAAACCAGGTAATATAACAGGCCGTGAATATGGGCAGAAATCCCAACAACCATTCTTAGTGGTTCTCCGCCATTAGTTTCCCTGAGTTTGGATAGAGAAATTTTGCACTCACGCTGCTTTGGGGTTCACCCTTATTTGTGGCAACTTGAATGAAAATGCGATTACTTTCAGAGTTTATCTTAAACTTGCTATTTGAGGTCAGTAGCTTTAGGTCATACAACGCCATAGCATAGTGAAGCTAAGAACCAGTTATAGCCTCTATGTTGCTATTGTAGGTCATTTTGTGAGGTTCGTGTGGTTGTCATCCTCTTTTTCTACCAACAGGCACACTCCCAAAGATACCAGGTATTTCAGCATATTATTGGGTATTAATGTTAGATTGCTTGTATTTTTGGAACACATCCTGGCACACGTTCATCCAACAGAGAAGGGCTCCTGCTATTACCTTGCTCTTTGCTTGCACCTATAATAGGAATTACCAAAATATTTAATTCATTGGAGCTTTAGCTATGTGTAAAATATGATCACTTGAAGAATTCTCTGGTATCTCTATTGGTGTCCTTGGTCACTGGAATCTAACTGGTATGCATTTCCTCCACTAATTCTAGGTCCAGGTTTTTGTTAAAAATGGCTAATGTGACGTGGTCCATCCATAGGGCTTAGCGCCCAACTTGTAAAGACCATGGGTTATTTTTTCTGCATATTGAGATTGGCACAAGTTGAATCTGGCTATAAGATTGAGTTCTAACTTAGCAATAAGTCAAAACTATAATTAGCTTTATGTTGTGCATTTTCTTCGCCCCAATCTATATTCTACCATTCCCTCTAGCATTTTTTGTTATGATAATCAACCCTGGTTGCCCAACCTATGGGTATGAGGCTTCTTGAGGTTGTGAATTGAGTCTCAGATAGAATTGGGATTTTTTATGGCAGAAGACGCCGAGGAAAGACAAGGAATCCAGTAGATTGCCAGGCGCAGTTGGTTGGAATGGGGAATTTACTGCCTTTCATCTTGTGCACTAAAAACTTCTCTACCATCCCCATTTTTATCAAGTGACAGAGGCATTATCTTAAGCACAAAGTTTTTTTAATTCTTTCAAGATGAGAATCAAGCTATTATCTTTGTGCCAGATGTTGGATAACTTTTGAAGGCATTAGTTTGATTTAGAGGGGTCGTAGATTTTTGGGTTTTCTTTGCTTATCTAAGCTTAGAAAACTGTCATCTGAGGGATTTGTCAGATTTGGATAGTAGTAGAAGTTTAGCGGCTTTATTTGCCAATCTTGATGCAGCCTTTGAACTGTGAGATTTTTGGGTAGAAATTTTGAGGCAGGCCTTATAACAGTACTTCACATCCATTTCTGGCCACTCCTCTTGTGTTATATGGGGCATTGCCAGTTCAGGGCTTGTCTACTCATCCATTTTGTACTCCTCCAAGATTGGATTCGCATAAGGCTCATCTTTGGCCTCCATAAACTTTGAATCTCACGTTTATTTGTGGACAATAACAAGCTCATTCTGTGCTATTTCATAACTATCACCTCTGTGAGGTTATACAGAAACTATTCCTTGTCATTGGTCTGTAGGAAGTTTTTCATCTTTTTAGTAATTATAACAACCAAATTACAGTCATATTTGTAGGGCGACTTTACCTTCGGTGGTGACATTGAGCCATTATATGGCCACTGGGTAACAGAACCATCAAGCTTGTAACGGTCAGTTCTGACTAATCATTACATTTTTGCTTGGGTTTGGATTTTTCTGAATCCTGAGCAAAATTGTTTGAAAACTTTAAGCTGGTTCAAGTTTAGGCGCTTGGTTGTGCCTCACCTATACTATCGATTAGGCTCTTGCAAGCCTAATCTATGGTTTGGGAGAGGACCTTGAAGAATGACTTTTAAAGTTGAGCCTGCACAATTCCAAACGTTGTTCAGGGATTCTTCTTCTGAAGTAACTGCCCCAAGCTGAGCTACTCCCGTGGCTTTGAGGCCACTCTTACCTTGTCTTATGGCAGATCATAGCGCCAAATTATTAGGATCTGCTATAGTGCAGACAGTTTTGTTCATTATTAAATAAAATAAGGTTAATTCTAGGGTTGAAACCTCAGTTATTTATTTCATCTTTTCCATCGTTTTAGGTTTATCTAATTAAGAGGTTTGTTGTCCAATCTCATGCTGTTTATTCCTCTGGTGTCAAAGATTGATACTGAATTAAGGGCAAGATGGCAGTTGGGAGCTCTGAATATTCTGACCGTGACAAAACCTTTATAATGTCTCCTTGCTCAGCATAGATGATGCAGTTGAGGCCTTAAATTTGGTTAAAACTTGTCAGGAAATTCTTGTTTGCCTTCATCCAGGAGGCTAGATCATAGATTTCATCAACTTTATGTTGAAAAGGGACTTGGCAATGTGTAGTACAAGTACTACTTCACACTATGTGCACATGTTATAGTTGTTTAGTCCAACTATTAACTTTCTAAATAGTAAGAAAACCAATTATAATTGATAGATAAAAACTATCCTTCATCTAGAATTAGGAAAATGAAAACTATAGTTGAGTTGCTTCATTAAAATTCAACTGATATCTTGTGGGGAAGATCATCGACTATTGTACAATGCAATCTTGGGAGGGAGTTGACTTGTAAACCTGGAGTCATAGGAGAATTCACGGGGCCAAATACAATGTAATCTGTTTAAGTCTAAAATATAATAATGAGGTTGTGATTATATTACAAATTTGGTTTTAGAGTTAGAAATCAAGTCAATTAACTATCCAATTTTCCCTCAATGACTTAATTTACCACTTGATATTTGATGGACGGTTGTTAGATTTGTAGTAGGTCCAGAGAAACTTAGTACAAACACAAATATCTATAATTTATCAACTAAGCTCAAATAATGTATGATTTTGCAGTGACTTGATAAAGTATCATGTAAGATTCTCCCATAAGGTAGCCAACTTATGCATTTAATCAAATACACAAGTATCGCAGTAAGTACTCAATTGCCAACTGAAAAGCTTGCCACTGTAAATTTATGCAAGTTAATTCTATCCTTTTGAATGATTGTTCTCGTCAGCGCTGCTTCATAGGCCTCAGAATGGATCTTACTTTGGGGTTCCATTAGTTGATCAAAGTATTTGGATGGCCAAATAATGTCCTCATTCATAAAAATATAGTGTAACAAAGGAGGTATCACATGTTGTCAACTGTAAAAATGCTTTAAAGGTGAATAACTAGATCGCTGTGGTAGTTGTTATTGTTAGCAAGAACAGCTGAGTTCATGTATATGGCCATCGAGACCTTACTTGTTGCTAAACCTTTAAAGAGATTGCACTATGATACAGTTGGCATGTTCTACCATCCCTTTGGTCTCAGAATGTTAAGGAATGGTAAAACACTGCGAATTCCCATTAGCTCATTTAGCTTGGGAATGACATGGGATGTGAAATCAGTGGCATTATCCATGAGGATAACTTGTTGACAACCATGCAGGTGTATTTCCTATCCATTATAAACTTTGTAGTCAATATTGCTCTAAGATGTCTTAGAGTACAAGCCTTTACCCATCTATTAAGATGATTGATTGATAATAAGATGTATTTGGAGTTAAGGATTTTTGTTAGGAAAGGTCTTAGAACATCGATAGACACTTTGTCCCAGCCTAATTAGCCTTGACCAACTGGTAAGTAATTATGGGCTTATTAGGTTAATGACTTGAAATTCATAACATTTTCTTAATACATCCTAAATGTCAAAATTAAAAATACTAACAAAACCCTTGTTAAATTATCTTTAAGTACTTCAGAAAGCCCCCAAACCCTACACTGTGATAAGCTTACATGAATATCTATGAATGGGCTGAAGATGGGGTATCTACACACATTACCCACATATTTGATTTTCCATCCCTGATTATGGTGTCCTTCATAAGCAGATCCAAGGTGTGGCAAATAACAGGCTTTTCTTCGTCTTAATTCTTTGCTTTCCTTTTTTGAAGAGTATATTCACAAAGGGAGTGATTACTGCTATGACAGGCGGTTGCAAGAGTCCATCAGCATTCTTATGGGTATGTACTGAGAGATGAACTACCTTTTAGTTGTAGGCCTGTGCTTTCAAGGCCCATCGCGCTGACTAACCTTTGTGCTACTTAAAATTATATAGTCATCACAGGGAATCATGATTAGTGATAATATTGAACTTAAACCCATGTATGTAAACTTAAAACTGTTTACAAGAATATATACCAGCTTAGAATTCTCGCTCAGAATCATGTAAACGCGTTGATGCTTGTCTAAGGAATGACTACAGAAGGATACTGGATGCTCCTCCCTGTAATCCCCTATCTGAGAGAATACAGTTCCTATGACCATGATAAACGCGTCATATTGTACTATAAAGGGCTGAAAAAGATAAGTTATATCATAATGGGGCTTTAGCCAAAACTTTCTGCATCTTGTAAAGGGAGACTTTGCATTATTTTGACCACTGGAATGCGATTACCCCTCAAAGCAGATGAAATAAAGGGTCACAGAGTTGTGCAAACACCCTTATGAATTGGTAGCACTCAATCATTCCAAGAAATACTTGTACATCTTTCTTACTTTCAGGTTTCATCATGCTTTTGGTGGCTTCAAACTTTGAGGTTGTGGCCATATACCTTGAGTGTCAACAATGTGCTTAAATATTCCATTTAGGGCTTAAAAACTGACACTTTCTAATGTTATTCTTTTACTGAGCTCGAGCCAACCTATAAAAAACCTTTTCAAGTGCGCTAGAGGTTGAATAAACGTTTAAAGGAACAAAAAGATATTTTTGAGGTCGACTAAAATACACTTATTTATATATTTACTAGAATATTGTCCATTGCCCTCTGGAAGTTGGCAGTGCGTTGAACAGTCCTTGAGCATTTGAGTCTTTTGGAACAACCCTTGAGAGGTATAAATCGCACACTTTCCTAGTCTTCAGGAGGCGGGTCAATCTGCCTGTAACCGCCCATGAGATCTAAAGTGGTATAATTAGCTCCTCCCAATTTGGTTAAAGGCATCATTTATTCAAGATAAAAGTTAAAACCTTTTTAGTTATATAATTCAAACTTTGGTATTTAATGACAACTCTAATGGAGCCATCTTTTTTACTAACTAAGATCAGTGAGCTAGTCATGGGCTGCACGAGAGGATGAGCATTCCTTGACGTATGAGCTTCCCCAACTCCTTTTGCACCTCCTTATCACTAACCCTACTTCTCCTTATTGGAAATGATCAAATGGACTTTGCATCCCCAGTGTAAACGTGATGCTAACTTCCCCCAGTGCATCAGATGTCACAGTAGTTCATTTAATGTACTTATGCATATTTTTGTATGAGGGCCACCGCTTGGACTTTATGATCCTCAGTTAGTTCATTGGTTTGCTCACAGGTAATGACTGCACAACTTGGTAGTTGCAGTTTTGATAAGCTAAACTCCGTTAAATTAAGAACTTATGTATTTCTCAATTTTTTTACAACGGAATAAGGCGTAGAAAAGCGATCTTCTTCCCCTTTTTGACAAACATTTTGGAGGCAATTAGGTTAGCTAGTAGTACACAGATCTCCTTGTGACCAGACAAGATTATCTCAGGAGCAGCAAAAGGCTCAGTCCTCAACCATTGCCAAGGGAATAATTTTCTTACAACCCTTCAGATAACTTTAAGTTCATAATGCTGGAAGCCACTCGCATCTCTCCAGGGTATATAACACAATCCATTGAGGCTAAAGGGGGTGCATTATTATCAAGAATGGTTGCAGGTGAAGGGGAACTCTTGTGTCCTATTTTTTGGTACTAGATAGGGACTACACCATGATTGTAAACCAGTTTAATGAAGTTATTCTGACAAGTTAAATAGTTCTAATATCCCTTGAGTAATGGAGCGGTAATGTAGCCTAGGATAGTAAAAGCGTTCACCTCATAGCTCATATAGCACCATAAATCTAAGAAGTATAGTGCCAACAAGAAATTGATAGTATCACTAGTAAGCACTATAGCTAGGGAATTAACCTGAAAGGAGCTAAACCTTATTGGTAACGTTTACGCACCTTTTCTTGTAGTACTCATTGGGACAGCTGTATCATATCATTAATGTGATCTAAATCATGAGCTGTTGCTGATCATTTTTTAAACCGGTTTGTGTTACAACATGGGAGCGCTGCTAAGATAATGGTTCACACCAGAACCTTGTTTATGCAGATATTAGTATAAGTAATATAAGATAAATAGTGTGATTTACTTCTATTGCAATTATATAATGAGTATCAACTTAGTAATTATAGTCTCAATCTGGTATCCTACATCAGAGAAGTGGGTATTAAGGTCTCAATTGGTTGTAACAGAAAAAACGTCCCAGTCTTTGACTTCCATCTTACCTTCAAATTGGAGGATGGATGCCAAAAGATTGTCTGATACTAGGTTTCCTTGAGGTAAGCGTTTTGACTCATCATACTCACAAATTCAACCTCAGATTTAGGGAAATTCGAAAATGAGAAAAGATGACACAGGTAAGCGAGGATTTCAACCCCAAAATTAGCCTTGTTTTATTTATTAATGAAAATAAACACACTGATGAATTTTATCCTGATAATATAGGGCACCATGAACAACACAGGAAAAAACCAGAGCATTTGGTAGATCAATTCGCCGGCAAATATCAACTTTTTTGTTAAGAACACAAAATTAGTATTGCCATGGGATTCCAGGTAAGTTAAGGCAATAGTGGCCCCAAGGCCACTAGAGAGACCCACGCAAGGGTGGGAAATGAGAAAGAGAGAAAGTTATGAACTGAGTTCAGAATTGTGTGGGCCCAACCTTTTAAGGTCACTCTTCTGGGGAGCCCCTCCACACTTTTCTTTGCACCCAAGGTGCATAAAAAATAGCTCAGGAGGGGCACAGCCCAGCGCCGAGCCCACATGAGCCTCAAAACCCCAAAATAGCATTTCAACTCGATATTTGGAAATCTTGATTCAAAAGTTAAAATGTAACGATTGGTTCAACTCAACTGTTACATTGGTAAGGCGACTTTGACTCCTTTTATAGAGGTAAAGATTGAAACTCCTCAGTATCAACAAATTGATGGTGCACAGAAACCTGGGTAGTGTAAGATTTAAAGACAACTTCTTCTCCCTCTCATTCCATGGCTGCTTGTTGCCTTCTAATGATAGCCGCCACTTAAGAAATATATTGACAAGTTTCTTAAATATAAGTATATTTACATTTTCCTCATGTCTTTGGGCACAATTAGATATAAACTGGAACTAGAACGTACCACTTCTAATTCTATGTTCTTTTTCCTGGCTGTCATCCTCTTGAGATGTCACAAGGGTCACCTCAGGGCATTGCTTAAGGCAGGAGGCTAAATAGTGCCCATTAGATTCAAAGATCAAACTAATTATCTCATATAAATTGCAGTGACTGGTGAAGTAACCTTGATGTGGGGGAAGGCCTCTGAGATCCATAAGCCTTCATTATATTGTAGGATTGACTGGTACGCACTTCCACATTGGGTGGTCCAAACTTAACTTCGCACCTCTTCAGGTTATCAACCATTGTGGGTGCATCTAAGTTCATTTTGAGCTCTAAAAGCAAAGAACAAGCAAATGTGGATAATCTTTGGTGCCACTTTATAAGTGCAATCTTGATGTCAAAGTCCACCATGGATTTAGCATCTAAAAAACCTGGTCCTTGTGGTATAATTGGTCAGTTAACTTTAAAATTGTCTTGTTCTTTAATTGAAAGGTCATAAATTCAGCCTTTTGAGTAGTCATGCGTTTGAGACTACCAAACTTTAGTAAAACTGCGTTTTTTACATCAGAAAAAATCCAATGTTCCTCAGGTAAGTAGAACATGATAAGATATCAACTCTGAATATCTAAACATCAAATCGTAGTTATGGCTTTAAAAAGAATATTAGCTCCATGTATGGTCATCTTGAACATCTAAAAGAACAGTTTTACATTCTTACGATTGTCAAGTTTAGGCAGATTAACCAGGTCAAAACACCGGAATTCTGGATAGAAGCTTCCTAATCTGAACATTATTGGGCAGTAACATAAGGCCCAGGTTATAAGCATGAGGTTAACTATGTTCATGAGCTGTAATCTAGATAAAAGAAGGCAAAATGAACAATGATGTCAGTTTTGAATGGGTAGGCTGATGCATTAACTCTTGATGACCTCTTCTAACACAGGTTTGTCTTTCAATAGTTCTATATGAGCAAAAGCCATATTTTTATGAGAGAAATGACATCTACCATCCTTTATCTCCTCAGCAATTCACTGTGCACGAATAATACAGTTCTCCTGCTCATGAAGAAATTTCTGTTTGCACTGTCTCAATTCCTTGGGGCTTCTTCACAGACACACAAACTAGCATGCAGCTCTTCCAATTCATTATATGGGCAATCTCCATGTTATAAACTAGCGGAAATAACGTCATACCTCATTGTTCAACTGAAGAAAACTTCACTATTTTTTTGAGTGTATGGGTTAACCCTCTCAATCCTTTGATATCCTGCTGCATGGCTGTCTGTTGATCTTTATGTTGTTGTAACTAATTTAGGAGGCAATTAATGGTCTTGATAGTGCTTTCCAGATGTTGTGCTGTAACCACCATTTTGCGTTGATTGTATTGGTCATGTGTTTCAACTACCTCAGCCTGTAAAATGATATCCCCTGGAGTAACATGGCTATGTTTGACCTCCTCTCTGATTAGTCATTCCTTTTGATATGATTTTGGTGATGCGCAGTTGTTCAAAGCTTAGTATACTATTGGTAAAACATTCTGGTTAACTGATTAATAAGTTCAGACAATAGTTGCAAGATTTGGACACTAAGGTTGTGATTGTCATTAATCTGCCTGGCAAACACAGGAAATTTATTTTAAGCTGAGTATTCAGGTCCCACAATGCTTCTACGTTTTGTTGATTTCTTTTAAACGCTTTCATATTTAGATCGTTATGGCAAGAAAAAGGTTGTTTAGAAATTCTGGACAGTGGGTTGGAGATATCCAACACAGATACTTCTCCATATGAAATAGGCAATTAGCTTGTTGTACTATCTGACTATGCTTCAGAGACAAAAATCTCATTTTGCTGAAACAGATAGTCCTGATTCTACTAATAATAGCACAAAGCGGGCACTAGATCATATTTTTTATGACCAAAGAGCCAAAGTACTTAAAGCAACATGACTTCATTTTGCCTCAGTGCTCCACAGTGAACATAAAGGTCTCAAAGCTTTCAACTGAGGATTATATTGGAATCCAACTAACTCTAGTGCCATTCAAACATGTGTAGGGGGATTAATATAGAAGTGACTGATTGATTATCCTTAAAATTTCCTCCTACCTGGGTTGGGTCCATTGTAAAATTTAAAATTTATTATTTTTGCTACTACAGACCCCTGTAGTGAACATAATTGTGTAGCGCAAGTACATATTCACGCAAAATGCACAGATTATAGTTCACTGGTTGTTCTTAAACCAACAACTCTAAGACAGCTGAAAAGAAACAATAGACAAAATAAATCCTTTTAATTTAATATGATATTGATATTTATAGTTGAGTTGCTTCATTCAAGATTCAAAAGAGATCTTATGATGATGATTATTAGATATTGTACAATAATATTGTGGTAGAGAGTTGTCTTGTCATAAAGAGGTTATATGAGAAGTAACAGGGCCAACTACATTGCAATATTTTTTAGGGTGAAAAATCATAATGGAGTTGGAATTTTATTAGATTTTGGTTTGAATTTTAAAGATAAGAGAATTTATTATATAACACAATGTATTGGCCACAGCTTGCTGGGATTTAATACCTCGCCATAGTAAGTCAGGCTAATTTAGATCACATTGGAGACCCACTCTCACTCATGTTCCATTGGCAGGTTGTGTAAGGTAACCCACTAGGGTGTGACTAACATACAGTGTAGCTCAATTTGCAGATAATTTTTGTATATGGTATTCTGACCCCCAGGATTATCTTTCATCAAGCTTACCTAAGATTAAAATATAATATAGCCACGTTCTGGCACCCAAATAGTCATTGTAATCACCCCAACAGGGCCTTGTAAAGTTTTTTTGTACATGATAATGATCAGGTATGACCATTCCTACTCCTTGACCAACTAAGGGTATATGCGGATGGCATTCCTGAGAGAATATTCTTAGGCTTGACAGTATAAAAAACTGCCGCTGATAAATGAATAAATAGATTTATATGGCCACTAGTGTCATTCCACAGTGATTATTTATTTTTGTTTGATGTGGTGCTATAATACTTATCTTTGGTTGTAGTCTTCTAGTCTCAGATAAAGTCTTCCCCTTTAGAATACATCTGATTGGCTCATTAGGGCTGAAGCAATGGCTCAGGAAGATCTCAAGTTTGTGCATGTTGATGACTCGATTGTTTGTTTTGTGTCCACTGCTGCACCAATCTCTAGGTCCTGCCATTCTAGTGCATTAGCAGGGAGAAGACAAGGCAGTATTAATGGAGATTGGCTTTGGGACTGCACGCCAAGTAGAGGTACAGTTGGAGGGCGTAAAGGTGATGGAGTTTTGCTGGAATTAGTCCTTGACTGTTACACTGTTTTAACCTGCATTGGTGAACAAGTGTGCTGTTTTGGCTGGTACATCAGCCTCACACCACTGGAAATCTTCCAATGAGGTGAAGCCTTTGGAGGCATATGAGGCTGCAAGGGAGGTCATAAGGAACAATCTCTTCCAGTTGTGGATCATCTTAACTTAAATTACAGCTTTACCAGTCCCGTCCAAGTTCAGAGGCCATAAACTTGCACATCACAGCTCTGCCTGGGGTGAGATTTTGTGCTCAATAAATGTTTAGAAGTTTTGGGGTAAATCCTGACGCATCCCAGTATGCCTTTTAGGCCAAAGTAGTGTGATCCCTCAAGACTACCCATTTGTCTAGGAAGAAGGAGCAGCCACGCAAGGTCTCATGGATATTTGTTTGTCAACCCTAGGTTTACCCAATTACAGACAAGGTCAATTGTGCTTCATTGAAAACCCAGTATTTCATCTCAAGGAGGTAAAGCCATTTGTGCTCTAATTAGTGGCCCTCTCTGGTGACCAGTTCTGGAAGGCCCCCACTCCAGTTGCCTTTTCTTCGGTCCAGCCAGCTTTAAGCAAGTTGAAAGTGGTTGCCAGTGGGATACATATGTACATCCAAAGTAAGGTTTGGTCACAATAAAACTGACTACAACCCACGGCAAGGCCTCCTCAAGGGAGAAGGTATTGTTATACCATTCAAGCGCCATATCAGTGGTGAAGGCATGTCATTCCCAGTCATTTGCAATTGTAACACTCTAGAAGCGTTTAAAAGGCATTTCTTTTCGTTAAAAAAGTCTTAAGCTTTTCATAGAAGGCGCCATTTTGGTGGGATGCCTGATTTGTTAGCTCCATGTTATGGAGGTGAATGCCAGATTAGGGCCTGGCCTTAGTGTCAATGGGTTTGAGGTTCTCACAGATGGTGGCTTTAATTTGTGGTAATTGATGGGGGCTCCATGCATTTGAGGGCGTCCACTGTGTGGGTGCGTATTTTTTGAAAAAGATGACCATTTCAATTAAGTTAAGTGTCAAGCCATCTCTTGGTGACTCCAGCAGAAAACGCAAGTTTATGACAAATGGGAGCAGTTGTGAGTATACTTTCCTTTATAATCATAGAGAAGATGTGAAATACATAAATTGCAATGTTCTTAATGCTTGGTAACATGAGATGAAACACCCCTGCACCTGAGCATGTCCTTTTAGATAGGCGTGCTTTATAGGTGCATTGCAGGCAACGTAATCAGCTTTTCCTGGGTTGTACTAGCAGATTTGGATCCTTCCGTCAAATATATGGGGGTTTTTGCCAAGAGTGATTAGCTATTCACTAATTTAAATTCAAATACTGATGTGCTTGTAACTTCATTAGATTTGTCCTGATAAGCAAATGTTTGAGCGTGGGATTTGATTGGCGGAGGGGCAGTTCCTTGTGCAGATGCTCAAGAATAACCTCCCCTGAAATGAACTATCTTCAAAAGTCCAGCTCTATTGAGTTTGGTATTAACAGAATCTAAATAGCTACTCTGAGTTTAGATTTAATGGAAGCTGTCAGGGCAAAGACTGACATGAAAGATATTACTGATATATCAGTTCTTATTGATAGAATATATGATATATGTAATCAATTTAAACAATCGAAGATGATAGCAAAATCACATAGTAGATGAATAACAAGTCAGATAAGTCAATTCAAGCCTATCAAATTTAATTTGACCATTGTAACACCTGGGGCCAGGTCTTAGTAGTCCTAACTAGGCAGTTGACTACTAGTCTAAGCTTTGGTTATCTATGACAGAAAGAGCCTAAAGAATTTAAAGCTAGATAAGATTCAAGTAAGCCCTAAAGCTAGTTCAATTAGTCTGAAAAGTGAATATAAGCTGAATATTTCTAAAATCATTCCTTGCAGTCAATAAAGTTAAGATGCTTCTAAATACTTATTTGATTTACCTGCTTTTGATTATTATTAAAGTACAAGGATCTTTATTATCAAGCATATATCAATTAAACAACTCTGAAAATTCAAATAATTCACTCTAACCCAATGTCACAATTACCCACTGTCACTGGTATCTTGGCCCTAACAGGGGTTGGTCTAGCTGAAGCTCTACAACCTAAAAAGGGTCTAACAGACCCTTATTCACAGCTATTATATTTTTCATCTGCATCCTTCCCTTGTTATACTGGACTCTTAGCTCAGGCATGGCAAGTTCACGAGTTGCTATGCCAGACTGGGTTAAAGATATTCCAGTCCCTGAAAGAAGCCTTACGCAACTTGCACTTTGGCGGCTTTTCCTAGGGGATCTAGGGGCAGTGATTGCTGACTCCCCTGTAGCATTACCTTTTTTTTCAGCTGGGCGCTGGATTTGGTTAACAGGGTTTTAACTCCAAAGCATATCAGAAAAAGTTTATTAGCATCAAACGTTGTAGCGGATGCTAATATGTTATATTTGATTGGTATTTATTTCAATAGTTTTAAAGCTAATTTAAGCAGAAAGACCTCCAGCAAAGTACTATCTATTGGTAGAGTACTTTTGTTTATAAAAATTAGATGTTCTGTAGCAGTTTGTCTGTATCTATATGCTGGGCACTGATTAGTGGTATTCTCTACTTTAACTTAACGCTATATAAGTTGTGGGTAAACTGCTCTAAGGTGCAGTAATATGCTAGCTATAAAATACTCGTTCTGAACTTTTTACTGGGCCACTTTTGACTTATAAAAGAGATGCTTAGATGAAACAGATTATTACCCTGTCAGGCAAACCATCCCATAATGAGAAGCATCTCTATCTATTACAGATAAAGTCAAGTATTTTAGCTTGTGGTAAGTATCTATAGCAAAATAGGGATAGAAATGTCAAACAAGAAACTCTAACAGAATCAAAAATATTTACTTTACTTTAAGCTTAATAATTATGAAATCTTTGAACTTCAACTTCAACTAAAGCTATGATAGCATTTAAATTTTTTATCTTACTTAGAAAATCTCATTGCATAATTCTTATTTTTTACAGAGAGGTTTAGAGTTAGTTAGTATTTAAAAACTGATTATGGAAGTTTGTTTTTGCTTCATATAACAGCTAGTTCTGATTCATCAAAAGAGGGCTTAACCTAGTGAAGCTCAGTACATCTTAAGTCTAATATTAAAGTCTTAAACTAAAATAATTAACAAAAATTTATGATAAAGACAAATAATTACTGCTAAAGTGGAACATACTTATAATTCTAGCAAAAAATAACTTACTAATGCTTATGAGCCATATAGTCATAATACTTAATACTTATAACAGATATCTATAAGTTACATAAAACGTTTTCATAACTTTTAATGCTATTTAAAATGTAAAAGGTGTTAGAATTGCAAAAAATCAACTGAGGTAAAAATAATAGGTCATTTTGGGTAAAAAATCTCTTAAGCAATCAAAGGGAAGAGGTATATAAAACACACCAAAAGAGGAAATTGTTTATCATTTAGTAATACGTGTTATTCCTACAACTATTTAGCTGATTTTTGTCTATTTTATAATTGAATAGATTTCTTTGGGTCCCATCCATCTAAAGTTTTTATGTAAATATGCCTTTATCTTAGATTAATAAATAGATGATGGCTATTACTCAATAGGTGCAACTTGAATGTGGATCTTAAGAAATAAAAATCATTACCAGGTACTAGCAGCCCTACAGTTCACATTTGTAGAAAGCATTACAAAAGTCAAGGTTCCTTGAAAGAATAAATATAGCTATTTTCTTTCATTACTTGTGAGGTAAATAGTTAAAAAATATATTATAATATTTTATAGAAGCGTCGTTGGACATAAGACCTATAGTATAAGTATAATGTGTAACTTTTTACTTATATGGCTGAAAATTCAGCCTTTACCCTTAATTTATGATCAATGACAGTGAAGATGTACTTATACACAAGCACTATTTACAAGGAACTCACAGCATTTTAATTAAGCCCAAAAATGCTATAAGGTATATACATCTATTGTTGAAACTCTAAGTTTAGTATATCGTCTAATTTTCACCATATTTCTTAAAAATAACTTAATCTATAAATTAACTATTCCCAATATCCAAAATTCAGGCATATATATTTCTTAAAGTTATCCCAAAAGGTAATTGATTTATTTTTTGACTAACAAGTATTTTTTAGAAATGTACATTTTGGGATAGCTGCTTATTGCTTTAGGTTAAGTACAAGTTGAAATTGGAGAAGAGCCAGTAACTCACACGGAATATTCTGATGACTGATAATTCCATTTACTAAACTTTTAAATAAACATGGCACATTAACCAAATTTCAATTGAAGAGTTCTACATTAAGTAAAAAGAAAATTTGGTGATATATTGATCTATAAATAAAGCTTACTCAATATTTGTGAAGATTTTGTTACACATAAAAAGCTAGATTTTCTAAATGAAAGCATGTTCATGCAATACTATAAATATCAGTATATTTTTAGTAATAAAATCAACTCTCCTCTTTTAGTATTAACAAGTTTTAAAAAGCTCAAAGGCATACTTATGCCTTAGAAGATAAAGTTAAGAATACTTCTGAGAGATACTAGGACCACTAATGATGTAGACTTTAAAGAATCAGTCCTCAATCTTCACATCACCAAATTTTGACAATTGGTGCTTCTGACCAGGTGTTTTCAAGATTAACTGGCGAAGACTTATCTTCACAACGATGGATATTTTTCAGCAATTACTCTTTTCAATCTGGCAAGAGCAGAGCTTATCTGATGGGTGCACTCCCTTAATTAAAAAACACATTCTTAAATTAGTGAAAAAATTTTGGGCGTCAGAGAATAATATCCTTATGGCTAGAAATAATTAAACATACAACATCAACAAGATGACTTGAGTGAAACTTTATAAGCATTAAATATGCTATACTTCAGCCTGAATGATGGACCAGACAAGCTCACTCAATCAGGGGTTTTCAGAACCCAGCCTATATAAACGTCTACCCACCTATCAAGCTTTAAACTGGATATCAATTGAAATGCGTATATCCCTATATGTTTGTGCATTCTGCACTCTATCATCAGTTGCAAAAATTTGGGGTTACACCATTTAAAGTCCACAGAAAGTTTTAAATTCTCCAACAACTCATTATTGCCTTATATTAATGTATGAGCCTACCTCTATCTTGGAAAATATAATTAAGAAGCATTCTTTAGGTGAATGAGTTATTCTACTTGAAAGGCCAACCTGTGCAGTTTGAGAAGATATTTAGTGAATACATATGAGGTGAGTTTTTACAGAAAATCTCAGATGACTCTGCATCCAACAAGGAAAGAAAATAGCAGCAAATAAGTTTACTTTCATAACTAAATAAAATCCAAAAAATTTATCTTTGAAAATTCATAACTTAATTAAACAGATTAATCATCTAAAGAACAAGAAGGTATACCACAAGTTTAGGAGGTATAATTAAAGATGAATACACAGACTGAAGGTTTTATGTGACACTGATTCAAGAGAATCTCTTTGACTACATGAACCTTTTAAACAACTGGTCCTCTTAGTATGCCTCTTATATTTAGCCACTCATGGATGTGGTGACGGAGCTCAATTATTAACCCAAAGAATTAATATAGATCGCCAAATAAAAGCTGTACCCTGAGGTTATTGGATATACTACAAGGGAGAATAATAAACCTCAATTCAAATAAAATTTTAACAAGGTGAGTATATTGTCCACTCTCATGCGCTATAAAAGAAAACTAACAATGATTTTAATCTACCTATTTAAGCAACTATACTAATCAATTAAACTGCACTTACAAACATTTGACCGTTGACAGGAAGGTCTTCATTGGAAGATCTTTAAACTAAGTTGAGGAGAACCGCCAATTCTACCAAGATGTAGCTGCAAGTCATCCATCGGTCAAGTTTATTAATGGAGTGATGTTCTTTATAAAAGTGAAGCAACTATATTAACTACTTAATTGTAAACAAGTGCAGGTTGATATCACAGATTACTAAGCTGTTAGATAAAGAAAGATCTCCTAACAGGCTTTCTATGTGCTATACCCCAGTAAACCTTTATCTACATTCAAGCAGAAATAAGCTTCTGGTTGATAAAATCTCCAGAACTTCATATAAGTATACTAAGGTGATATGTAAAAAGTACTAATAGACAGAAAGTCACACGTTCAAATCTTCTTTAATAGTGTCACCCAATAAATAATGATAATTTACTTCCAGGAATGAAATACTTATACATTTAAAGATGGCACTAATAATGGAGTTTTAATGCAAACTGACCATTATAATAAAAGCACAATTTATGGGTATACGTGTAAGAGGAAAATATATTAGATTATTCTAGCTGTTCATAATTTGAGCCCCATTCCCTGGCGTCCTTTAATTTGAAGCCTAGGCAATGTGATAGCTGCCACAATATCTGCTTTCTCTAGCAATTTACATTTTTTACTTTAAGGGGTATGCCAAACTTCACTTCAATCCTTGATATTATGGATAACATTGTGAAAATCCCAGTCCTAAATCATGTCAGATAGACTTAATAAGGAGCCCTCGCCCTCATATATAGGCCATTTGTCAGGACAGAAAAGGCTATTTATAAAGGAAAGAAAATATCTACTGTGTTTTTTCAACCATAAAGAGGACTAATTTTGGAAGAAATAATTTGCTGAAAAGGATGTCAGAGTAGGGCCTGAGGCTACCTGCGCTGACGAAACTTATATCTACTACCTATAATTTAAAAATTATTAAAGTTTGTATGCTTAAAGTAGCAATTATATTTAAAAAGCTAATTTGTTTACTTTTTCAGAAATAAGATCTTAGGTTCATCTAATTTTTATTTTTTATTAATAAATTCTCATTACTTCTGTATATCTAATATCCAAATGCTATCTTCTCTTTACCACATAGTTTGCCCAGATTCATTATAGTGAATCTTAATTGTACATTAGGTAAGGCCTTGACTTTAATAGAACTTGATCATCAACTAATATAATCATATACTCACCATAGTGACAAATTAAGATTCCCTTGACTTAAGCCATACTATGAGTACAGGACTGCTTAGCCCTCTTACACTAGGCCATTCAAGATTATTACTCACTTCTTATATTATATAGAACTCTGTTGGTGTCCTCTACTGCCATTGTGTAAGTTAGTAATTGACATGAATCCTCATAGGCATCAAATTTTTCATGTCTTTGATAAATATAAATAAAAGTATAGGATATATTTTTTGCTTTGATCAGTTAAATTGGAAAAAATGGAAACTTTAAAAATATGTGTACTTGACTGATTTCATTTTGTTAACTTTTACATTAATGTCTTTGATTACATCGTCTGATTCTCCCACTTAAGGTTGTGATTCACCGCCACCAGGAATTTTTCTGCTGCTGAAGTGCGCCCAGGCTGGCTCTTCTAGCCCCCATCATACCAGTCGCTTTTTCCCACCTTGGGACCTAAATCAACACCTTGCACGCTCCCAGTAAGTGCTTCCTAGCCCTGGTGCTTCCTGGAGCAACATGCGCTTTAACCTTTGGGTCTTTATGGGAAACACTTCCCCATGCAAGTGTGGCCACTATTTGGGATAGCTCGGGTGGTGTTAAATCCGCCAGTTTTATTGTTTCTCGCCCCTTTTTAGGGATGTTTTAGCCTGGGCTTCTTTAGTGAAGTCTAGCTATGGTTGTGGTAACTATACTGCTTGTTTGCAAAAATAAGATATTTCCACACATGTACCTGGCTGCCAGCGGATGACACTCTGATAGTCCAATTGCCAGCCTGCCAAAACAACATCTCCCCTGTGCAACTATGCCTAAAGATAATGAAGGGATTGCCACTTAAATCAAAATTCTATCAACTAGTTTTTGGGGTTAAAATACGGCCAGACGCCTTGCAGGGCCACACTTTTGCAGCAAGTTACCCCTTTTAAAGTGACATACATTTTGCAATTCTCAACATAATTTAATACGCTCTACCCATGACTACATAATCTGGGCCCACTTAAACAATGGGTGAACCCTCTACCTTGTGTTTTTTTACTTGAGTATTAAAAGCGCAATTGTCCACCCTTGCTGCCATAGTGGTTTTTTGCCTCTCCTACCTCCAGAATTGACCCTGATACTTATTCATCAGAATTTTTGGGGATCAATATTACCTCCTCTTTCCCCAACGTTCAAGTGCAGATCTTGCTTTGCCAGCCAATTATAAAATACTTACCAAGCTGTGAAGGAAAACTTATTGCTCAAGACCCAGTTAGATTGCTTTGGTCAGTAGTTCAAGGAAAATACTCCTGCCCCAGCCAACCAGCTCCCGTGGCTGGTCTAAATTTGCCCATCTCAACCCCTTTGAATTGTTCAAAATGAGTCATTAAAGTTATTTGTGAAATTTTGTGTTAGGTCCTATTATTGATTGGCGAGAATTTTTACAGCCCTTGATACCAAGCGTCAGAGCTGCTCCCCCTTATAAGTGACTTTTCAATTAAAAAATTTAAGCCAGCTTGCCATTAAAGCAGTCGCTGCACACATTGAAGTTCCCCTATGTGAAGAAACCTATGAGACCATTGCGCCTTTTGTTAAGGGTATCTATGCCCTAAATTCAAAGCTGACATTCCTGAAAAAGCCCAGTAAGAAATTAGGGAGCTCATGTACATCATGGGCAATCATGCACTAATGCCAACAAGTTGTCATTTTTAACCCACATTTTCAAAAATCCAACAAGCTTTTAAATAATTTTCTTTGGTGCCAGAACTGCTTAGATATGCCGTTTTTCAGCTTTCCCTTTAATTATAATCAATGTACACCACATGATTCATTCACAATAACCTCACATTCTTCCACCTTCTACCACATTTCTCTGATGTCACACACCCATTCTGTCTGCTCTTATGCGTGCCCTAAAATACGTTGCAGATGAGAAACTCCCACCCCCTTATTATATAGTATGGCTGCTTAGGTTTTCCGCTGGTGCGCTGTATTGGGAGTTTTTTTAGTTTTATTTAAACCTTACAAATAAACGCGTGGAAACCCCCACTTAGGTAGGGCACCACTACTATTTAATTTTCTATAAAATATTCTATAATTCTCAATATTAGGTCATCAAATTTCCATCATTATTTCAGAACCTACTAATAAAGAAAGGAATATACAACACATACTTGTATGGTAGAGTTTTTAAAGTCCATAAAGCAACTAGTATTTTGAATATAGACTAAGAATAACTTATCCTCACCTTCACTTGATAGTATTGAAGTAATGATATTTTGTTTAGATAAAAAGGGCATTATTCCTCAAAATTCTCAACCTCTAGTAATGATGAGGATTTTAGGTTATTTTACTCATAGCTCATGTAATGGAAATCTCTAAGGATTTCATTCATTAATTTGATAGGCATTTACTTGTCATAAGTTGCTTAATCTGCATATCAAGGGTTTATTACATTTCTCCTAGCAGCTTCACTGACCAACCCAGGACTATTAATAAACTAGCCCATAGCATATGTCCTACCCATAACTCTTGAACAGGTTGAGTCTATATCCAAGTGCAGAGCCTTATCAGACTTCTGATTAGTTAAGGCACCCATTTTAAAGTAGAATTAAAGTTTTTCAGTACCCCAACATGAAAAAGCGGATAGAAAAATCCATATTTAATATACATGCTGAATTTTTTGAAGGTCTTAAGGATTTTGGAAGTATTGATGGAGCTCAACATAAAGTATAGAAAGGCAAAAACAATTCCATTTAATCTAGCCTTTCTGAAAATCTAAGGTTGAGGAAGCCCAAATATCCTTAGAATTATATGCAACTTCTGGAAGTTGAGCTGTTGAAACCCTCAAAAGAGCCCATGGGCTTACTACTAATTCTAATTCAAGAGAAGAATTTGGTACATCATGTAGTAATGAATTAGTGTCACCTGAATGCAATATGTTGGAAGAAAAGTTAACCAATCATCCTATTGATAACACACCTTGACTTTTTAATAGATCACAAGTCTTATTATATAGGGATCTCGCCAAAGTTTATAGGGAATTAAGCTTTCCCTTAAGGAGAGATGAGAGCGTACCTTTTATGTTCAGTGAAATTTTTAGAGCCAACTAGCATGAATTAAGGGTTATACAATGATTTAAGATTTTCAAGTGGGCAATGGATGGGTTGTTAAGAGACTTCAAAATTTCCTGACTGATGGTCTATTTTTATTGTGTTATAGTTTTTTCCTACACCATCTATAAGTATCTTGATCCAATTCAGTAAATTCTTAACAGTTGAGAAGTTTTTTTAAAACTAAAGCCCTCAAAGTATAGGTTTATCTAGTAAAATATGGAGTTCCTGGGATAAAGGTTTACTCAAGCAGATAATCACCATTATTATATAAAGATGAAGCTGATTAGAAGATGTATAAACTAAATATTCAATGCAACATACAAAAATTATAATATAGTCACTTGATACAAGAGAAGTTGTTCCTCATTTTGCTGAGCTGGCCGAACCCTTGGTTCACCTAATTTATTTTAAATTTTAAATTTTAAATTTGCGGGGAAGGCTGACCATGGGACGGACACTTCCGAATATGACTCAGATGAGACAAAACTTAGTACCAGGGGAGGCACCCCAGAGAAGCGATGCTATCTCTTGTTGCCAGCGGGAACGCCACTTATGGGAAGGGGAGGGAACGTGTGTAGGGGACGTAGCCACTATTGAGAACGTGTGGAGGAAGGGGTCTGATTTGATGAACCAGACTGGGAACCAGGAGGAGACCAGCTGTCAGCGACGCGGTGGGAGATATCCAAACATCCACGCTTGAAAGTGATCCACCAAATGAGACCAGAATCTGTGGACAGCTTCAGGGAGGGTGGGGATGGATCCAGCGATGGCATCCAAGACAATCGTGTGGATAGTCCACATGGCGATTACAACCATCAGAGCATGGAGGGAGAGTGGGAGGGGGGAGGCCATTGATGAAGCAAACATATCTCTTGACAGACTGAAGGGATGTGTTTGATCCTGGCCTAGCAGACGTTGGACTTCACGCCATATTACTTTAGAGGTGGGGCACTTCTCCAGGCGGTGAAACAGCGTTCCATAATGGCCACACACGACACAGGATGAGTGTAAAGCATTAGAGCGCTCAGCTGTACGTTACACCCGCCTCAGGCAGCGCCACGCATGGGAGCGGACTTGAGGCTGCAACAGAGGATGGTGTGTGTATTTCCAGATAGTCTTTTGGGTCTCAGTGGAATAAGGGATGTCCATCATGTCCAGGTAGTCCACCCTGGATAGGACTTGGGGTCAAATGGGGATCACGCCATCATGGATGGGTAGCCCCTGTACCTCTTGTGTGAACTGAGGAGAGGGGCGGCCTCTTTGGGTTGTATGTCCACTAATACGAATTCTCCACTCTGCGCTTCGCATGGAGAGTAGGATTCGTTTGTAGTGGGTTTTGGTCCCGTGAGGACCTGAAGCTGATGTGTGTGATGCGAGGTATCTCATCAGGGAGTGAGGGTTTGATGGATTGTTGAGGACCAAGGCACGGGAGAAGTTGGAGCAGGCCGCGCGGGACCAGTGTTGGGATGAGAGTGTAGGAGCAGTGACGGCTGCAATCCAGGTGCCCAGGATCTTGGCGGCATGGGCTTTGAAGTCAAGTAGGCCCATGCCACCATGATGATGAGGGCCAAACATGACCTCTAGCCATACTGGTGGAGGGCGGCCTGACCAAAGCCAACCTTGTAGCAAAGCATACAGGGATTTGAAGAAGCTTGAGGAGAAGGGGATGGCGTGGGCTCGAACCAGACTTTGGATAGGAGCATAGAGTTGGCAAGAACAACCCTGCCAGTGAGGGTAGTAGGGTGAGCTCTGAGAGAGGCGATTCGCTTCATCACGTTGTCCAGTATATGGCACTCCATTACTGCTGACGCGTATCCACCTGCCTCCATCCACACGCCCAGATGGCATACCAGTCCTATGGTAGGTCGTGGCACAAAGGGGAGCACCAGTGGAGCGGTGTGTTTTGAGTTAGTAAGGCGTGGACGTGGGCGAGCAGATGGGCCGGGTTGGGAACTACTTGCTGGGGCCCAGCAGTTCTGAAACTGACCAAGGAGGATGATTTCAGTTTTGGAGGCGTTCAGTGCCATGTTGCTTACCCGGGATTATTCCTGGATGAGGGCTTCAAGCGCGCGTGCATCTTTGTTATTAGACACCCCCACCACGCAATCATCTGCAAATGCCATCATCTTGACTGGGTTTGGCCTGGCACATGGACCCCAGTGAGTTGGGCATTCACATTTCGCAGTAGTGGGTCAAGGCTGAAGTTGTATAAGAGTGGGCTGAGGGGGTCCCCTTGTCGCAGGCCCCTTTGAGGACAGACTACTTCCGTTAGGAAACCTGGGCCACGCACTGCCATTGTTGCAGATTCCGTGAGCAGCATCACCCAGTTAATGAAGTGGGGAGGTAGGCGGAATTGTTGGAGGCAGGCCCTAAGGTATTCCCATTTACTCTATCATAGGCCTTTTGTTGGTCCAAGAATACAAGTGCCCCAGAGGCTGTGGACTGACACACATTAGCCACAGAGTGCACGTTATCCCAAATCGACCTTCTGGGGATGAAACCAGATTGTTCTGGGGAGATGGTGGCAGATGCTGCAGTCCCTAAACGGTTAGCCATGATTTTGGTTAAAATTTTGGTGTCTGTGTTTGTTAGAGAAATGGGGCGCCAGTTGGCTAAGTCTAGCCTATCCCCTTTCTTGAAGAGTGTGACCATAAAGGCCTCATGTCCTCCTGGTAGGAGGCGTGTTTCCAACAGGCTTTGGTTGAGTGAGGCTAGCAGCAATGGGGATATATATTTAAAATATTTTTTGTAGAACTCATATGGAATGCCATCTGGGCCTGGGCATTTCTCGGTTTGGTGCACCGTGAATGGTAGTCCATAACTAGTTCGGAGTATTTAAATTTAGAATTTCTGGGTATCAAAAAATGGTGCAGATATGAGCTCGGTCGAGAAATTCCCCCATTTCAGCTAGCTGAATTGGTTTGGCTCGGTATAACTTGGAGTAATATCTTTGCGTTTTGATTGCCACTTCAGCCGGTGTGTCCACAATAGAATTATCCGATCTTTGCACCTGTGTGCAGGCCACGCTCTGGCATGGTGCAAAATTTTTTTTGAAGAAGTATGTAGTGCACTTGTCACCTTTAGTGATGCGTGAGGCCCTGTATTGGACACAAACCTGATGTTTATGTTGCCTTTCAAGTGCGTTGAGGTGGGCGGCTGCCTCCGCCCACTTCTGGCCCCATGCAGGGCTATATCCTGAGGCTGGAATGTTGGACTCCAAGTGGGCCAATTCCGCCAGCGCGCACAATATAACTGTCGATATGGCTCAGGAGCGTCTGGATGAGAGATGGCAATAGTGGCGGATGGTGTCTTCTTTGAAAGTTGCCCATGTGGAAATGGGGTCCGCACAAAATGGTGCAGCAAACGATTTTGCCAAAGTTGCCTCTTCCACCCACGTGGAAAATCCTGGTGACGCGAGCTCTGGGGGGCGGATTTTGCACCAATGTGGGGCCTTTGCAACTGTGACGTGTAAGTGGTATGTTATCAAGACCAGTCAGTGGTCAGAGAATTCCATTTTCATTGTTTTGAAGTGGGAGATGTGGGGTTGGAATTTCACCAGTGCTAGAATAAGGTCAATGCAGGTCATGGACCTTAATTGGCTGTTGTGGACATGGGGACGCATCATGTTTTGAGCAGTGGGGCATGTCATGGCAGCGCATCCATTAGCCTAAGGGTGGCTTTTAGAATGCATAGTTCTACGTGACCCTGTGGGGCGTGGGGTGAGGGTGGCCACCAGTCCGTTGGTGAGGTTAGCCAACAGTTTATGTCACCAATTAGGAAAGAATTGGGGGCTTAGTGATAGGGATTTGACCGACGAGAAAAATTCCCAACGCTCATGTGCATTGTTTGGGGCATAAATGTTGATGATTGTGTGTGCAACATTGGCCCATGAGAAGGTGACAACAAGCACTCGGCCATTTAGGAATGTTTCTGAAGATGTAAATTTGAAAAAATTGTTTTTCTGAATTAGCACCCCACAGTGCTTTGACCAAAAGGATAGGGATGGTAGGAGCATTGTTTTCCAAGCTTCCTCAGAACCTCGTGGACAGTGGGACTCCTGGATGGCCAGGATATCCACAGGTAAATTGTTTTGTAAAAAACTCAGTTTCCTAGCCCAGGATGGGGAGGCCTTGAGTCCGGCAATATTCAGCATCCCTAGAGTGAAGGTTTCCCCCTTGCACCTAAGGTGTGATGGGGTGGGCCCCCGGGCCCACCAGCCTCTTCCAGGTCCCCACGAGCTTTCACAGCAGCATGGGTATCAGCAGCAATGCTATCAGGGTTTTTGTTAATTTTTGCAGAAAGAGTCGCGTTGGCTTTGGCCTTCGCTTTTTGTTTTCCCGACGTTGGACGAATTTTTTGCAGTGCGGATAAGTTTGGTGCACTGTCAAGTGGGGCAAAAAAATTTTTTCAGTTGGGATAGGTCCCAAGTCAGTTTCAACTGGGGCTTGGGTGCAGCGATTGGGTAAGATTGAATCTCCCATCGGATCCTCAGATTGAGTGGCCCATTTGGCATGGGCCTCCCAATCTGATTGGGTGATGGATTCCCAAGTTGCTTCCACTGCAAAGGTCTCCATGTCCTCCTGGCATTGTGAGTGTGGGATGGTGGTGGTGGCCTTGGCCACTTCCTTGGCCGCGGTCCTATGGGCCTGCTTGGCCTTCTTCTGCTCCTGCGGGGAGATGGGCTTTACCAATAGGTAGCAGCCTTGTGCTCCCCATGGGAAAGCCTCCTTGGTGCTTGCAGTTGGTTTGTAGTGCGCCTCTCCGCTGGCCATGGCCGCTGAGGGTGCTCTTGGAATGTGACGCCCTCTTTGATGGGGCATGCGTGCACCTTATGGCTGAATGCGTCACAGTGGGTGCAAATGGGGGGCGCGCTGTTCACGGTTACCCAGAATGGGTGGGTGGTATGCCCTGCAATGTCAATAAAGGTGGAGTGTGGGATCTGGGTTAGGTCCTTCGCAATCTCCTCGGTTGGGGTCAGAACTGCGATGGCTTTGCCGGTGCACAGGTGTGGCATCAGCATGAAATGTTGCATTTCGAAAGATTGTATTTTGCCATATATGGTGAGACCATCTTTCAGGTGTTGCTCCAAAATATCACGTTTTACCATAGTAGGCAAAAAGTCAAACGTGAGGAAGATTTGGTTTGTTTTTGTCCATCTGGTGCATTTAATTTCAATGACCTGTTGCCCTTCGGGGAGGTCAACCACTATGCACACCGCTGCAGCCTCATCTGCTGCTATTTTGCTTACAAAACCTAGGTCCAGCCAACTGCACGACATGGAGTGAGATGCAACGTACACCGCGGTTGGGAAAATTTTGTGTACATCTTCACAAAATTTTTCCCATAGGGCCATTTTTTGGATGTCCAGATACACACGGACTCCAAATTCCACCAACAAAAGTGGCTGGGAATGTGGCGTGTTGATGTACTGGTTGCATCGTGCTTGCCACATGAGTATCTCCAGGGAAATTGTGACCGCCAGTTTTTTTAGATTTTTTTTCTATTCCACCGGTTTCTCTGGGGCGTTTTCAAACGTTAGAGGCCGCGGGCCTTCCGCCTGCTCCTCTTGCCTTGCTTGCCCAACTGCTCCCAGACATGGGCGCAGACTAATCCCCTCTATGAGATTATCAAACTAGATTTAGTCTTGAATTGAATGGGTTGCAAAAGTGTTTGCAACGAGAAAGAAAAGTTTTGTTTGGTTCACCTAATTTATAGATACGTTCTTTTTTATAGGGAATCTCAAAATCATACATTTAATTAAATAAGAAATTCTTATTCAACACATTTTCTGATACATCCACAGTTTTAAACTATTTATAAAGTTCACAGATGCAACCAATGTTGCAATTAAGATTATTTTAATACAACTTGAATTAATATGAGTTTATCTAAAGGTTTACTTCAGTAAGACTTACCAAGAGTGGAATGAAATATAGTATCATGAAACAAGAGCATCTGGATGTACTATTGGCTATGAAACTTTACTTACCCTTCATGTATGGAAAGCATTTTACTATCATGACCTACCACACCTCTCCTAATTGGTTGCAAAATTTGAATGGCCCAATAGACAACTCGCTCAAGGGCACTCAAATAAAAAAGCTACATTTTTATAATTTATCATTCATGGACTAGTCACTAAAAACCCAAATACTCTGATTCTATTAAAAATATTGGCCCATACACCCCAAAAAAAGATTATATTTATGATCTTCTGGAAGACGAAAAATGGAGTTCTGACCATTTATAAGCACAAGACAAGTAAAAATGGATGACTAATAAAACTCATATAGAAGAAGGTTTATTCTTTAACAACTAGAAACTTCATGACTGCCTTATGTACGTCCATCTTCACGGAACTATACCATCTTGGAGGCGCAAAATACCGTTTGTATGACGCCTATCAAAATAAAATACTATTGTCTGAAGGATCAATGCTAATGGGAAAGTAGGAGTAATCAACTAAGATGTCCTTGACTCTTCTATTGTGTGCGTTGAACGTGGCCCTTCAAACCAAGTATATCAACATTAAGAGAGAGGAGCAACCTTGACATTTTCCAACTTCAGTATATTTAAAAAACACTTTACTAATTTTAAATATAGTCATTGTCACATCATCCTCATTGTGGAACACTTAGTAAAAGGGGTAATATTTTAGTGAACGTTTGTGCCTAGAGAAAACTTTGCTTCCTTTGTGGAACTGTTGAAACCACCACAGAATGATAAGACTGCAATGCATTGCTGATTTGATAAGATGGGGGATGGTGTTTGTTAAGTCTGTGCTGGAATTAATATTGGCTGAGTAGGGTGTTTGGGAAATGTTCAATACTCTTTATGTTCCTTGCACTTTCTGTACGATGACAGACATATCCAGAAGATCAAGGTTTAAGGCTACAAACAACACCCAACAAAGTGGTTCACCATTCCTTAAAGTTTTTACAAAGTGTATGGTGTAATGTGAGCTTCTGAAATTATAAAAGTTGGAAAATGAGTTTTTAAAATTTGCTGTTTCATAAAAAGCTTAATTATAAGATAACTTGACAATCTACAATGTGGAGGCTGTTTAGCAATATAGTTAAGAATAAGGCCGACGGTTTATTAAGGTTTGAGTGCAGGAAATGGGCCTACGCTAACTTTGAATTATTAATTCAAATATTCAAACTGTTGACTTTTGGATTCAACTGTCTGACTCTGAGTTTTGATTTTTAAGTCTTCTGTGGAATTCACAGGATTCATTGGCACGTTTAAAGCTCGTTGTATGCTGATTTAGTTTAAACTTTTGCTAGTAAACTATCTTTAGTAAATTATTGTTTTCTGGGGTGCCACAGGCATAAACTTCCTACAGACAACGGTGATTTAAGTTAAAATTGTTTGTTGAGAAAGATGAGTTGGCTTAGTAATAATTATTTTAACCATAGTTTGAAACTAAAAAAACTATTAAATCTATAAACATTATGCTATGAAGATTATATAATAAAATTGATTTTATATTATAGTAGGCTGTGAGTTTGGATGGGACAAAAAAGGAGGGACAGCCGCCAACCATTTCTCATCTTAGTTTTGCCCTAGATGAATAAGCTTAAAGAGAGACAAAGCCCAGGGGTTGATGGCCCTCTTTGTACTGAAAAAATGAAAGATTCTTTCCAACTTGATACTGTGGCATAATACTTTATAAATGACTACTTCTGTAGACTCTGCAACAAATAGAGTCAATACCTCCTTTTATTGAGGCAGTCTTCACACGTCATGGTAGACTGAAAATTATACTATCATATAATGGCAACATTTTTCAAGTGGTGACTGAGATCTAACCTTTATGGGACATACTAAGATTTTATTATCACTTAACAGCCTGATACTTATAAAGCGGTAGAAAGCCAATGGAAAGTGAATACTTGACCTATAACAAATAGCTCATTCTGACTCACAAAATGAATACCTCCCAGGCGCCCTAATGGTTTACATAGTTAGCTATCTCAGGTTTAAAAGCATAAATCCATTTTAGCTATATATGTTTGCAACCCTCAAATATAGATTTCAACTCATGTCATGTATGATTTAGCTATAGTAAGACTGGAAGAGGTAAACTTTAGACCACAATATCTATAGCGAGGTCTCTTGGTGAACTAGAGAAGAGAGACTAACAATCTAATGCATCATGTCCAAATTTTCATATATATAAAATAGATGACTTAGAGTTTTCAAGACTAACAAACATAAAGAAAAGTATATAATAATGACATTCTCTGGTTTGAGCCCTATTGACTTTAGTTACGTGCTAGAGAGCTCAGCAGCTTTAATTTAAAAAGGGAATTGTTAATAACCAAGTTCAATGGAGGTTTTTTATAACTAAAGTCACTTTTAGAAAAGGTCTAAAAGGAATATTGTAAGAAAAACTGAAATTTAGTTAGTTTAGCTGCACATTGTACAGATGAAGTTCCAATTTCAAGCAGAAAATTCTGCTGACTGTAAAAACTATTGCCAAATCTAGGATCGCCATGGTAAAATGACCTCTCACAATTTATAAAAGTCCTCAATAAATACAAAGTTTTTTGTGACATTACAAACCAAAGACAAAAATTACTCAAGGAGTAGAAGAATCTTGCTTCACAAAAAGCATGATGATTTTAGTAAAACTGTGGTCAAGGCAACTTATAGATATTTCTGAATTTTAATTAAAGTACGCTTTTAATTATAAAAAATAAAAACTTACTGTTGAAAAATTATATATTGAATGGTTGACTGGATTCAAAGTATTAAACAAAATACTCCAGTCATTAATCTTAGACTAGTATTTAAGCTTTAAACCTAAAAAAGAATCTAAGTATATGATATAGTTGAGCATATTAAGAAAAATGAAAAATATAATTTACAAGGAAAAACGTGAAAGCCGCGCTCTTATATTTGCACTAAGTAACACATGGTTTAATAAACCTGACCACTTAAAAACTGTATATTAGTGCAATTGAATCAACTATTAGTTTAATTGTAACCAGTTGAAATTTTTACCTAGTTAGAGAGTTAAGATACATGGGCGCCTCATTCTAATAATTTTTACTGAATGGTAAGTAGATTATTTGAGATAAGTTATAAAAGGTGATTTTTCTTGAATTTATTTCTCACAATGTTGGAGTAAATTAAGCATAGGAAAAGAGGTAGAATCATAAAGCAGAAATAAGGCTCTTCTGTGGAGAGTAGCCCAATAATTCTGCCATGAGCTACTGGTTATTTGAGGGTGCAAATTGGGGAAATATGGGCGTAGGTGCATTTAGCATCAAAAGTAAACTATTTAATAACATTGGATTTAACAATAAAGTGAGAGATGAGAATACCATGGAGTTTATCATCAGGAAAATAAGTTTAAATAAAGACATCTTAGTATACATTATCTTTGGTATATTATATTTAAGAATATAATATATTGGGCAAGGGGATCATAGGTGGGAAGCCATAGTAGTTGTATTGACAAGACAAGTAATTCCTTAAGTACTGAAATTTATAATTTTAATATGAAACCCAGCCATTTGTTGGTCCACTGTCTCTGTAATAGACAACTGAACCTTCAATATTTATTTTTTTAGTACTAGATGGTTCAATATTTATTTTAAAAGTGAAGAACTAGCACTTGCTTTATGAGAACTTCAACAGCATATTTATCTCTTATCCAACAAACGACTCTATAAAGATTGCTGCAAGATAAAATTACTAAATATTTGTGTAGACTTTAGAGGACTGGCTCTCAACCTTCAGTTCCTGGATCTCTGACAAACATAACTACTGTACTATAGCTTCCTGATTATCAAATACATCCCAACGTTTATCTTGCAATAAATTGTATATTTTATATAGTATATAATCTTTTTATATATACAAAATCTTATCTTAAGAACTATAAGTTCTTTATGAATTTGTAATAAACTTTCCTAGACTTGCATATAACAGCTTTTTAGAGATTTGTGTAACAAATTTAGATACTTTTTTATAAGTCTGATTAAATCTTACTTAAGATTCATTTAGAAAGACTTTTTAAAGTCTTGGACTATAGCTCACCTTAAATAACCATGAGCTGTTACTCTAATGAGATAAAACATAAAAGATAAGATAATGCTTTCATATGTAATATTCTATAATGCTTTTCTTTCCAATTACTATTTTTTTAGTATTATGATTCAATTCAAACAGTGTAATTTGCTAATCAATACCAGACGAGATTAGTATGAGTAATAAGGTAAAGAGCTGGGTGAACGCAGTAAAGGGCAGCAGACCTGGACCTGCACCGCCCAAAGGTACCAAGCGCACAGGTACAAACAAAAATCTCAGCAAAAAAACTGAGGTGGCGCCTCCCGCAGGTTTCATCAATTTTTTTATAAAATACTGTAGTTATTTGGAAGTATCCCAATTGCAACCACTGTCATTGGTGGAACATGGGATACAATTTTTCCTGGTGTAGAAACACCAACAATGTGGGAAAAGTTTGGCGAAGCCCAACAAAAATTTTTCCCACATGTGGTGTACTTAACAACCCATACTATCCGCAGAGGTTAGGTAGATCTTGGGTTTGAAACCATGGAAGAAGTGAATGAAGCAGCAAAGGTCAGAGTGGTACTCAACCTTCCCAACGGACAGCAATTGGTCCCAACCAAACGCACCCATTGGACTGGATCTAAGGACATTTTCATAATTTTTAACTATCTTCTGACCACAATGGCGCGCACAGTAGTCAAAAGTCATCTCTGAGAAGGCTTGGAAGCCTACAGAGAAATTAAACAATTTGAAATGCAATGATTCCAGCTGATGCTGACCTCTAGCATGGAGAAGGCAATAGCAATAGTTTCACTGAACCAGGATGTAGTAGAGGATATTAAAATCCCCCACAATGCATCCTTCAAAATTGATGGGAAAAAATCCCAGCTGTTCTGTGCAACAGTGGAAAGCGCACCCCCCATTTGCAACCACTGCCAGGCCTTTGGGCACAAGATTCATGCTTGCCCCATAAAAGAAGGCCTGAGAGAAATGGAATTCTGTGAGGAGGAAATGGGCGAACAACTCAGAATATGCCAAAATCACAGATACTACACAAGCCTTCAACTGGGGAGAACATGGCAATATAAAATTATTGACCCTATTTCCCTGAAAGAATGAAAAATGGCCAAACAAGCTCACAAGCTGGCCGCGGCCAAGGGAAAGGCCTTGGCGGAATCAACCATATCACCAGAGCAGATCCAGGAAGACATGGAGGAATTTGAGTCCATTTCTAATCAGATCCTGTGGAAAACCATACACCCAATCTGACCAGTTCAAATTTGGCAGAACCCGATTCAGAAATGAATGCAGCAAAATTGGGGTTCAGTTCACCCCCAGAAACTGCGGAAGTTAACCCAATCAGGAAGGAAAATCAACAATGGAATGTGCAAGAAAATAATGTGGCCAATAAAAATCCACAATTGCACCACAATAACATATCAAAACTAAGCAAAGCCAAGAGAGGAAAGAAAACTGTGGCGATAAAAGGGGCAGAATACACCCCAACTCCTACTCATGGTTATGCTCTCTGCAGCAGAGGTGCAGTGGAGAGCAATGTGAGCGAGGGAGTAGGGCCAGGAGGCCCTGCTAACTGCTCCTGAGGTGCATCGGGTGTCTCAGTAGAGATAGGGATGCTGAACATAGCGAGACTCAAGGCCTTAACGTCCCAAGCCAAGAAGTTGAGTCTCCTATGAAACCCACCTGTGGATATCCTGGCGGTGCAGGAAACCCATTGTACACAGGGAGAGGAGGAGGCATGGGAAAAATGCTCCTCCCAACAATATCGTTTTGGTCACTTCACTGTGGGGTGATAGTATGTGTGAACCAATACTTTAAATTTATTAACAAAAATTAATTCCTGAACAACCATGTACTTGCTGTAACCTTTTCATGGCACACCAAAGTGCACACAATAGCCAGTGCGTAGGCCCCAAACGGTGTGCATGACTGAAGAGAATTTCTCACAGCCCTAACACAACTAAATCTAACCAGCAAATACTTTCATAATGGGAGACATGAACTGCTGGATTAACCCAGAGATGGAACAATGGCCATACACAACGGAGATACCACAAGGGCAAGTGGAACTCAAAGTACTAAAGGCCACCCTGGGATTATATGATCCACTGCCAAAAAGGCAATCCCTGCTACAAAACATGACACGCCCACATGTACACAATGATACACTTGTCTCTATGTCGAGGATAGACCTAATACTTGCACCAATAATTTTCCATCACCATATCCAAAAATTTAAAACTGCAAAAATTGAATTCTCCAACCATTAGCTTGTTTTGGTGTCTTACAAACTGGCGGAACTAAGTACCCAAGCACCCAGATGGTGCAGAATACGCCCAGAAAGTTTAGCCAACTCAGAATTTCAATCCTGGATGGAGGAAAATCCTCAACCAGGGATTTTCAAACACCCTTTTGCTCAGACCCACTAACCACCTGGTAAAACTTCAAAATTCAACAACCTAACAAATTAAACATACATTTTCTAGAAGACACAGGGCAGTTTCAGCCATTATCAAATACACATTGGCTGAAATTGACCATCTAGAAAACAATGCACCAAGAATGGGATACAGCCATGGATGGGGTCATAAATGGGCGGAAGTTTCTTATCAGCTAAACACCCTTATCCGCGAACACTAACACCAAGTTGGAGTCCAATATAAAGGCAAAAACTTAAGAGATAGAGAAACTTGAATGAGCTACTTTTTCCACCAATTCCACGCCAGGAAAAATATGACAGCTTGCACACAGGTTTGTTGACCAGACAAATCCATAGCAGATACACCCAAAGAAGTTGTGACCAAAGTGCACAGGTTTTATATAAATTGTATAAATCTGAGCCAGTCAAACCAGAAAAAATTGAAAAATTTCTTAGAAGTGCACATATTGACACCATGGCCCAAAATCAAAATTTTTGATCAACCTAATATCACGTGAGGAATTATGGGAAGTAGTACGCGGTGCATCAAGAGGAAAATGCCCTGGACCTGATGGGATTCCCTATGAATTTTATATAAAATATTTTACTAACATCTCTAACATTCTTCTAGCTTTAATGAACAAGTGTCTTATAGAAACATACCTCCTACCTGGAGGCAAAGAAGCCTACACGGTCACTTTATTCAAGAAAGGAGACAGATTAGACCTATCCAACTATGCCCAATTTCCTAACCAACACAGATACAAAAATTTTCAGTAAAATTATGGCTAAATGACTAGGAGAAATTGCAACTGATGTTTATCCCCATCACAGTATGGATTTGTTCAAAGAAGATCCATATGGGATAACATTCACACAGTTGCAAAGATCTGCCAGTCCAAAACCTCTGGAGCACTTGTCTTTTTAGACCAACAAAAGGCATATGACAGGGTGAACTGGACCTATCTTAGGGCCTGCCTTCAAAAATTCAAGCTTCCAAATAGATTTGTAAAAAGGGTAATGTTGTTTACAGAGTCTGCAACCATGGTTGTGCGGGGAGCAGGCTTCTTAACCAACCCAGTTATCCCACAGAGAGTACTAAAACAAGGAGGCCCCTTAGGCCCTCTACTCTACAACTTTAGCCTAGACCTCCTAATCCGAAATACAAACACACTGCCCAAAGGAATCAATGTCAAAGGCCAACCACCAGTCAAAATGATGGCCTTCGCTGATGATTGTGTGGTGAGCATATCCAACAATCAGGATGTTTGCGGAATTGAGAAGGTAATACAAGACTATTCAGCCATAAGTAACGCATCAATTAACACTGAGAAAACGGAAATTATACTCCTGGGGAAATATTAGACCAGGTGGATGCCATCTACACAGGGCCAACAAGCTAGTACAACATCAAGACTCCTGACCAGACATAGGAGGCGAAAACTAGCAATGACCTCACTGAAAACTTCCATTGATCACCAAGCCAACAGCTGGACCTTTTCGTCACTTGGGAGTATAGTTGGAAGCAGGAAGTTACGCTAACTCCATGATGGAAAATCAATTATTGGATAAAATAACAAAACGCATTGCCTCCTTACATGGACATCAAACAGTTCTAACAGGAAGGGTCACGGTAGCCAACTCTATGATTATATCAATCATATGGTTCACAGCCCATGCAATCGCTTTCTCACCATCTTTCTTCAACACAGTCCACGCCCTATTACAAGGATGACTATGGTCCAACCACAACCCCTGTATGCCTCGAAACCCTATTTGGACCTAGAAGGAATGGAGGCATGGGGCTTACTAATTACGTAGAGCAAGCAATCCATATACTGGGATCCTGGATAGCTCAGGTGACTAGCCCAGATCCTTTAGATACATACTGGGTCAGAACAGCAAGATATAACTTAACAAGTGCACTACAATTAAGAAACTCAGAGCACCTGAACACATTAATCAAGTATCTGGCATCCCATCATACAGCTGCAGGACCACATGGTACTCCTGCACATTTCAAATGAATACTCCTAGCCGTGAGAAGAGCAACATGGCGGATTCACAAAAGATGAACAAACCAGTCACCAAGGATGCACAAGACTAACTCAAGACAGGCGATCAATGATCAAATAGGCACAGACAATATAATAAGCAAAAGTTCAAATACCATAGCCAGGATAGTTTACCTGGACCATATGGACATACCCTACAACCTGGAGACCCAAAGAAGAGTATGGAGATACACACATCACCCTCTACTCCAACCCAGGATAAGAGCACATGTATGAAGGTGCATGAGGAGAGTATACCAAACAGCTGAACGGTCAAACTTCAATCACACCTCATGTGCAATATGTGGTCAGTATGGAAGCCTAGCCCACTGTTTAGAACAATGCCCAACATCAGTGGCGGTATGGAAAGAGGCCATGCGTCTTTTCCGCCAATAAAACGGACATCAATTCAGCCTAGCAAGGAACATGTTCGCTATAAACATGGACTCTCCTATCCACCCATCTCTCAGGGCATTAATAGTAGCAATAGCACTATGGAAGATACATACAATGGTACTGGAATCGTTCACAGGAGCAGTGCCAACAATCCAAGAATCCATTCATCGCTTCCACAGCCATATATTGGAACATTTCCAAGAATGGCTGTTTGGACATATGACTACCCATAACAGAAGGACAATCAACACATGGTTCCCCATATGGTTCCTAAAAGTTGATCCTTTCATTTACACATGCTGCATTCAAGAATATGCCAGCATAACTCCTCTTCCATACCATCCTAATCTTAGTGATCCTGGAGACAACAAGAGGGAATTTGAACCCTGTGGGGTGTCTTTATTTGTCAAATTTCATTAGTTTTCTCACTATATTGGAAGTGCTCATCCCCTGGTCGACCTTCCTTGATTAAATAAGCTTTCATATATATGATAGCAGAGAAGCGACATGTCAGGGGAAACATGATTTCTTATATGAATTAAAGTATCCTTTATAGCACTATAGACTGTAAGGTACCTCCATTCTTATAATATGGGATTATGACCTACCAGGAGAGAACTAGGGAAAATAATGATCCTGTAACGTGGTCCTTGTGCCTAAGGTTAATATCAAGACTGGCAACATGCAATCTTAGTGTTAGATAATAAGTTGTTAGTGATGGTCTCAGTTAAGGGTATTTTTGATGAGAGTTATACCTTGTTTATACCTTTGATATGCAGTAGGGGTTTAAAGTTTGTGATTTTGAAAGGCATCATCTTTAGTTTTTGCATCATGTACATCGTCCTCCTTAAGTTCACCATGTACTCCATTTCAACATCCTCATCATGCTTTACGTTATTGTAGGCATTTTTATCATGTTATTAAAAGTAAGCAATATTACTAAGTTAATATGGTTTTGTGTAGTTAGGTGCTTTGTACACTGAAGCTACTCCTTCTGTCTCCTGCATGCCTACACTGTTGACTGTAAGAACAGAAATCACTAGGTAGATGACTATTATTAAACTCAATATAAATGAGTGTGGCACTCAATGGGCCTTAGTGGGTCATTTTGGAAACCAAATTTTGTGTTTTACCAAGTGAAAGTAAAGGATTTAGGAATTTTTTTATTAAAAACTATAAAAGATTATCTAACATTTTAATATGAAGACCGTTAGACTTTAAACATAGAGGAAATTGGAAATAGGAGTTACAGATTTTGAACAAGTGAACATGCCAACGCATTTCACAAACGTGTCACTTTGGGTTCTAAATTCAATTTTTATTGAAAACCTTGAAACAATAAATTTAGTCAGTTTTGGTGTTCACCCTTTTTTAATAAATATGCATGTGTGATTTTTAGAATTACATCACTTTGAGTTGCCACAGGTATAATTTTTTTAAAATAAGGATGCTCCTGATTACGCTGTCTGTTTGAAAGAAGAAATTGTCTTGTTGTACTACTTTAGAATAATCCTTTATTTGGAACAGAGTTGCTTAATTTTCTGTAAGTAATGCTCTGCTGACTCAGAAATAGTGTTGTGTTTGGCTTAGGGTTTATTTGTGAGGGAGTGTAGGATTAGCAGGGAGGGGCGGCCATCCATCTTCTATCCAAGCTATGTTTTAAGTCATTAATCTTTTCAAGAAAAGTTCTATGATTGATGCCCTTTTTAGTTACAAAAGCTTTTGGATTCTGTCCAGCATGATAGCCACGACTAAGAACCCCTACAACATATATGTGGCATTTATAAATTTGCGTTTAATAAACAATTTTTATTTAAAATTATAAAGGGGGTTGCTATATATACCATTGGGCAATTAACAAGACTTTATGAAGTTTAAACATATTGCCTTATTTACCACATCACTTCCATTCATAAAAAGGAAGGTTTATTATGTTATGATGTACTGGATTATGATGAGAAAATATTTTAAGACATTAATAATATAGAGGTTACATTTAAAACTATCACATTTCACATTGTGAAAATATGTAAAACCATTTTGAAAATAATATTTATAGGGTTAAAAATCAACATTTTTTATAATTTTCTAGTCTATTCAAGTTTTTAATATTTTTATGGTGGCATTTCAGTGTGTGCCATGATCTAAACCTTATCTTCTTATGGTCAAAATTTATTTCTATGCATATTGTTTTTAATATTAGTTTGAAGTAGTTTGAAAGATTATTTAAACTTAGTAAATTGATCATATGTTATGTAAAGCTTATGAGTCTCACAATGTTAACTAAAAACAATTGTATATAATACCATATTTCCTAATAAGTCAGCATTGCACTATGAAAGGTAGAATAAGCAACTCAGAGACCCTGGGGCATATTTTTAAGCTCATTTAGATTATTTTATTTATAAACAAATAAGTTTTATCTCCAAGAACATATTACTATCAATTAATGAATACGTTTTAAAGCAAAAGAAATTGTTTTTTCACCTGCTCTATAGATAATCAGTGTTGATCCAAGATAGTAGATATTTTTAGTGGTTAAGCTAATTAGTAATTGTAATAAACATCAACTTTTCATCCTTTATATATATATAATTATAGAAGAAAAGCTGGTGAATTTAATGTGATTTTATAAAATCAACATAAGAGTTTTTATACAAGGTTCATCTAGGTTTTTATCAATAACTTGGATATGATGCTGTAATTTTTTTGGACAGTAATCATTGATATCTATATAATTCTCAAAAAAAGGGGAGGATACCCCAGTGGTAGAGTATGGACCCTCTACAACTGCCTCCCCAAGTTTAGTCCCAGTAATGGACTTTGGGTAGGGGACAATTTTGACTGTGTTGGTTTTGCATACCAATGCCCTGAACCAAGATAGCAAATATTAAAGGTGGTCCATGGAGTTCCTGGCCTATCATATGCCACGCTTGGAGGTTTTCTGAGGTTTATACCCCCTTCCCATTTTCTTCACTTCCCTAATCAGTGCAGTATTATCCCCAGGTCAGCTCACCTCGAATAAAATTTAAAATCTAAATATATAATTCTCAAAAAAATCTAGAAGAGTAGTGTAATAGAAGTAAATATATATAGTTAACTACTAATAAACGTTTGCTTATAGCTTTTCTCTTTTATCTTATGCATAAGTTTTTTAAAACTTTATAAGGAGATTAAATATGATTTCTATAATAATTATAACCTATAAAAACATATCAAGGATACTAGATTCATTTGATATGGGAGAAAAATCACTACTGAAATTTTTATTTTTAATCGCCTTTCCTATTATTGAAGACATTAATAACATTAAAAGGTATATTCATGAAAGAATAAAAAGCTTTTCACTATGCTAAGAAAAAATTTATGCATAGTAGTACTTAAGGATATATACTGGAATTTTGTGCCATTAAATCTTGTGACTTGCAAGGTGTAGGAACAAGCTTAGGCACATGGTATGAATTTACAATTATATTAAATAACTAAAGCTATGAATTTAGTTTAAGAAAAAATAATAAAGCTCTTGTATTATTAATAGACAAAAAATTCTCAGGTGATGAGTTTCTCTTTTTGCTATAATGCTAACACTTTATAGTATAATTATTAACCACTGTGTTAATATTAGACTTTTATTGAGCTTGCTGATGCATTTTTTGCCTAAAGTCCAACAAATTCAGGGGATTGACACTTACTTATCTTAGAAATTAAGCACTAACAATATTTAAAAAGCTGGGTTCTTTATGATTTTATTTTATTGCAGCCTGGGAGTTAAAATTGAGCCCTGTTATAATCTCACTACTTAGTATTTAAATTTACTCAGGATTAGGGCCAATATAGGCATTGATTTATTATTAGCTTTATACCTAATTAGGAAATAAGGTTGTTTGACATATTGGAGCTCTTCAAACTTGGCTCACTTTAATGGAGTGTCCGATAGATGGTCAAGAGTAGGTAGAACCAGTCCGTTAGGCATAATTTTGATTTATCTGAACTATGAATTGTGGGGAAAAGTTTTTCATTTATTGGGACCCCCTCCGAGGCTATAAAAGTGGGTAGTCCCCACATAGGTGGTTTAACTTATATTATTAATGGAATGAAGAGGAACCTTGGATTTAATACCCTGATTCCGCTGCATATTTGGAGCAATCTGACTACCTAAATTTATGCTATTTAGCTGAGAAACGTTAATAAAAGTATTGCTCAATTTAAGGAGTTACACCAAAAATCAGCCAGAGTTTTTTGGCTGATTTTGTCCTTATTATGAACTGAAGCACTTTTATTTCAATATTGGACTTGTAATTGTCTGATATTACCCCCTTGAAGAGTGTAAGGGGAAGAGTAAGGACACAGGAACCACTCATGGACATGATTAAAAGTAACTCCAATAGCCAGACATCTGCTAGATTACTCGTCTACCTTGCTTAAAAGTAACAACAAAAGGGCCTTCCCAGATAGATCCAAACTTCTCTTTTCTGGGAGAGATATGATTATGGTAGTATAGCAACAAGTCTGATACTTAGAAGGTAGAGGAAGCCAGAGCTCGTTAGTGGCTTGACCCTCTTTGGTGACAGTCTTTGCCTTGTTGGTTTTCACCTCTGATTGCAAATAGAAGATGTGCTGGGCTAATTTCTTCATAGCTTGCTCAAAATCAGTTTTATTGGAGAAAATATCTTTGGATAGTAACGCTGGAACCCCGGGTTCTTGACTTACAACACTCAGAAAGCCAATATTAAGGATCTGGTGATAGCTGATATGGTATTCTGGAGGGCACTGGGTAAGTAGAGATCCCAGTAAAGTGGGTCTGAAGTGGCCATTTTTTGTAAATTAAAGACCATGGTCCCATTGGCTCTTTCAAAGGTACCATTGGTTGTGTGCTTTTAGGGAGCTGAAAAAAGCTGTTTCATTCCCATGGAGATAGTGAGGATCTTCACCACTCTCGAAGTAAAATTATTCCCATTGTCACAGAGCAGGACCTGTGGACAATCATGGCGAGAATATATATATTGATTATGGAAAGTGCCCGTGGCTTTGGCAGTTTGAGCAGGAAGAGCCACAGTCTCAACCAAATTGGTAAAGTGGTCTATGCCTACTAAGATGTACTGATTACCCCCAGTAGTCTGGGGTATAGGGCTTAACACATCAAGACTTATGGTGTGAAAGGGTTGTTGAGGCGTAGTGGGTTGGTACTGATATCTGGTCTTGTAGCCTGATTGCTTCTTGCAGGTCAGACAGGCATCCAGGACTTCAGTTATTGTCTCCATTATGCCCTCCCAGTAATACCGCTCTTTAACCCACTTATAGGTTTTCCGTACTCTGCTATGCCCTAGAATGCTATGGGACTTCTAGATCATGGGTACTCACTCTGATGGCCGGAGATAGAACAACCAATTCACCCTAATTCTTATACAACTTCCCGCTTTCCACCTTGGTGTTGCGGGAGAGTCAATCTAATGTTTCCTTGATGGGTTCATCCTCGTCTTCCCAGGCGTGGGGGTCATAAGGAGGTCATGCAGCCTCTCAGCTTTACTATTGTTCAGGTGAAGGATAGTCAACTGAGTCAAACTATCAACGTTCATATAGCGGGTTCCAACCTGGTGCTCAATATGAATATTGTATGTTGGAGCTTTAAGGCTCAGTGAGACAACCGCCCAGTGGGATTTTTCATATTTTGTAACCACTTTGGGGAGGCGTGGTCAGTACCACAGTGAAAGAAGTCCCATAGAGAAAAGCAGTAATATTGTACAGCCAGTAGGACCGTTAGGCTTTCCTTCTTAGTGATGCTATAATTGCCTTCAGCCTTGGAGAGCATATTGCTGAAGTAGGACAAAAGATAATTGACTTCCATTTTATCCACTTGAGCCTAGATGGCTCCACGGCATAATCAATTCATCTGTGAACAACATAAAGGCCTTGTTATAATTAAGGGGGCGGAAATTTGCCTTTGTTGTAATAACTTTTTAAAAGTCTCAAAAGCGGATTTTTTGTTCAGAACCCCAATGAAATGAGTGTATTTATCCAAGAGAAGTATGAAGGGCTCACTGAGATGAGCGAATTTGGGGATGAATTGATGGTAATACCCCATCATGACCAAAAATACCTGAATGTCACAATTGGGTTTTACAAATGCATTTTAGATATCTCTTTCACCTTATCTTGAAGGGGTTTCATCTTGAGTGATAGCATGCCCTAGGAATTCTAACTTCTTCTGAAAGAAGGTACATTTGGAGGGCTTCAGATTGAACATGAATGCCCACAACCATAAAAACACTTCCTTTAGGTGGATGAGGTGTTCATTAAAGGTTTTAGAGAAATATGTGATTTCATCGATATAGACAATCACTCAGCTCAGCTTGAGATCCTGGAGAATATGATCCATCGCCCGCTGAAATGTGGCAGGGCATTGCATAACCCCTGGGGCAACTGAGTGAGTTGAAAATAGACCCTCACTACAGATAAGGGAGCACTTCTCCTGATCCAGTGGAGAAAGATCCATATGACAATACCCACTAGCTAAGTCCATGGCAGAAAAGAACTTGGACCCAGAGAGTTGGGCCAGAGCATCGTCAACATGGGGGATAGGGCAGCTATTCTTCTTGGTGAGGTTGCTCATCTTACAGTAGTCCATAACAACCTGATGACCTTCAATTTTCTTCATAATTAGGAGAGAGTATGGCCAAGGTCTTTGAGATGGCTCCAGCAACACAGCTTCCAACAACTGTTTTAGCTCCATCTGAATCTGTAACTCATCGAATTTTGATTTACAGTAGGGTTTAGAGCGAATGAGACAAGCATCCTCAACATCTATGGTATGCACCTAACCCTTCATATGTCCGTAGTTATTATCAGATTTGGAGAAGATATCATTATAGACTTAAATAAACTATGAGCTTTATTAAGCTCAGCGGGGGTTAGTTCATCAGAAACATGAACATTAGGAAGAGTACATAATTCTTGATCAGCAGATAAGACCATATCTGCCATAGAACCAATACAGTGAACTTGATGGATGTCATCAATGGGGATTATCAGTCTACTTCTGATCTTCTGATGCTTCTTTATGACCATGTCCTTTTTTATGAGATTACCCAACAGAGATTGATTGGTCGCTGATAAGCTGGGTCTAGCACACCTGTCAAGACTCTAGTATCAAGAGGTTAATTTTGTCAATGCTGATCAGGCGCAATAGACAGTTGTGGGAGATTTGTAGGGTAATCTTCGTGTCAACTACACTTTGTTCGCCAGCCTTGATGGCTACCTCTTCAGAATCATAGAAAGGAATACATATAGAGCATTCACTGACTCAGGCAGCTTTTTTGTATTTTGCCCCGCCATGGTGTATGTAGGGATAAAGCGGAAGAGGTATAATCAACTGTGAAAGCATAATTCTTCTATTAAGCTCTTAATTGGTCTGAATTAGAGGAATCTCTTAGTTAAGAAGTGAGAGATAGCCCTGCTTCAAGTTGATAACCCCTTTAAATTTGATCATGAACTGGGTCCAATGAGTATATAATAGGTATTGTTAGCCAGAGCCACCGCTGGAGATGACAAAATGAGCTTCCAAAAACGAATGGGCAGAATATAGTAGGCTCCAATGGCATGAGTGTTGTTTGGCTCCGCAGTTCCAAACTCTTGTGTATAGTCAAGGTCTGGGGCCATCTTAATTTTTTATAAGTTTGGATGACACAACGTTCACAGGGGACCCAGTGTCAAGGATAGCCCTAACCTGCACTACATTTATGATGTCCTTCACTATAGTTAATGTTCTGACCAAGTTGAGGGAAAGAGTGAGAACTCCTTTAGATAAAGAGTAGAGGCAAGTACTTTTGCAGTTTTCAGGATTTTTTCTTGAATAGACTGCAGGGTATGAACACATTGGATAGATCGGATAAATGCGGCAAGGAGCTGGTCAGCGTCACTGGCAGTGTCAATAATCTCAAGGCCCCTCAACTCTTGCCGGAGATAAGTTTGACGGGGGACCTTAGCCCATTCTACTCTCTCCAGGTTCAATCAGTTGGGTACCTCCACTCAACCTGGAGCTCCTAAAACATATAGACCCATATCTTTGCCACCCCCTTCATATTCTTCATCAGAGGTGTTATTAATGTATGTTAAGAGCCCATAAGGGGTGAGGTAGGTTCAGGCCTTTCCTTATGGCATGATGGGTCCTGGAGTTGCTCCTCCACCTTATATTCTTTTGGGGGAGGCGTAGAAATTGTCAAGGCTTAACTTTGACCTTCAAAGTAGGGGGTTTGTGCAGCCTCATGGAGACAGGTTTTAGACTAGAGCTAGATGTATGAGAGGTCGAGATAGCGTTGTGGAGGTGGATGATTTAACTACACTAGCTTTGGGTCAATCAGTGCTGTGTGCCTTTGTGAAACAGGCGGTTATTATTTTGTGACCTGGTCATTTAACCCATTTTTAGTGAGGGCAATTGGCACCCAAGAAAGGGGCTTAGGCTTAGGAGCAGGCTTTGGAACCTTTTGTGAAGGCTGCTCTGGAGAAAAGGATGGCAAGGCAAAGGGACGACTGCTTTAACCAACTGGGTTTTTTGAGTTGAAGATGAAGGGTAGCACTTCCCCATCACAGCCATTATCATCTGACTATTCTTATGGGAATAAGAAGAATTTTGTGATGGCAACTCCACAGGAGCAGTTTTCAGAGAGAAATAGCCGTATTAGAGGCTAAAATGATCAGCTTAGATGCTTGCCTCAGAGACACTTGCGTAGGGTCAAGTTCATAGATGTCAGCCACTGCTATCAAGGCCTCCTTTATATCTCGTACATTTTTGAAAGAGCTCTTTACAGATGAGATATGCATCGTCAAAGAGGAACGAGGCGCTAATCCATCCAAAAAGTAGCAATAGCATCCTTGAGTGGGAGCATTTTAGCAAGCAACAGAGATTGAGCTTTTATATAAATTGCTGAATTAAAGATGTGATCAATTCTCCCTTTTGCATGCTAAGCCACATAAAGGCCTTTTTTGCCACTGGAAACTCTGCGGAAAGCCAAATTCATCAATAAGCGTTTGTTTAACCTCCGCTCAGGTGCTAATGTTGGTCATATGGGGAACCATTATCTCTTAATTCATACGACTCAAGCAGGGAAGGATAAACTTGATTTTTTGATGGTCAGTAGCTCTTTTCATCACTTTTTTATAAACGAACATGAAGAAGGCAAAACTGCCCTCACCAGGTGTAACTTTTCTCTGAGTGGAGGTTTGATAGTAATAGGGGAGGCCCCATAAGGGCCTTGAGAAGCGTGCTGCTCAAGCCTTTTGAGGCGAGACAAAGCACTGGCTAGTTGTTGCTCTAAAGCAGTTAGCCTTGGTTCTGGAACAGTTGTCATTTTTTAATAAACATTTTTGGTGTATAGGCCCCCTGTAGTGGGCACTTATTAGATTTTAGGTTTTTGTTGAGCTCTCTGGTGCGTTGTTTGCCAAAGTACAACACTTAAGGGGATTGACACCACTATATAACAAAATCAAGTACTAAAAAATGAAAAATATAGAATCTTAGATAGTTCTATTGGTTGAAGTGAGAGAGTAAAAGTGAACCCTTTTACGATCTCACTGCTTAGTATTTAAATTAACTTGGGGCTTTGATTAAGATAGGCATTGATTCATTATTAGCTTTGAGCCTAATTTTAAATATGGTTGATCAACTTATTGGAGCTCTCAAAACTCAGCGTAATTTAATAGAATGGCCGATGGAGGTTTGAGATTAGTTGGACTAGTCCATTAGGCAAGGACTTAATTTATTTGAACCAATCACCGTGGTGAAAAGTTTTACATCTGTTGGGACCCCCTATGAGGTTATAAAAGGTGGTGGTCCTCTAATAGTTGGTTTAATTAAATTATTGATGAAATTTGGGAGGAACCTTAAATGGACAACCATAATTCTGCCACATGTTGGTGCAATATGACTACCTAAATTCATGCTTTTTAGCTGAGAAACGTTAATAAAAGTATTTTACAATTCAAGGGGTTCCACCAAGAATCAATCTGATTCTTTTGGCTGATTTTGTCCTTAGTATGAACTAAAACTTTTTTTATTGCAATATTGGACTTGTAATTGTCCAATAAGAAGCATTGTGGTCTGGGATTCTCTTTTTGCAATAGTTGTACTCAACTCAAAAGGGGGAGTTGCCACGCATCTTTATTTGCAATTAAGTCAAACATAAGGATTATCATAAGCTAAAATAAACCTCAATATGGCACCTCAGCTAACAGCCTAGGAAGCCTATATTAGAAGGTGGTGAAACTTTGGGTAAGCTTTTGTCCAGTGACCGCTTTAGCTGATGGACCATGGTGAACTAAACTTGGGGTAGGAGCATCAGCAACATGTGGCATAGAGGTCTGGGATTCTTATAAATTTTTGACAACTTGGACCTGAGGATGGCTAGATGAGACAGATGCTGTGGACTTGGGATGCAAGGTAGAGCAGAGACCTTGTTACATGATTACTTATTTTCCTTAGTGCAAGTGAAGCTGTTCTTCTGGCACTAATGCACATCTGGACCTCATGGTAAAATCACAATGTAAAGATGACTGCAATATATGGCGTCATTAAGGTAGTACAATTAGTGGTTACCAAAGATGTTGCTTGGGCATAGAATCGGCTGAAAGACTTTACAGGACTTTCTATCTTGTTTAAAAGAATGCCAATGAAACCTTCTTCTTATTGGCCAAGGTTTGGTTGCAACTAAATTCCTGTATTAGGGCGGTATGGCTTATTCTTAGTTGTGGCCATCCTCTATATGGGGGTTTATAATCTCCAAAGCTACACTATTCAGGCAGGAGTGGATGTGCTTCATCTTCTACCAGTCAGTGGCCTCTATCATCAAGCTTTCATTTGTGTATAGGAGGGAGGCAATACTTCCTTCCCTGGGGTAAATTCCATCTTAAAACTAGGCTTAGTATTAGTTACAAAAGGGGTGGAATGAGTATTGATGTCAGGAACCAGTGCAGGAGCAGAAATATCAGTTTCCGCATAGTCAAGAGTGGACTTTTAATCCAATTGGCAATAAAATCCTTCCAATTATTATGAAATTCTAATTAAAATTTAGAGTAGTAATTAAGGCTTTGAGAGCAAATTTCCTTCAGCGCTTGTATCTCTGCACGTTGGATGAGTAGATGACTCAAAGTTACTCAAGCAAGTTCCAAACCCACAATAGGTTTGTTTAAGTTGGGTGATGCATCTATAGGTGAGTTTGGCAAATGTGCTGAAATTATCCATTTCACCCAATAAGGCTTAAATTAAGATTCTGAGGTCAAGAGGCATTCCGTATACTTAAAATTTTACATGCTTGAACCACATTGCATTTTTGATCACATATGGCAGGGAGCACTTCTAGAATGTCTTTTTTCCAGGAGTCATCAGAATTTCCAGGAGTAGGCACCACGGAAATGAAAGGTCCTTTTGGCCTGAAGAACTTTGTACCCTTCTGGACCTTCAGAATCTACTGGAATTTTTGATCCCATGGGCCCTTCAGGACCTTCACTCCCTGAGGCAACATCACAGGTGGCTACCTCCTGGTAGTGCTACTGGAGGGTCCGCACAGTATAATTAATTTGGTTGAGGTGCTGGTTCCAGACGGCCTAAGGAGCTTCAAGTTTTGACAAAGTTGGTCCTCAAGGTAACCAAAAAAATCTACTATATAACCTGGCGAGCTGATTATGAGCCTAGTTAATTACTGACGGTTAATGGCAGAGGCTTCTTAACTGTCATGAATGAAATAAGAGGCCACATTATAAAATTGACAATAATGAATTTTAGAGTTTGAGTGTGCCCTATTTATTTTTATACTTCATGGTGTTAAAGCCCAACTATTTCTAAAAGTGGTGTATGGCAGTATGGACGAAACTTTAGAGATAGAACTTTGTACCCAAAGCCAACTTTCTAAATTAGTAGGGCAAGTATATAAATATCACATTGTGGGAGGCACTAAAGAGGCTTAGGAGCGACTTGAGTGGCTTTTTAAAGAAAAGATGCCATTCAATAGTCGTTGAACAATCTTGTTAAGGTCCTTATATTGGAGTTAATATTGGTCATGGTCAATAAATGGTATATTAAACTGGAAGGTGGCCTGAAACTCTAGGCTTTCAGGATGTAGAAAAGGTACTTCATACTGAGAGGTGTTAATCTACAAGTTAGCTTTTCAACCAATCAGCAGGTTATTTCTTGATTGCCGCTGTTCTTCATTTTCGTGATAGACGTTTTCACTTTGACAGCAAAGAGCCCCATGCTGTGAGCACCACTTATCTTGGCTTAAAAGTTCTCTTAACTGTAGCTAAAGTTTAAAAATGGGCTCAAAGATGTAAATTTATGGAGAGGTCAGTGAAGATGAAAAAAATGGGGTGAAATAGATTACTTTATTGAATTAAAAAAGGGTCAAAATTTATAGGATTTATGGGAACGTGATTCTTGAGGACCTCCATGGCTCCATATGATCCCAATCTTTCACATCATTCTGGATCAATTGCCTGGTTTACTCCCTAATTATTCTGCATCGTCCATAAGACTACAAAGGTGGGGGTCGCGCCTCTTGAGGTTCAGGAAGCGGAGATGCATTTATAAAAGTCATCTCCATTGATTCTCTTGCAAGTGATGCTTCCTTATAAATATTATCATTGGTGTATTTAGAACAGGTTTCAATTGTAAGGGCTCGAAAGTCAACTTACCAAGGATCAATTTAAAAGTAGGGATCTCAATCGCTCATCATCTTAAATCCTGACAGCCACATTATAAGAAGAAGAACTAAAGCAGTATGAAGGAACAACCACTGACAATTAAATGACTGGGAACACTTAAAGAGAGCACTATAAAATCTAGAAATGACGATTAATTTGGTTTGCGTCTTGGCTGTAATGGGTAACAGAGTGCCTGTTAATCTTATGTCCTCAAAGTTGATGAAGAAACAGAAGTTCATGCAAGGTATTAACTGCAATGTCAAGTACTGAACAGCTGATCCAGATGTCATGCACGCATTAGTAGCATATTCAGCATAGGTGTTACGTTTTGGGTGCATTGTTCTTATGGATCCAGTAGTAGTGGTTCTGGACACGACCATTACAACTTATAACTGACACCCAATGTCTACTTGAGTTTGGTGCTAAGGTTAACTTTACCACCAGTACCTTGAGCATTTTTAGCTACCAACTGCCAATAATGTTCCAATGAAGATTCCAAGCCATGCAAGCAGATTGCATTCTTGGCTGAAACTGACCATTCAATCTATAAAATCCACTAAACCTTAAGGAGAAGAGTGTCATGCAATTACCTGCCATGATTAGCGCAGAAAAATGTCTATACTGAGCTTTAGTTAGGCCATTGATTTAAGACCTGATGAACAATGACGTATGTTACTCTCAATCAGTGAGAAAATAACTATAAACTAGATACTTAAGATATACAGTCATGATAAGATAAAAGTGAATGGGCCAAGATTTCTGCCTGGGTACTGTCACAATTTGAGATAAAAAGAAAAGCGATATCCCTACACCCAAATTTTACCTTGATAAGTCAACTCTTAAGACCTATAAAAAAAACTGTCTCTGAAGGCACCGTTGGAAATCTAATAAAGAAGCATCGCGCACTTGGAAATCAATGAAGACGCCTTCTGGAATTTTACTTCCACTAACTGAATCACAAAAGGCACAATTTACATCAATACAGTCTTATGGGCGTCATTGACATAAAACAATGAAGGCGTCAACTAGGCGATTGATCCAGAAGGGCTTGGAAGATCCTGATCATATAGAGCAGTAGATGTTTCCTTGGCATTGTGTCCCCACTTGCTATAAATACCAAATCGTTTTATCTCAAAAAATGTAGTCTATATACACCAATTTTTCATCTTCATAAAAAAATCCTCTAGTTTTAAAAGCTCTTGAATCACTATTTAAACTTTATCTTATAGTCCAGAGAAATGATAAGGAAAATAAGTGTTACTCACTACATGGGGCTCTGAGCTGTACAATGAAATTGTCTATCAGAAAAAAATAAAGAATAATAGCAATCATGGATGCAATCCACTGACAGGTCAACAGGAGTAATTCAATGGATTAAACTCTCACTACAAAATAACTCCTATACAGCCTGAATGGGAAGTATATCGATCCACATTTGAATTCACTCTACCCTCTTGATTAATTAATAGTATTAAATCCACTATGAGAATATCAACGAAAATTTTTTGCTACTGACTGGCATTACTCTGTGGGAGGCTGCTCTAGTTCCTGAGCTTCCTCTGTGCTCCGCATTGAAAGATTAATATACCTCAGCTCTGCTAACCTTAGGAGAACTGGCCTTGGGAACTGAACGCTATCTTTAAAGCTTTGCCCCTCCAGCTATACACCGCATTATTAAATAGTTGGCCCACACATATCATGAAGTAGCACAAAGAATGGGATTCACTCAAAACTCGCATTCAAACATTGTTAATTTCTATATAGCTGCCTTCTCCTTTGTTCAAATAACTAAGAAGCCATCATATATAACTAATTATTAATTAATGAAGTTTGCAACCAATTTGCTGAGTTATATAGTGGAATCTCATGTTAGCTTTAGGACCAGCTTCATCAAAATGTACTACTCGAGTATCATTGGAACCAATGACTTAATCAGATTGAAGACCTCATCTGATTGCTCTAGCAAATTATCAAGAGTTCTCCTCTCGTGATAGCGCCCCTGGAATTAAAGGGTCTGAAGGGCAAGATGACCAGAAAGACTGGAAGACCCCATGGGGAAGAAGAGCTCAAAAGGCCCAATGACCCCAAAGGTCATCCTGTTCTTTATTTCCAACTCTTTATTAGCTGAATTTTCTGTAAAAAAGACGTCTTGGTGGCACACACGGCCAAACAAAATCATATAAGAAATTTAGCTCAAGGATGCAAGATCCACTTAGATGGGGTCCCCTTAGATACCAGAGTTTCAATTGATGCTTTGTCAGATGAGATGGACAATTTCAGCGCGATTTTATAAGAAACAGATAGCTGCATCTACTAACTTGAGAAAACTTACCAAAGTTTGAAACATTCTTAGGTGACTGAAGAACTTTTTTGCTACTTAAATGTACTTAGTTTCAAGCTCTGAAGGAGCAAATTTCCCTCAAGGCCTCTGTTACCCTTTCCAAAGCTCCAAAGGGACGAAGTTTAAGAGAACCTAGAAGTATTTAGACTGTACATGGACCACCAGGACCCTTGAACCATTTTTGGAAGCTGAGTCTTTGAGCTTGCATCTGGTCCCTACTGTCAATACTCTTTCAACTCCTCTCATGACTAACTTCAATCCTAGTTTCAAGGAAAGATTTACTATGGGACATGAAAGTATTACATCTTTTTTGTAAGCTTATGGGATTTTGATCAAGGATACCACCAACTGTCAGAAATGAATCATATCCACTACTTCCAGAACAGCATGTCCTGTGAATTTATGACTCATCAATTAAAGGAATCACACTAGGGAAAAAGTCTGTAACACCCTGATTCATGAGTTTATAGCAACCAGATCTTGTCCAATAAAAAGTAGGATTTCATGGTGTTGATAAATTGATTGCTTGCTTCATAGTTATGGCTTTGGAATGTAACTCAATACAAACTCCATTGTTAGATTTTTTCTATAATAATATGTTTTGATGTCAACCCCATGCACCCATTAAAACACTTTTCTTTCTATTATCACTTTAGATAATTGCATTGTATGATAATCAATGATCCTCATCATGAGAGCACTGCTGCTTATTATATGAAGTGATTCAACTATGGATACTATATGCCATAACAGGATTAAGGTTTACCTCATTATCAATCTTTTCATTTATTTAAGTAATTTTTAACGTAATTTAATTATTTTAAATGAGTTGAGACCTTCTTGATATATTCATTATATACAGAAGAAGATATAAATTGGACTATTGTTGGGTTTTAAGAATGCCCTCTTCGTCCAGCTTAAAAATATTATATTATCTGGTTTATCCGCTGGGGGATTTATTAAAAAGAAAACCTTTAATGGATGGAGAGATATCATTTATAATTCTACTATTCTTGGATTTTATTCCTTATGTATGTTAATTTGCCAAAATTAAATCCCGCTGGATAATTATAGTTCCTTTGGGGAGGTTCCCAACAATTTTTACAAGTGCTTAAATCATTTATTTAAAAATAGTAAAATATTTTGTATAAATAGTTTGAAGTTTGTCACCACTTGATAAGGGTTTTTTGGTAGTTGCTGAGCGTTAACAATTCTTTAATTGACAGCAAACATGCTGGTTAACTTAATATGCAATGCAACCTGTTGTTCATAGGTAAAAGGTCCCATTACCTAAACAGGCTGCTAGCTTAATAAGATTCTTTTTCAATGGTTTATTGAAAACGTTGGGACACGTTCTTCAAATAACAACACAGGAGGGGTCATGTTCTAGTCAGCAGTGGAATCTGACTAGACTGATGAAGTAATAGTCATTTTGGAAAGCTCCAAGGGCTAAAATCATTGGCAATGGATAAAATTCTTATTGAGCGCCAACAGAAGAATTGGTCCTTATATTTCCCAAAATAAAATTTTATCAAAACTCACTCAATAAAACAGACTTGTTAAGTGTAAAAATACACGTTTGCGCCTGACATGGGGGAATGTAGTTGCTAAGGAACTCATTGGAAAGTTGAATGAGAAGACCCTTGTAGGGAAGATATCTGTGAAAAACACTAGTAGATGTCTCAAATACCCAGAATGAGTCAAAAATCACTTGCTTATGAGAAGTTACCTGATTGAGATTGGATCAATCATAGAATTAAACTATCTGACTAAATGTTGTCAAGCATTCACACTCCTCTATTTTATACAATGAGTTAATTTATTTTTTACCCTTATTATCTGTACCTTTATCATTTTTATCGAGTAAAATACTTGTAAAGTGTAATTAATATTTAGACTGTCAGACATTTATGTATTATGCTTTTTTAATTAAAGTTAATAGGATAGTTTTCCTTAGTCTATATATTGCTCCTAAGTTCTTAAAATCTCTTGTCAAAAGACGAAGGAGAAGTTCCCTTGGTACAGAAGTTACTAACTCTTGAAAAAGAGCTAAAGGCTTAGGATTTAACTTGCCTAGAAGATTTCAAGTACTTTAAGTATTGGAAGGAATAGTGTTAGCACATGTCTATCTTATATGACATACTAAATTTGGGATTAAAGGGCTTAGCAAGGATAGTAACCTTTTTACCATTATCAACCCATTCATATAGTATCAACAGTCTATCAACGCACAACTCAAAGCTGTGCAGTAAACCAAAAAATCTTATAATAGGCCAACTTGAACACGTGTGATAGTGAATATAGAGAGCTTGCACTACAAGTGTGGTGCTCACTACAGGGCTTCTGTAGTAGCAAAGAAGAATTGATTTTCCCCTATAATGAACTTAAGCAAGAAGGAGAGAATGGAGAAAACCGCCAAACCATCACCTTTTATGTTACTCCTCCCATTCCAGATCAACTGGCATTGTTGGATTCAGCTTCAATGTTCTCCTTAATTTGAGCGTTTTGAGACTTATAACTTCATGGCGGAGCAGCTGAGAGAGATTGTGGACATGTTACTTCAGGGATTTTGGTTCTTTGGCCACAAACTATCTGAACTAGTGAATGCTATTATATTATTAGAAGAACTAGGGCCAGCTGATTCAACACTATAATTTTTGTGGGCTTTGAGACATAGATAAATAATAAAGTAAGCTAATATCTAATTCAGATGGGGTAATACCTGCTGGGTACCTACAACCCACTGTGCAAAATTCTCAATGAACTTTTTTGTCACCAGACCTTAATTGCAGAAGTGTTTATTAAAAACCAACAAATGTGGAAGAGCTTTAAGATTTAAATATTAAGCATAAGAACAGCTCTCAAGGAGTGCTTCAGGCTGTTAATGACAACCATAACCTTAGTGTTAAAGTCTTTAACCGTTTAAATTAACTTATTAGCTAATTAATTTTGGAACTTATTGGACATCTGATATTAAGGCATGATTAACCGTGGAATCACCAATGAATGGGTCCAAGGAATGAATCGCCTCAGGAAGGAGTTCATACATTTCCACGTTACTCCAGGAGACATAACTCTTCAGTCTAAGGCAGTCAAAGCCCTTAAATTATATACTTATGTGTAATGGGGTGTCTGCACAGCACTTAAGAAGCAACATTGAGACCAACGTTTAACTTCAGACCTAGTTGCAACTGATCAAAAAGCAATAATAAAACATGCAACAGTATATTAAAGGATTTAGAGGCTTAGTATACATTCTGTTACAAGATAGCAAAGATCTCATACAGTCAAACAACGACCTATACCATTACATCTGATAAATTTGTAGCACAGATATTACTCATAAAATTGAAAGGGAGTAACTTCATATTATTGTGCACCACATGCAAAGGCAATTTATGGACTTTCAACAAGTTTAATCTGAAAGATTTAAAAAGCATTGAAACTTCTACTACTTGGGAGTGGTTAATTGAAGGTAATATACAGGATGACAGATTTTAACGGCCTCCTACAACTCCAGGCCCTGCTCATTATGAGCTATTTGAGGAACCCCAAGAATAAAAGCTTACATAAGGACCAATGCAATAACCCACCTGTGGTGTACCACCCTCATTGCTTTCTTTGCATCCTTCTGTGGAGACCACCGCTCCTGAACAGAGTCAACCTCGCTCTAGTATCCCAGGATCTCAGTCAGTGCTGCACCATTGACGTCCTGATCTGAAGACTCTAACCAGTATTCCAGTGGTTTAATATGGTTATTCTTCCTAAGTTTGATAATCAAGGGAATGTGCTTTTGTTCTTGAAAATGTTGAAGATGACCATGGATAGAGCTGAAACTTTTTAAAGCAAAAAATATGATAAACTTTTTTAAATGATTAGAGTTGAGATCTGTTTGTGCCATACTTACCTGAGGAATGTAAACCTTCATTGATGTGGAAATCGCGGTTTTACAAGATCTTGGAAGTCCCAAATGCATAGTTACTCGGTATGATTATTTTAAAATAATTATTTCAGGAAGAATGGCATCATTACCAAAATTTGACTGATTTTATCACGAAGCTCAGCTGTTGTTGGGCGCCAAAGCCATGGTTGACTTAAGTGTTAAATTACGCCTCAAAGTTCCAGCAATAATTGCCCAGAATTTCACCACTCTCTTTTTTTGGCACTCATGAAAGAATTATATATGTCTTCTATGATTAAATACTGAAGAGATACATGTTTATATTTAGATCCTCAATGTTTGTGGGAAACCAGATGTTTTTTGCTCGCTAGCGCTATATGCCAGCTGGTTTCTACAATTTTTTATAACAAATTTAATTTTAAATGAAGCGCTATTAAAAATTCGCTTTTATGTTTTTATTATGGGCGCAATAAAGGGAAAAAAATGATTCTTGACCTCCAATTATCCAGTATTTAAGTATTTTTGAAGGTGAGGGGAAATTGGGAATATGTTTGGAATAGCCTGCACAAGTTCAAATTAGGAAATATGCAGGAATAACATATCATAATTTGGGAACTCACATCAGGGCAGCGGATCAAAGGAAGAGGAATTCTGATTGGCCCAAACATACCCATGAGGTAATGTTTTTATAAACTTGAGCTAATCACCGCCTAATAAATTTCTTGCACCTTGGGGACCCCCGCCAAGTCTATAAAAGGTAGGGTCCCAATGCAGGTGCATTGAAGGACTTTGCTGGGGTCAGGGGAGTGCCTTCCATTGATTCCCCCGAGGTTGTGGTGAGGTCAGAGAAATCTGACCCGCTGATTTTACTAGTGCCCATACAGGTTTTGAACTTATGATTCCCCAATCAATGGGGTTCCACCATGAATTGGCCAGGGACTTTTGGCCAATTTTCTCAACTTCTTTATTTTTATTATTAATAAACGAATTCTTAACCACATTGAAAATTGCAAATGGCCGACATTTCCCCTTTTGGCTGAATTTGACCTACAATATTCTTATTTCCCAGCTATAAGGGCAAATTTGATGATGTTGAAGCAATAATCAATCAAAAGCCTTGTTTATATGAAGAGGGAGGATCTATAGAGAGTTTTCCTCCTCGTTGGGGAAATTTTGGAAACCCCACAATCTATATAAAATAACATACTGGATCTGGAATCTAAGGGACACTATACAGCCACCTATCCTAAAGGCCGCCCTGGGGTGAACCTTGTATCATCTCAAGAGAATGACAGTTATAGAAAAGAGCCTTGGCTTTTAGAAAAAGAATGCTTTACTAATGCTTATTCTTATGTTTTTTAATATCCAAGAAAAGCTATCTATGTTCAAGAACCAAATTTGAGCAACCCTATTGTATCAGCCATCACCAAAAGTCAATGAACGTATATGGAAAGAGAAGGACAAGAAGTTGGTTATAAAGTAAACGTTATTAAAATCCTTGAGCTTAATCAATTTTATGTGTTGAAAAGCAGCAATCTTTACCTCTCTTACAAGGAGTCAAAGGTGCACTCTGATCAAGTCCTTAAATACACACTTCCCTGATATAGGAGAACAAATCATGACCATGCTTAGCCAAATCGATACTCCTTCCATTCTTAAATGAATCAGGTATTTGCAATACCTTTCAGATTTTACTTATATAAATATTTGCATAAAAAAATTTCAGGTGCGAGCCATTGTTGACAGTAGCGCAGTGAATGTAATATCCAGTCAGATCAAAAAACGGTTGAGATTATTAGCAGTGTAGCTCACCATTAATAATACAAAACTGCTGTCCCAAGGGTACCACTAGTGAAGTAGAATATAGTGCATAACCAATGAGGTTCAGCTCTCTGTATGTTAGCGCACCTGTATTATGCTTCCCAATAAAAATTCCAATTTCTTATTGGTACTAGCTTCCTTATATTGTATGGCGTTGATATAAGTTATTACAAGAATAATACTCTAATTGTTCAAAATTACCCCTCCACTATTAAAGGGGTAATCATATTACTTAACCCATAAGAATAAATTTCATCCATGTAATCTATAATGATGGTGTAGTCCTCATCTGTTATTAACATGAAGATAATCAAAGCTTCCACCTCCTGCCAACATTCTCAATAATAAGGCATTCCTCTCATATCTCTCAATAGACTTTGTTATATACTCTGGGGAACAGCCTATGGCGCCCACAGGAATGAATTTTGAGCTATCTGAAGGGTTGGTAGGAAAATAAAACTTGTCAAAGGTCAAGGTCTGAAACTTTTGCAGTTCCTGGAATAATCTCATTTGTCTATATATGGAGATCTGTGTATTACTTGCCAATCTGACTTCCTGCAAGATATTCGTCATGAGAGTACAGAAAATTGAACTCATGAAACTCACTCCAATGGAGAAATTTAAGGAATTACATGAGTAAAAACCCTGACATAGTTTTGCTTACATAAGCTGGATCTGCCTAATCTTGTAGTCATTACCTGTAAGCAACTTGATGGACTAACTAAGGGTTAGAAAGACCAAGCGATGGCCCTATACAAAAATATGCTCAAGTATTTGCAGCGGAAAACTAAGACCTCAGATTCTCAGCAGGCATTTACACCATGTTGACACTGGGGATGCAAAGCACATTCATTGCCGACTAGTACAAAGAAATAGGGCTGCCAATAAGGAGGTGCAAAAGAATAGAGAATCTCCTGTGTCAAAGGGATATTGAGCCCTTGCGCAGCCCATAAGCCAGTCCAGTGTTCATAGTTAAGAATAAAATTGGCTCTACTAGAGTTGTCATTGGTTACTAAAATATGAATTACACAACTAAGAATTTCTTATAATTTACCTTAAATAGATGGCGCTTTGTATCAGTTAGGGGGATATAGATATTTTACCGCTTTAGAAGGTCAGTGATTAAATGTTTGATCAACCTACCTACAGGAGACCATAAAAGTGTTTAAATAGTACCTCTCAAGGGTTGTTCCAACTAACTCAAAAGCTCAAGGATTGTGTAATGCGCCGGCCATTTTCCAGTGTGTGATGGACAAAATCATGGTAAACTTAAAAATGAGTTACTTTTGGTCTACTTTGATAGTAGTTATGTTTTCTCAAAAACGTTTTAACCAACATCTAACGCACTTGGAACAAGTCTTTTGAAGGTTGGCCCAAGATTAGTAAATAATAAGCCTAGTAAGTGCCAGTTTTTTTCCCAAATGGAATATATAGTACACATTACTGACACTAGGTAATATGGCCACAACCACAGAAGTTCAAAGCCATCTTCCACATAGGAGAACCTGAAAGTAAACAATATATCCAAATATTTCTCATAATGATCAGATATTATCATTGATTCATACCTAGATTTATACAACTCACTGAGCCCATTGATCATTTAATTTGAGGAGGAATTACCTTCCAGTAGTCACAATAATGGTTAGCCTCTTTCAAATAGTTGCAAAAAGCATTGACTTAAGCCCCTTTTCTAAGATACTCTATTTTTAAACAGCCTTTTATAGTGCAGTCTGGTGTATCTCTCACAGCTATAAGAGTAACACTTTCCAAATAGGGGATAGTGGAGAGGAGCGTCTGGTAGCTTTTTGCAGCTGTACTATGGACAAGTAAAAAATAATTTACATGGTAACAGAGTGAGAATGACTACCCATCATATATGCTTGCAAACAGTTCCAAGGCTACATATAGAGAACTTGGTATAAAATTTCTATAAACTATATTTCCTAATAATAAAATATATGATTTAAAGAACTGAGGGTCATCTATCTTAATGGGTTTGATATTACATGCCTAAGACTACGAAATAGTTCATCACTCAGGGCATACCCAACAGAATGTCTATGGGCTTTTGCAACTGCCTATTACAATCAATCTCACTATGTTCAAAGATCAACTAATTAAAATTTAATAGAGAAAAATACGCCAAAAAAACTTATGATTTACTCATCTTGGACTGGCTTATGAAGGACAACAAGATTCAGGGAGGAGAACTATACAAATGTGTGGGAAGTGACTTGAAGCTCTATCCTCAGTTTTCAGCCCACCCATAAATAATCATGCAAGATTATTGCAGTGTAGGGCACAGAGACTTGATAAAAACCTTAAAACTAATTCAACAGGAGAATTTTAATGGGAATGATTACAGCTCAACGCCAAAGATGTTTTACTGAAATGCCACGAATGTCAAGTGCAGAAGCCCTATAAGCCACAACTGATCATCCTCTAGTCAAGCCTAATTGGTCCTAAACAAAGCGTCTATTGACATACAAGGACCTTTTCTGACTATTGACCTTAATTTTAGATATATCATAGTAGCCATCAACCATTGATAATTGGGTCAAGGCGCGCCCCCTGGAGACCTTAGAAAAATATTAATTGAGATGTTTTATTATGGAGCAAATAGTACACTGTATTGGTTTTCCTCAAGTCATCAGCATAAGAATGCAACTAATTTCAACTCACGAGTTGTTCCCAAGTTTAGTGAGCTAATGGGAATCTGAGGAGTTTTTTTGTATCTATCATCTGAGACCAATGGAATGGTGGAAAGCGCCAATCATACATTAGTACAAACTGTTTTAAAGTTCACCAGCAATCTTTCTTTGAGATGGTCTTATATGTTGAAAACCATTTTTGCATATAAGATTAGCTACCACAGCGTGCAGGGTACTCCCCCTAGCAGCTCATATATGGTTGACAGACTTAGTTAATGCCCTTACTACATTCCAATGTTACTGATGAGGATAAAATCCGACAACACAAGTATGCGAGCAACTGGTTTAAGCCCTCATCAAAATTAAGACTGATTCCTACGGTGCAGAACTAAACTGAAGAGTCAATCATAAGGAGAAGATTGTTTCCAATTAAATTAATGTGGTGTGAGATATACAGTCAGAGTTTGAGTCACTTACTGAAATACCTATGGATTTGGAAGGACGCACATGTTAATTACCCTATGAAAAGGGCCATGTGTAGTACTTGACTGAGTTGCTGCTGAAACATAAACCAATTGGAGCCTAATTAATACATGAATAGTCAATTGTTTAAATCAAATTCCTTAACCTTATCAAGAATATGACAACTCTCCCATCAAAGACTGAGTGGTAAACTAATTCAAGGGGGTAGCTTTATTTGTTCACTTGACCTGATTCATAGCTTTTGACTCAAGAACGTAACTTGATCCTAACTCAATAATAGTTTTTCTTCTTATGGATTGTATTGATTTTGACCACATGAAACCCATTTGAACTATTATTTAATCTAACAATACCTTAACACAGTTGCATTGTACAATATTCAACAATCCACAACACAAGAGTACTACTTCTTCTTGAATAATTTGATTCAATTTTAATTACCATTAGCCCATTCTAATTAGATGGTCTCTTTATTTATTGAATGTTGTTAATAATTAATGTATATCTTTAGTTTGGTTTATCTATACTAAAGAGTTGAGACCTTCTACATGCAGTCTTTTTATACAGAAGAAGACATAGTTGGACCAGCCAAGTTTATCCTGTGAAGTAGCGCATAAAGGGACCTTGCACTACACATGTTCTTTATTATAAAAAAGAGAAAGCTTTTCAGAGTTCGCCAGCCAATTATATGCCTTAGCACATCCTTAGTTACAACTAACCATAAAATACTGGATAACGCCATATATTTTTTATAATATCCACTTTGGGATCTTATCTCAAGGTCCAATTACATATATTTGGCTAGAAGAGAAATTCAACTGTACTCAAGAAAAAAGGAAGCTTTTAAACAAATTCTGCGTCTACCTTAATCTTTAAACTACTGCTTCTACCTCTACAAGCCATTCCTTAAGTCCACGTTGTCAAGAATCAGAATAATCAGAAACCTCATTTAACTTATTGTATCTTATCTCTTAATAGCTCCAAGAATTGTTGGAAGAGACTTGCTAAGGAGGTGATAAAATAGCAGTCAGCATGAAGGCGAGGCGCTTCCTACTGACATCCCTGTACCACCTCTAGAATTTAGTGACCTCTAATGAATCTGAGTTTGTCATGCCTGGAGATATATTGATAATAGTTGATATAAATTAACCAATACTTTTTATTATTCTTTTGATAAATCTCCTATGTCTCTTACTCTGCCCCATAATTTAAGTTTAGTCACATGCATTTCTGTTCAAGTTCTTAAAGATCCCTGTTCAAGCCCATAATGACAGTGGTTCCCCTATTGATGTTATTTCAAATAAATTAATTCCTTGCACTAAGGTAGCTTCTGACTTAAATCACTTTATGGAATATGGCAAAGATAGACTGCAATACACTTGGTCAATTTAAACCTATCCCTCCCTACTCATTCACTTTAGAAGTTTGGCATTAAATTCATTAACGTTCAGTTAGATAACCCTAGTTATGACCTTTTAATTGAAACCCAATTTCTCCATGAATATTATGCCATCATAAAATATGATGATGTATTTTATCAATCTTAGAAAATATGGTTCCTTTGGGTTTGAGACCTCCCAGGATGCAAAAATCAGAGATCAAAGCTCAGGCATGCCTGTTAAAACCAAAAGTAGGATCAATAAAATAAAATTATGTGAGGGCTCTCAAGTATAGATATCCCCTCAGGAGGTATATGGCCTAGAGGACATGCCTATATGTTTTCCAAGGCTGACTACTAGACCGCCAGAGTCTCAGGTCATTGTCAACAACAGAGTACATATCAATAAACCTCAAGGCATTTAGTAGAAATAAATGGCGTGTACTTATTTGTCCTAGAACCCTGATCTTCCAAAAAGTTTAGATCCTGTTTATGCTGGTTCCATATTGTTGCTGCTGGAACTCCTCATTGACAAACTTAAGACAGTTAGTCCCAACATCCTAGTTGCCTATGTTCACCTACTCCTTGTAGAAGCCACTGATGACATATATACATTTAACAACTAAGAGATCTTAGGCTAGAATCACAACCGTTGTTACTCTATTTAATACCTCTATTAGGCGAGAGCTCACCAGTGAGCAATAGAGCCAGGTTGAGCAATTACTAGAAGAATAATACAAATTTTTTAAATCCTCCAACAATGATCTTAGAAAGTCTGAGTGGCGTTTTTCATCATTTTGAGACTGGAGACGCTCAATTCATTAAATCCTGTTACTAACAAAAGAGGAATGTTGAAGAAGCTCAGGTGTCTGTTGAGATTATACAGCTACATAAATCTTGATCACTGGTACCAACTGGTAGCCCTTTAAAACTAACTTTTTTATTAGTTTAGAAAAAGGATGTTACCCATTGCGTAGTTATGGACTATAAAAGAATCATCTCCATCAGCTAAAAAAACTTTTACCCTCTGCCACATATTAATGACTCTCTCCGCCTGCTTGCTGCGTCTAAAATTTTTATGCTATGAATATAGCAAGTATATATTTGCAAGTAGAGCTAGCACTTGAACATACATTAAAGTGCATGCTCATGTCCAACGAAGGGATATTCAAGCTAACCAGGATTCCCCAGGGCCTCTGAAAAGCGCCCTACACCTTCTAACTTGGTAAGGAAGGAATTCTGGGAGATTAGAAAATATTTTTGTGGACCTGTACATCTCAATAATATTACTGTGTTATTGAGAACCTTTAATGAAAAAAGGAACATCTCCAACAAGCCACTAACAATTTCAAAAGCCTCCATATAGATCAATCCTACAAAAAACTCTTTCTTTCAACCCATAAATAAAAGTTCCCTGGCACAAACTATTAAATCAGGGTGTTCAGCTCTTTTTTAATAAAGGCACTGCCATCTAAAAGATGTCATGATCCCAGAGCCTCAAGGATATTCAAATATTCCTAGGCATGGTGTCTAAAACGGCAGTCTATCCCTTGGTTTACAGATTTAGCCAAACCCCTCATCTATCAACTATGGAATTTTGTTCTTTACAAATGAAGTACTGAACAAAAACAGGATTTTAATACGCTGAGGACTGCCTTATGTACTAAACTCATTTTTATTCATCCGCTTTTTGACTGCCATCCTTGGTTTTCACTCACGCTAGTGATGTCACAGTCAAGGCTATCCTAGCTTAACACTGCAATGACCAACTTGACCATCCCATTGCTTACTTTAGCAAGACCAAGAGCAAGACTGGAAAAAATATAGTGTTATCAAGTGCAAGAGCTTGGCTGTTTTATTGGCAATCAAGGATTTCTGGCTATAGCTATAAAAACCCCATTTCACATAATCACTGATCAGGCTCATTCTTAAGGTTGCAACAAATGAATGACCCAGATGGCCGATTCATGAGCTTGGATTAATACTAAAGTGCTATGATTTTACCATTGTTCATTTCACAGGAGCAATTTATTAAAATGCCAATTGCCTTTTGAAGATGCATGTACTGGCCTCCTTGGCTCATGAAGAAACCCAGCTATATGTTTAATTGGCTGGCATGAACAATATCAACTATATTCTCTCAAGATCCAAACTGAATCAACGAAAATGACTCAAATTACACAGATTAAAGAGTAAATTGTATAAGAAAGTCAACAAGAATTGATTTTTTTATATATGCCTTCTTCCAAAAATAATGTCATCCTTGAAGGACATTCAATTTTGGCACATAGAGCTGTGAAGAAGACTTACAAAAGGTAAAAAATGTTGCTTTTAGGAGCAGAAGGTTGAGACAATATAAGAAGTTTTGAAGGCCTGTTTGACTTGACAAACCTATGCTTGAGCTAGCCCACGGTATCAAATTTGGTTGTGACTCCTTTGAGTCCATTATTTTCTGTATTAATGTTGTTGAACCTCTGCACACTGAGTTACATGGTCATAAATATATCCTATTAACCATGGACAATTTGATAATATGAGTTAAAGAAGATTCTGTCCCAGATTTCACTACAAAGTCAATGGCCCTATTCCTTATTCAATCCATTTTCACTCAGAAAGGGTGCCTGGAAACTACTTTCAGACAATGGACTTAACATTACCTCAAAGGTAGTCTACGAACTTGCTTCGTGTTTTGTGATTAATTTTGTTGACTGATCCAAAAAAATCTCTCAACAGATTTGGCGGTGGAACGCACTAATGAGACATTTCATTCTATCTTGTGGAAGATGGCCGCCTCCAATCCTATGTGCCAGAAATACTATCTGCCCTGATTCTTACTAGCCAATTAGATAAGTTGCTGCATAATCAATTTGTCCCCTCTTTGAGACTCTATATGGGCTTACCCCTTGCTGCCAATTGTGTGCAACCCTTACTAGATTCATAGCACCAAAAACTTCAATTTATCTGTAAGCTTTAGCTGAAAAATATGGCTCCTAGCCCTTGCTACTCAGCGAATTATTACCTCTACAACAAATGGGACATCCTGCTCCAATATTAATTAATTTTAATTCTCTTACTTTCCAGTTAGACAACCTAGTTCTTTTCTATCACCATCAATTTAGAGGTAGATAGAACAAACTTGATTTTCTTTGATCAGAGCCCTACTATGTCATATATAAGTTGAATTCCAAGTTCGCTCTTGCTGAAGTTACCCAAGGAATAGTAGTGAATTGAGTTAGGGCCAATTCTATGAGCTTAATTCCCCTCTGAAATGACCTTAGGGGGAGCGTTGTTAGGATTTGAAACATTAGGAGAGTAAAAATCCCTGCTTCCAAAACAAGCCTCAATAAGTCAACTATAGAGTCTTTTCAATCAAAACCTGTCACTTAAATGCAAAAATGGTCTTTGTTCAAGAAGAATCAAGCACTTGAGAATTGATGGAGATACCTTCTGGAATCACGCCTCTGATTCTCAAATCACAAAAGGTGAGACTCCCATCAATGTGGTCATGATGACATTATAGACAAAGAACAATCAAGGCGTTAATTAGGAAATTAAGCCATGAAAGCTTAAGTATTTTGATCGTGCAGAGCTATGAAGATCTCCTTGACATGTGTCCCCATTTACCCTAAAAGTATTAATTCTTTTTAACTCAAAAAATTAGTTTAATTAATTCATTTTTTTGTTTTAATGACAATGATACTAGTTTTGTGGCTTTGAGTCCTAATTTGAACCTCAAATTGTAGTCCAGAGAACTGGTAAGCCAACAGGTACTTTGATATTATCTAAAACAGAGTGTCAGACAATTGAAAGTCCAATATTGTGAGATGAGCGTTTTAGACGAAGATGATTGCTAAATAGGTCAAAAGACCCTGGCTAATTTTGTGGTAAAATCCTTTGAATTGGGGCAATAATTCCATCAGTATTATAAAACTTGGCCAAATAGCTTGAATTTGGGTGGCTGAAATATTATATCTAGTTGCGGAATCAAGGGAGCTATTCTAAGGAACCCCATGCCTTACCACTAATCTAGTTCAAGCCAAAACATTGGGACCAGCCCCTTTTATAGGGTTGGGAGGGGGTTCTGAAAGGTGCAGATATTTTCTCGCATGGTGATTGTCTTTAGTACACTAAAACCTTACCTCACAGTATTGTCCTACCCTCTCTCGACCCTTCATCAGCCCTTCTGATAAAGTGAGGTGAGATTTGAGAGCTCCAATTGACAGTTAACCACATTTCTTCATTTGGCTTAAACCTAATAATGAATTTAATGCGTATTGCACTTCAAGACTGAAGTGAGTTTAATTTATAAGAAGTGACATTGGAAGAGGGTTTGTTTTTTACCCAGCCAAGATCACTAATAAAAATATATACAACTTAAATTCATTTTTAGTAATTTATTAAAATAATTAATTCCTTTGGTGGTACTAAGTCCCCTGTTTTTACATAGAAGTTAAGAGTTTTATACTCTTGTTACTGATAATTTATCAAATCATGTGCAAACTAGCACCAAGCAAGTGTTTACCCCAGCAAGGATTTTTGACACAGAGAACTGAACCTATATTCTAAACATCACAACCCAGCCTTTCCACGTATTAAAAACATGTCTTCTCCCTAAGCTATAATACAAGATTTGACGCCAACAAGTAACTGCATAATGTCAAAGATTTTTAACAAGCTAGGACTTTAGTATGTGACTAAAAAAAATCAGGAGAAAATGGATGAGCTCTTAGATAAGTTCAAAGACATCATCAGCGCTTAATCAAAAGATTATGGACTTTGCAAATGAATCTATAGGAAAGTCACCAAAATACCATCTACTTCAATTTAGAACTATACCACTGTTTAATCAAATGAAGTTTTTGTGAAGAGTTAAAATCAGTTATATAAATTCAGCTCAATCAGACCTTTAAAGAGCCCGTGGGCTTCACCGCTGCTACTAGTGCACAATAAGGATGGAACACACTGTGTGGTTATAAACTACCTTCAGTTATATTAAGCTACTAAAGATACCTACTCCATAGAATAGATGCTGCCCTGAAGCGCTTTATAGAATTAAAGTACTTTTGTGAAATGGATCTAGACAGTGAGTACTGGCTGATAAAGCTCTCGCCTGAATACCCATAGAAGCGCACCCTTAACAGCAGTCAGAAGATTGCTCAAACAAAGGAGGATTCCACAAGAGCTATGCAATGCTCCTGCAACCCTTTAAAGAACAAATTATAGCTCTTTGTATCTTAAGCTAACATGTGCTTATCTTTATGGACAATTTTGCAGTATTCATTTGAATTTTAAAGGAACACCTCTAACACTTATGAGAAGTAGTTACCTGAACAATAGAGGCTAACATGAGACTTAGACGAAGAAAGTGAACCTTTCTTAAGAGACAGCAGGATTTTCTAGAAAAAAAAAAGAGATAAATCCCACAGGAATCAAGCTTAATGAAAGGAAGATCAGCGCCAGAGTAGCTACAGAGCAGCCTTTGAAGTATACAGACATCTAAGTCTTACTTATGAGGGTGGATACTATTAGAAGATAATCCTAATTTATGGGAACTGCACTGCACACCTAACTGTTAACCAAGGAGACTATATTTGAATGGGGCCTGAAACAAAAAGTAGGCCTTTAAAGAGTTGAAAGCAATGTTTCTAGAGGCACCAAACTTAGCCTACTAGACATTAATAAGGACATTTTACCTGTACACTGATGCCATTGGCATTAGGCTCAGAGCAAAACTTGCCTAATTAGTTGAATTAGGAGAAGACCATTTTATTGAGTACTACTCCATGGTCTTTGCATCATTGGAATAGAACTATATTGTGATGGAGGAGAGTTATTGCCAATGAGAGAGCAGTGAAGCATCTTATAGCCTACTTTTACAGAGTGCAGTCTAAAGTCATGAAGGATCATGCATCTCTCCATTGGCTGCTCAACATGAAGGATTCAGACGGATGACTTACCCACTGGACAGTACAACTCCAAGGGTTAAGTTTTAAGATCACACAGATCATGAAGCAAATCATCTCAACGCTTTGCACTGTCCCAATTACTAGTTTTCCACCTCCTAAAGCATGAGAGCAATTTCCAGCACAAACTGATAAGACTATCAGAGGAGGAGTGGTAGGACAAGATTAATTAGTGTAAACTGTCCTTTTAAGACATTTAAGATAACCAGGCGTACTGATGAAGGACTTTTGAAGAGAGTCAAAAACAAGTGGCACTCCCAATACAACATAATGACTTAATGGAACTTGTGATGGAAGTTCACAAGCATGTTGCCACAAACAATTACAGAAGGTATTGACATGCCTGAGAATTTGATTTCATCTTGGAGTCAATTTCAGACAAAGTACACCAACCCCGGAACTCTGTGCACCCTGCGCGAGATTCATACCCAAAGAAAAGCATTTGAGTTACAGAAATCCAGCTAACACTCTCATTTAAAAAATGTATCCATTAACGTGATAAAACTGTTTCCTACAGCTACAAATGGATCCAAGTACATCATTATTCCATCCAACCATTTTGTCAAATGAGTTGGAGCATAAGCAGTCAAGACTTGCACTGCAGGATAAACCAACTGGTTCATCAATAATATAGTGATATTAAACAAAAATGCCCTCAGATTCTGCTATCAAAAAATATCAAGAACAATATCTCTGATGTTGTAGTAATCTCATTGTTCTAGTTAGAGTGACACAACAATTTACCACTCCTTATACTTTATCTTTAAATGGAAGCTAAAACGCATGAACAGAACCTTAGATGTCATATTCAAGAAGACAGCCCAGAACTACTAGTCAAAGTGGAATCAACTGTTGATATTCTCGCTGCTAGAATACAGACTTAGCCATCACTGTGTTTAGAATGTAACTATTCAAGGTCCTGTATGAAAATGAACAAGCTACACACCTTTTTGGCACCAGTTATCCTTAAGGATTGCAAGAACCTATCATCTGTGAGTATCAGTAAAATTAGGTGATTTATGTATTAAAAATATAGTAGGAAACCTCCAAGAACAAAAAAGCCACTATTCTCCAAGAGTCATCATGAGATCTAGAGATGTACTAGACTACCATAGTTCATTTTAGGAGAGAATGCCCTTTTTAACATGTACTAGGAGGCCAGCCTAAGAAGTTGCAAGCCATCTATATTAGCCCAGCAACTATCCTGGTCAAGAGAGGATCTTAGTATTCCATAAGAGATGATGATAAAATATAGTATTTAACAGAGTACATGCCCATCACCTTAAGTCATTTTTTCACTTTAGTCTTGGGAGGGAAGTGATTTGGATACTACCACAAATATAATGGAGAAAAATTCCTCGCCCTTTGGAAGGACCCGCGCCAGTATACAGTCACCACAAGCTTTACAATTTAAGTTTAAAAGATTGTAAATAGAATATGAACCCCTTTTTATAGACCATGTAAGCCTAAAATTTTTACCATAAAAATGAAATGACGGCACACAAGATAATTTGATACCTGACAACCATTGAGTTTTAGTATATAAAGATGATGATGATGACATAAATGACTATAAATTTGACCCTTTTATACTCTTTGTGGAAGCAAAATAATTTAGTTTGACCAATGAATTAAGAAGCTTCCAAATTTTCCAAAGATGAAGAAAAAAACATAGTTGAACCAAGTTATTTAATGAGAAGATTAAAACTATTATATGGATATTACCCAAAAAGGCAGTCAAACAATTTAGGAGGTCAATCAAAACATGAATCAAGGCGCATTAGATAAGCGCCTTAATCCAAATCTCACCCTTATCAGCATATTTATTAAATTGGGTGAAGAACCAATAGCCAAAATCAGCATTGCATCCCTAAACCCAGAAGCGTGGACTGAATGAGGGCCACAAAACATCCTGGTTCAGCGATATCCACCGCAAGTTGGATCTCATGAATACAAGCAATAATGGAACTGAATGCCACAACAAAGGCTGAGATTAAGAAGATAAGGATAAGAGGTTCATAAACTCCCGCAATTACGCTATACTATATTCCTGACTTATACTCAATATAATTTTATTCCATATCTTAAATATTGCTAAAAAATAAAGATAATTTGATTTTCTTAATAACAAAGCTTTTTACCTTAGATTCTCAAGTTTTACTCTTTGTTTTCATTTATATTGGGTTAAGTGAAGAGATCTCCAGTAACCATACATGAATCTAAAGAATAGGACGCTATTTAAAATACCTTAGTTGCTGATAACTCCAAGGTTAAGTTTGTCTGTGGATTCCGTTACATTAGATGCCATAGGCCAACATACTGAAGTTATGTTTCAAAGTGTCAAAATGGTCACAACTAGCAGGGTGATGAGAAATTACAACCTGTAATTAATGCCACAATGGGTAGCATCAGAAGAAAATTACTCATAGAGAACTACTACGCCCCTTCAGAAGGTCTCTCGGTGCCTAATTTATGTTCAACAGAACCTCACAACTGCAACTCGTCCACCCAAGTTAAGTGAAAAATACTAAGGAGCTGAATTGGCATATTCATATGGCTGTGCAATGCTACTGAGAAAAGTAAAGTTTGTAAATGAGCTTCTATTTTTAAGTAAATATATAAAAATATTAAGAATAAATAGTGATAACTATGTCTATAATGGACGCAGAGGTAAATATTTTAAACGGTTTTAACCTGATATAAGCTGTATAACCTTTATTCTACATATAAAGATCCAATTGACTTAATACCTATTTTTTAAAAAAGATTGGGGTGTAAAGTAATGCATTGCTTTTCACCTAGTTTATTCATAAGATTTAAATAAACATCCAAAATATATTTTTTAGTATTTAAGAATAAGATGTAAGGAAATTTGTCTTATGTTTTGATTGTACAAGAACTTAGAAGCAATATAAATAGTTTAAGCTTTACTTCCGCAGCATTTTTTTATTTTAAATTGGTTAAAGATATAGAGAATATGTTACCAACTTGATGCAATAAAGACTAACTTAGCCACATTGATTAACACATTGTTTAAATGAGACGATGAATTGGCTTAAATTAACCATTTTTAAAATTTATAATATTAATATTTGGACACAAATTAAGAGTGATGCACCTTTATTAGTAACTTTAAAATAGCAACGCTAGTGGTAAAATATGGACTTTTTGGATCCGTTAATGGCCAAATTCTTTTGGGCTTTTAACAGAAGCCTTTTAAATCTAATATTTCTTACAATTGTTAGGTAACCATAAGGCTGCCAGGTTTTTCTTATATTCTCAGGAGAGCCTTTTTTTTAGTACTAGATGGTCCCAACTCAGGAGAGCCTTTAACTCATCCATTTAGTATGCCTTTCTTCCTCAAAAATCCTAGTAAAGTCACATCTTTTTTGAGACTGAAAGTAGAATACTGGTATCAATAATAAAACTTCTTTTTAGTAATTAATTATTACTTATTAACTTTATATAAAGGTCATAATCCTGGATTTGAATCTCCCATCTAACAAAAATTACACATGTAACTTTAATCAAAGTCATTGTAGCAAAGCATATTTCCACTACCTTCAAGTGTGTTCCATACAAAAAAATATATAGCTTGAATAATATCCTGATAACTTTAAGGTATTTCCATTCACATCAGTGTAAACTCATTCTTATATAAAAGCTTAATAGTTAAATAATTTGAATACCGATCTCATCTTTTTTATTACTATTCAGTATCAGTCCAAAACGATATATAGATTTTTGTGCACAAAAAAGTATGTTGTTGAAAACCAGTTATGATTTCTTTTTAAACATTTTTTCAATTACTCAATTGATTTATATTTTTAATGGAGCTTTAAAAAAATATTATTATTAATTATAAGTAAAAACAAGAGGTATTCCAAATTAGGATGGCTGATAATTTGCAAAAACCTACCATGACAAACAACCTGGCAACTTATATGCTCTTTGGTCTCGTTGTCAGTTTTTTCAGATTTCAATATAAATACCAAATACCCTTAATTTTATTGTAGCGACCAAGTACATCAATTGTATCTCAATAAGTGCTATTACTATATTTCAGTTTCATGAATAAAACGATCTTATTAGTGGTATTCTTTCATTAAGCTTTTAGAATGATCTCAAAAGTTTGTATAAAACTATATGTTATCCAATTAACTTACGAGTACAAAATAGCATGTTTATTTTATAGGTCTGGTCCTTAGAATGCTGAAGCGTTTTGGGTGATTAAAGAGCTCAGTTTAATGATACTGGAATAAAAAGGCTCCTTATTAATGAGCCGGATGCACATTTCATAAATTTAATGAGTGTTCCATTTGTCAGTACCATTTATCAGGTCCTAAGTAAAAAAATTACCTTTAAACCATCTCTAAGAGTTCAAGGATTCTTAAAAGCGGTAATAAATGATTCAGTATTTTTATTTATCATAATTATGTGTTATTTAAATGAAAACATCTTGTTCTTCAATTAGAAGTTTAAGATCATGAATCTTTTATGATCTTAACAGGCCATCTTTAGTGAGTAACTTGACATCTTAAAATAAACTTCCATTAAGTTCAAAATTGAAAGTTTCTAGTGCCTTCTACCTTCTTTCTTGTATAACTTCTGCTATCTACACATTGCCTGGCAGCTTATATGTTGAGAGTATTAGGCTCATATGCATAGAAAAACCTCAAGTACTTCTGTAAGTCCCAGAGAACGTCCCTGGGCGTTGATTGGGTCATTTTCCAATTTTCAAGCAAGAAGGCACCAAAGAGGATGGCTGTACCTCTCATCACTCAGGGCGATCTCGCCCACATGGTAGGTGAGCGCTGGATAACAGCTCTTCTGCTTCAGATCCCTCCTCCAGTACCCACTTTTTACCTTGGCAGAACTGTTACAGGGAATTAGTGAAATCTGCGCCAAGATCGCTGAAATGAAATTGATTAGAACAACATTGAGTGGAAGTAAGGCTGATTTTCAAATTTTAAATGGTTGAAAAGGAATAAAGAGTGAACTATCAGCTGAAATGGCTGAGAGCCTCAATTTGGTTAACACTATGATCAAAAAAATCACCCTCCTCCCAAAGTCATCAGGGGTCATCCCTGATGGGCAGGTAACAGTATCAGGTACCATTAACAAGGGTTTGAAGCTCCCTGCTGACAAGTCAGGCGCTGTGCCTAAAGCAACGATTCTGACCAAACAAATGGCCCAGCGACAGGGCATGGGTGGATTGGACGTCCTGAACCTGTTCCCAACCAAATGGGCCACCTCTATGTGGAATGGCCTTGGGGGATTCCCACTGCTCATCAGGATAAATGCCATCGTGCCAACTGTCAGAAACATGTCTAAGCCTTGATTTGAATATTTGAGGCCAAACTAATAGTGACTCAGCCCACCGCCAAATTCTTCAATGTTGGTTCTCAGTTAACTTATCTGTTCCCCATTCCAAAACAATTCGCTGGTTAGGTCGAACTTGAGGGACCTGATCCTGGCTTGGTTCCTCTCTAAATTGCCAACTATAGAATCAGTTGCATTGCACTGAGAAAATTGTTGGTCGTTTTTTTCCTAACTTATCCATTAAAATCCTTTCCTAAAATTTTATTTTCATGCCAAAAATTAAACTGCCTTTTCCGCTGACCCTCATGCACCCCTTGGGGTTAATGGCCATAATCATCTGGTATTTTATTATGTGACTGTATGAGATTCTGGCTCATCAGTAGTTCCTGGTGAGATTCCTTTCCAGTTCCATATCCGTCAAATCAGAAGCAGTGTGGTGGCATTCTGGTTTGTCATTTGGGTGCTTTGGCATCTGGGCTGGCAGGCCAGTCTAATTCTTACTTGCTGTTTGCCTGACAATCTCGTTAAAAATGGCATATTTTAATTCTAGTAAGTTCCCTCATTCAAAGCTCAAATTCCAAATTTATTTGAGATCTATTATCCTCTTTGCATTATATTTCCTGGTAAAATCATTTTTGCTATTACATTCTATTTCTGACCCCCAATATTGGATTCATTTTTTGTTATTGTTTTAGCCTTTCTTAATTTACAACTTTGAGATGATTAAGCGGTGGAACTATGATGAGTGAGCGCGTCTCAATTTTATATTAATAAAAATAAGTTTGAAGAGTTAAATTGAAAATCATCCAATGATGGTGTGCCTCATCAATTCTCTCATTCACAAAATCACATCACAATTTTCAAATTTTTCCTTTCTCATGTATGAACTCAAGAATATATAAAATTGAAGAAGATAGCTTAGGTTTGTATTCAATGAATGGTGTAGACAAACTAAAAGCCTAACTCTTTTTATATAGCTAATTCTCTCATTTGTGAGGTTACTGGCCTATTCTAAACTATTCTATTTACTTTAAAAAATTCGCTCCATTCCTTGCATTTTTTAGCTTGTCAACTTCTGAAAAGCATTTTTTGCATCTTGGCGCACGTTGCGCCCAATAGGTTTCAGCCTAAATGGTTTACCTTAAATCTAATAGAGGCCTTAGTGTCTTATTAGTACTATTTCTTAATGCCTCAGGTATATCCATGGAAACTGTGTAGTGCTTGCCAATGCAAACTTAGGGTTACCTGGTCCTTACAAATTTATTATAGTGAATGGTATTATAATCCTATGTCCAAGTTTTAACTTCTCCTACCATAGTACTTGTCTGCCCTTACTAAATATGTTCTTATTAACTACAAACTAGGCCAAATATACTGACCCTCATTTGTTTTATTATCAATTACCACTTATATGTTGTCCCATAGAGTGTACCATAGTTTCCTTTTCATAAGAAAAAATTTGGTCAAGCTATGACTAATCTCTGAGACCCTGGTTTAATAATAACATAAAATTACTGAAATTTACTTTGTTAACCTAGTAAAACTTTATAGTTTAGGCACTTGAGCTGCTCCAACCTTAACAAAGCATCAATAGATGGGCTCTTTTTTCTTGACACTGATCACTATAGGCATTAATTATTGCTCCTTAAGTAAAATTACATAGTATTGTTTGCAGCCAATGGTAGCTCATTGTCAGCGTATACTCAAAATTGCTTTACAATTTTTTCTTGCTTGTGTAGTAAATTTTATGGTTTGTCTATATAAACTATGCTGGCACAATTAGCGACATTTTGCCTGGTGCGAATACCCCTCAAAGACTAAGCCATAAAAGCCATAGAAAGAAGGCTGCAATGCTTTGGAGGAACTAGTGATTTCCTCAAGGTCGTTGGCATAAGCGGCTTCTACCATTACCTGTCAGGTCTGACTCCTATATTGTACATTGGCTAAAAAGCTAAAACAATCAGTTTAGATTTAAGAAGATCACTAGGTATAAAGTGATGAAGTGTGACTAAACTTGAAAATTATGATTTCGTTGAATAGTGAAACTTTTTAGCATGATTGGGCTCCAAAGATTACTTGTATACTAACGTACACCCTAAAACTTTGCTTCAGTGCTGTGAGGTTTCGCTTTTCTCAGATATTATCTTATACCTTAATAAAAAAGGGTTACTGCTAGCTAATTTTTGTTTAGTTTAGATCCCCTTTAAGTTTTCTTATAATTAATTTTTTGTAATTTATTTCAGGTGGGCTGGCCATGGGCAATACCGCACCAATGAAGGGGATTCAAATTAGTAATTAAGGAGCATAAAACCCGGAAAACCTCTATTTATGGCATATGATAGGCCAGGAACTCCATGGACCGCCTTGCTATTTGTATTTCGGTTTTGGGGCATTGGTGCGCAACACCAACACAGTCATAAGCGTCCCCTACCCAAAGTTTATCTACCAGGATCTAATTGGTGAGGCAGTGGTAGAGGGTCCATATTCTGCCACTGGGGCAGTCCCCTTTATATAAGATCCAGCCTAAACCTCTTTTAATAATGGTTAGCCTTAACCTACTATTCTGGACTGACCCTTACCATTGGTGACTAAACCAAGACCCTCAATTATTCCTATTCTGCTGAGTTTGTGACTCGCCATTATGCAAAAATCAGCCTCAAGTCATACCCAAACAAAATCAATTCTTGGGGACTCTTTTTCCTATTGCTCCGGGTCATTTTAGTGTACTTTTTAACACAAAATCTAACTTGAACACCGGAGATCATTTGGGACGTTGCTTTAGCACACTTTACACTCTTTTGGCTGAATTTCCATAGAGTTTTACCTTCAGAAAACTCCTGTGCTTCACATTCCTTAACATATGAATGTACATTGCTTGTGTTCAATTTATTCGAGGTATGCTGACCAGGGGACAGACAGTACTGAATCACAACACCCAAAATGACAAAATAAACTACTAACCAAGTGGGAAGCGGAAACCGCTAACCCACCATGGCAGAGGAGAGGAGGGGTCAGGGGGTTGGTTTTCAGAAAGACCCGCCTCAATCATGGGATGTTGGTTACAGTACCAGACCAGAGCAGAGAGCCAGCGCGTTGGGGCATCCGCATAGTGGGGGTGGAGGTCAGCGTAGTAAGAGTTTTCCACTTCCTCATCAAGATAATGATGTGAAAGTTGATCAACAAAAGCTGCGAGGAGAATTTCAGCTTCTTTGCAGGCTTCAGGAAGTTGGGTGAAAAGGGAGATACTGTGGCGGGTAATTTTGGGTGCATGGTTGAATGAAGCAAGCGTTGCAACATTCATAACAGCAACTTCAGCATCATCAAATAGTTTTGAGATGTCACTGCAGGCAGATTCAGGGAAGTCAGGGGGGAAGAATAGAGTGGGCAGGCCATGCTGGAGCTGAGCCACTGACTGGGCCACCGCGGTGCATAGTTTAAGGCACTGAGGAGAGGCCACCGCAGCTAAGGCGAGCTGGTGGTCACTTTGATAGGGGGCTGTATTGGGCAGAGGAGCAAAATGGCGAGGGGTAGGGGTTTCATCGAAGTCAGGAAGGAAAAATTCTGCCTGACCATAATCACCTTGGCAGAGAGGTTGACCTGTATGCTTACTAATGAGGACATTACCTGATTCATCAGTCTCAGCCAAAAGATCCCATGGATTTTGGTTCATTGGAATAGTGGCGTTCAAATTTGGGTGGGTGGGATTGGGTGAATGGGTGGCTGCTTGGGTGCCAATGGTGGTCCAAGCATTGCTCTGATTGGCTGGGGTGGATTTAGGTGGGAGAGTGAGGCTGGAGGTTTTGGGGGGGCTGATTTTCCACGCAGGCCCACTGAACGAGATTGGAGGGTGGGAGGGGGCAGCAAAGCACCCCATACTGAACCTTCAGAAGTGGGCTCAGAAGCCGCAGCAGCGGAATTGGCCTGAGGGCACGCTTTTTTTGCATGGTCGAGGCCAAAGCAGTGGGAACAAATCTGCCTAACATTATCAACCCAAGCTTAAAAGAAATGATCAGGCGCTGCAGCCACACTAGCGCGGGGTGGGATTTGTTGAGCTATGGCAGGGTGGTGTGGGGTGATGGTGGCTGTTGCACGAGGAGCAGCAAGGCGCTCCACACCAGATGGAATGGCAAAGATGAGGTTGGGCTGAGTGCCATAAGCCATAAGCCCCGCGACCAACTGATCATACAAAACCTGGGGTGGGAGGTGGGATGGGAGATTTGCAAAGGATACCACCAGCGTGGTGTCTGAAGGGAGGCGAGTATGGGTTGTGGGAATGGGGGTATTTTTATAAATTAGAGGAGTTTGTGCTGCCGCTTCAGCGTCTGCCTCAGATTGGAACCCAACGTCAAAGTAGCCCTTAAAAGGGCGGAAGTCTATAAAGCCAGCTGGTGCAAAGGCCGCACTGGCTAGGTCAATAATTGCCCTATTGGCATATGGGAACAAACGCCCATAGTCCACTCTGAGGCAATGGCGAATGGTGGATTGAGGGAGGGCGAGAGGATGGGGGCGAGAAAGGTGGACGCGCGCCAGGTGGAGCGTTAAGTCTCATGGGGGGACAAAATGGCTAGAAGCAGTGGGCAGGCTGTTTGAGCCTGTTTGAACGCGCTTGCCCATGGGGCAGAAAATGATAGGTGGGGGTGCACCGCTGCCCCACACTGGGGTGGCAGGCGGCGGAGCCAAGGACATCAAAGAGTAAGCTTTGGCAGACAGCTGTGGATAAATAAAACTTAAATTTAAAATTGCTTAAAAGTGACTTTGAGCGGTAAAAGAAAGTTTTTACATTGCTTGTGAGGTTCTTACTAAATCTTTAACTAACAAAAGACAAAAGCCATATGACCAAGCTAATAATATTGACTACAAAGTCATCTTCTAAGTTTCCTAACTTTATTCTAATTTTCTATTAGTATAATCATAGTTCTCATTATGTAGGCTACCTCTGAGCCATTGAATGCTCTCTTAGAAGATATAAAGTAAGGTCATAATAGGCTCATAGGGTGTTCATAGTATCAGCACCGCTATCTAGTATTAATATTGTATATATTTGCATTGAATTTGTTTCAAATAAATTTTAGATCATTATATAAACAAATACACCAATACTAGGGACTCCCAGGACACAAACATGTTAAATTATAATATTTAACTATTGTATTGCACTTTATAAAAGAGTTTCAGGCTATTGTGATTCAGTTGATGTTAAAACTGCTAAAAGACTTCAGTTTCCAAATATACAATTTATCAAGTATATTGTAAACCGTACAAAGTATAGAAATTATTTAAGACCAACTTTTATAATCATAAGTGGCAATTATCAAATAAACTATGTGGCTTATTCCAGGAAGTCTGACTTAATTTTAGCTTGACAGATTAATAAACTTAAAACTTGTGGAAACATGCACAGTTTTATGATCCCACAATACGTGGTGATCTGATATTTTAGGTCTTAATCTTATTATAGTCTTTAGCTTCAAGTGCAATTTCAGCTAAGTACTCAATACTTATTGTGTTTCCATATAGGGAGAGAGCTGTAATTCTAATGTAAGTAACAGACAGAAATACCAGAAATTCCCAAAATTTGAAACTTATGGTATAATACACTTGATTTAGTATGTTTGATAATAAAGTTTTATCTATTGTTTTTTTCTCATATCTAAGATATCTAACTGACTTTTAAAGTTTTTCAAACTGAATGAACGACTACATTATCTTTAAACATTTATTGTTTATTTAATCAAAGAGATTTTAAAGTTGCTCTCAAAGGGGATCAAACAGTTTTTAGTACATGGTAATATGCATATTAAGGTGAAATCATATAATATTTTTTTAGTATTAGATGGTCCCAACCCAAGGGGGATTCATCGATGTGAAATCATATAATATTAATTGAGAAGAACCTTCTTTTTATTAGGTAAGTCATTGGTCCCAGTTGTCCACAATTGTTGTACTTTATGATGATATTAATCATGTAGCTGGCAACTAAAACATTTTTATTAATTTATATGAAAAAAGTACAACTTTCATATCCAATAAATCTTGCTTAATACCAAATGTAATATAAGCTTTTCTCCTAGACTTTTTGCCATGGTAACCCTGAACTCAAACTGACTTAATTTTACTAAGCCTCAAGGCGTATAAAGTTATAAAGGTTTTAGGCACTTCAATTTTAATTTGAATAATTTATGCATTTTTAAAAAAATTTATAGCAAACAAGAAATTGTTCCCTCATCTCAATTACCTTTTTTATTGCAGAGGAAAATAATTTCCTCTAGATGCTTATTAGATACCTGCATTTTAACTGCTCCTTTTTTTGTCAAAATTGATGTCACTTAACAGGTTTTCATAAAATAGGCTTATTTCTGGGTGTGGCATGACTCAATTCTGAGTTTTATACTATAATTTTTTTGCTATATAAAATCATGTTTTAATACATATTTACTTATTAAAGAGCCAAAAAAGTAAAAATAAATCTGTTTTTGTGTCAGGTTTTTTATTCAAAGATAATTCAGAATAAACGTAATTCTATGGTTGCAGTGAGTCCAACAAGCACTTTGGTGACAGCTCTTTAAGAAAGTCATGTATTAACCAAACCTCCCTTTCAGGACATTGCAACTTACTTACTTCTCTCATCAAGGCTAGGAATCTAGCCTTAGTGTCATGTCATTTTTTTGAGATCCAAAAACTTTAAGAGCCTTCAGGATGACAAGCTTTTAAGGTCATTATGACATTGATATAGTTACAAGTAGTTTTTTTATAAAACATTTTTAAGAGGTTCTTACCTTGTTATTAGCACCAGATCTGCATTCAGGTTTCTTCTTGATTAGCTAAAAAGTTTTCTATTATTAAAACAATATATAAAGTTTGACAATAACAAGGACTTGAACTAACTAGGAAGTTTCAATTTTAAACATATACATAGACAACAAGAGAAATTAGGTTACTGTTTAATACTAGTTTTTTTATATACTTAGCTCTCAATGATTAAAACAAGGTAAACTCAGTGTAATTGTTAGATTTCTCTTATATTTGATGATTCCAGTTTTAACAACTTCTTTTTCAGAAAGTCTTAACTTCACAAAATTGTCTCAACACAAAATTCTTGTCTTCAACTGATCCTAAGTCTATTTACTGGCAAAACTATTTTCTTTTCAAGTATATATTTTAATATATAGTGGACACATATATAGTTAATAAGTTTTATTTTTTGTAGTAACATTGAAATTAAGCCTCTTAGTAGATCAAAAATAAGTATCAACATAATAATAGTAGATTTCTGACATAAGACTCCTACCAGAAACTATACAGTAAAGGTGTTTTTGTTAAAGGTCATTCATAGGTTCAATACTTCAATTTTATAAAAATTTGGGTACTTCAAATAGTAATTCAATTTCCAAAACTACACAGCCCTTTTTTCTGTCTTAAATTCTTAAATGACATAACCTTGATATTTTACTAACTTTTTCCTTTTAAAAATTGATCATCTGAATAAATTGTTGGTGCTGTTATCTCAACTTAAATTGAATTCATTACATTTTAATCTTTTTAAAACTCAATAATCATTCATTCTTATCTCATTGAATTCATCATAAAACTACTCTTTACAATTTAAATTTGTTTAGATAGCTATTTAAAGAGAACTTATCTAATCATTTTAGGGCTATTCATTATCGTGGGCCTACTTTTGTCTGCAGTCACAAAATGTGCAATAACAGGATAAATTATGTAAAAGAGTATATAACAATAAAAGTAATATTTTATCATATGAAAATGGCTGGTCATACTGAAAGAAGGATTTTCCTAAAACTTTAGAAAAAGGCTAAATAAGTAATTTATATAATAAAGAAAAAGACAATATCTTATAGTGCTAGATATAAAGAATTCACATGAAAGGTATAGAAATTCACTTATTGATAAAAGATATGATGTGTTTTCAAGAGTATTATAATAAATTAAAATTCATAATCTTGTTTATCTCAGTATTAAAATCTAAAAGTTGGCACAATTCACCATTTTACTAATGTATTTTATGTATTTTTGTGAGATAATATGTAGACTTTTTATCTTGCTTTATATGTCATCAGTTTATCTAAGAATTGAAATTTTTTTGTATAATATGTTTTTGAGATTAAAAATAAAAATAAAGAAACATATTGGATATTTATGAAATTACATAGTATTCTGGAAAAGAAACCTTTTGAGACTAAGCTGACCAGTAACTACAAACAAAGGTTTTATTTTTGGCATATCTAAAGTAGTGCTTAGATATATTCCTCAGTTTAGCTTACACAATCTTCTTAAATTATGCCTCAGGGTCAAAATATCTTAGTCTTTCCATTTTATATGAAACTTTAAAATTCTCTAACTAATAACTAGAGCTTTAATTGAATGTTTTTTTGAGATATTTCTTTTTTGAGGTGGTTTGACCTTGGGACAAATATACCACACCAAAATTTTTCTAGCCAGTACAGGTTTTGAACTCAAAACCTGCACTTAGGGTGGAAACAGTTTTACCTGTTCAGCTAACCACCCTTTTTCTTTAAGATATTAATCTACAAAGAAAATTAAAGTCAAGAAGATAAAATATTGTAACTATCTTTCACTAATGGGATCAAGATCCAAATATATGTGATATAAGTCATTTCAAAAGAATGGAAGAGTAAACATTTGTAACTTTTAATTAAAATTATTTTCTTATTGTGCAAACAGGTCACATAAACTAAGTATTATTTTAATGGCAGAATATGGCTTAAAGTAATTTTTTCTTATCAACATGAAAAATTATTTATAATTTAAAAAGCTCATTATTCCATTTATAGCAAATAAAAGGGAACTACTTTTTACTGGATGATTTTATCATAAGCAATTTTTCGTAGTGATGCAAAATCAAGTAAGTATGCTGATTCATCATGTATTTCTACAATCAGATTAACTTTATCAATAATAACCTAAATATCTGACAAACAGAGGATGTCCCACAAGTAAAGTATGGACTAAATGACTACTGTCTCCTAAAGTTTTCTTTAGTAAATGAATCCTCAGTAGGGGATAAATTATGACTGTGTTGGCTTTGTGCACCAATAACCCAAACCAAGATAGAAATTAGTAAAGCAGTTTATGGTTTCTGGCCTATCAGAACGCTGCATGTGGGTTTAATGGGTTTATCCTCATTTCCCGTTATTTTGGTTTCCTATCTTTCCCATTAGTTGGTGAGATATTGTCCTCTCATTAGCACACCTCAAATAAATAGAATAAACTAAATATTTAACAGCTCAGGGGTGGTTAGCTTTTTTAGGGTGATGCAAACAGCTCTTTTGCCTTAACATCTCTTTTACAATCAAAATTAACCCTAAACTAGGCTAGAGAGGGTACACTGAAAGCTTCTGGAATACTGCACCAATAGTGCAGTTTACTACAGCCTTACTATCCCAGCGACAATAGAATACCGCTTGTCAGTGCTTAGCACAAAGATATGGTCTTCCTGCTTACTCTCCTCTAGATAATTATTTTTAAAGTACTCATACTGGATAATACAACCATCAAAGTCTACCCGCTGAAAAAAGCTTAGAATCTATTGCAACAGCGCCCACTTAAATTTATAATTTTGGCTTCTTCCACATCTAACGCTTCAAAACCTTTTTGTGATTGACGTTGGAGGTACAAACCCCATTGTCTGAAACCATCGCCCAGCTGTGATGTAAGGCAGAATCCATTCTAATAAAGTTAGAAACTTGAGTACCTACAATACCCTAGTAAAACCACCAAAGCGTCAGCCAGCAGAGCTTTGTATTAAATTCACATCTGGTATAGTATCAAGCTCACAGCTCTCATATTCAAACATATCTGTGGGAACCCACCCACTGTTGAGAAATCTCTGACACTGGATCAACCATGCAAGGACCCACCGCGCCAGACTGACTGATATAATTGTATAAGGTGTAGCCAACCCTCAGTTGTTGCCAGGAACTAGCCCTGACGCCAATCTATACACTCACCAGTAATCAGTTCATTTGGCCAAAACCCTGACAAAGTTATAATTAGGCCAGGATCTAATTTCTGAGATCTTATACAGCTAAAAGAATTAGTACAAAAATCAAAAGTTTTGGCAGACAGATCCAAATCTGCCAATGTGATGCAGGCGTCATATGGTGACATTGCCTGAAACACGTCCATCAAGTACACAGCCATCCAAAGTATATTCTCAAGTGCAGAGGCATCTATGCCTGTGACATCAAACAATGGGAGACCTTGAAGTACCCGTAGTCCATAGAAGTGCATTAATTTTATAAAATGCAATCATTCCCATAGCCACTTCTCTCTGGGACAAACATAAGGTTTTCCGCCAGTGCTGCCAGATAAAGGCTTGAGACCCAGATCTATATTATCAAGCCATCTTTCTCAAGTCAACCTGCATCCTCACCAAGGATTACTCAAATGAATGAAACTCCTAATCAACCACCACAAGGTGGAAGCTGCCCTCCACAAGGACCTAAAGCCACTATTACCAAGCCTGGCTTATAGTTAGGATTATCTGCGCAATGCCATGGAGTATACCAAAGCTGGCATTCCTTCAAAGTTAGCTCCTTATTTTTAAATTAGGGCTTTTGGTAACGGAGCTTAACACCTTCTTGAAGCGCTTTCTGAACGCCTTACTAGCCTAGAATGGGCGCAACATGCCATTAAGGTAACATATCACTGGAGGGGTACAATACGCAATCTCTATTGAGGATGCTATGTTGTGGATATGGCATTTTTTAGGTGACAAATACTTAACAATTGTTTTAAAAGTAAATCATGCTGATAACACGTCTGACTTGCTTAAACCAGGTGGCTAAAGAAGATGCGGTAGAGTGGGGACCCTTTCAGGATTGGTCGCCTGAAGATGTCATAAAATAGAGTGCTATCAGCTTTACTCCACTAGGAATGAAGTACTGGATCCACGTTGGTGCCAATATCGACCACATACATGACAGTGAGAACCTGGTTATTACCAATAATATTCACCAAACCCTTTGCAGATGCACTTTCTCACTCACCAAATAGATGGTCTAGAGGACCATGCAACCCTAGCCAAGGTGGCGAATTGGGATTTGGTAGTCTCACCTCTGAAACTGCAAAGCCTTGTATCAAGCAGAATATTTTACCCATCCTGCCCCAGCAATACAAGCAGTTATTACCCCCTTAATCATCCAGGAACGGCAGTAATTCAGTATCTGGGTCAATTATATTACAAACGGGAAACAGTTGTTTTTTGAACCCTCCCTCATGGCCCCCTACATCACCAAGGGCTTCTCATCAGCGATGGCTTTTCAGTGATGTGAAACTGATATGCCCTCCAAAACAACACGCTTTTATACCAACATAGGTTGGATATTTACCATTTAGGACTGGTGCCATCAGAATTCCATTACATTAGAGGTACTCCAGCAATACCTTAACTTTGCGCGCAGCCCCAAAGCTGCATTACATTGTTACTGACTGGGCTCTCTCCCTCTGACGCTTAAAGCTGGCAGGACTTGAAGAGTAGTGCAGTAATAACTCATAACATCAGTTGACGTAGCATAAACGCGCACCAAGTGGAAGCATTTTTTAAGCTAAGGATTTGTTCTAGATGAATCAAAACGTTGGAACTAAAAAGTAAAAACCATGGCTGAAACCCCAAAGTTAACACCAAATATTAAGTTGTACGCCGCAGCAGCCCATTGTGATGAACCATTGTGGATCATCTGAAAGCCATATAAATTCATCTGATCATTTAAAAGCGGTGGAAGTTTGGACTACCAGGCTTTAAGTTTCTACCTGTGGTATGCAATCATAATCCACCTCCAGTATGCTAAGGAAGAGGATGGGTCTAATATTATTCATTACATTATACCAGGAGCTTGATAAGGTCCTGAAGGGTGGTGACTTTGACCAAGACTAGGTACTGGAGCACAGGTACATTAATATTTTAAATCCTGGTAAGCTCAATTTCGAAATCCCAATAAGTTGAATAAATACAGGGGCAATTAATGTAAACAGATCCAGTCTTTCATGATATAAGTAGAAAAAATTAAGACTGGCCTTCCAGTTTAAGTGCGTTAGCGCCCAGATGAATAACCAGAGTTCCAAGAGCATTGACATATGAGCAACACAATAAATAGGCGGGAAGGAAGAAAACAGAGGATGATGGCTGGTTACCACTAAAACCATCAACCTGATAAGCAACCAAAAAATGGATCCTGAGGGCCTTGTCAAGAGAGTGTCTATAACTCTCCAAAGCCCAGTGTGGTGGTGCTTGGTGCACAGGACCAACGCAAGGGAACTAGTAATTGTTGTTATAATAAAAGATGGTGTCAGGTTTTCAGGGGTGGAACTATAACCCAAACCCGATTAAAAGGGCCCCAAAGCCCCCAGCGAGTTACAAGGCCATTGAGGCCCAAAGAAAAGCTAAAAAAAGCAAGAAGATTGTGAGAAAACGGTGAATTTATTGAAGGGATCCTCAAGGTATTTATATGACCTTGAGGGATCAGGAAGGAAAGGATTAGCATTGATTGTCACCGATGAATAAACGAATAAATTGCAAGGAAAAGGGTGCATCCTCGGCATAAGTCACTGGTGTGCCTGAAAAGGATAATCAATTGGGTGTGAGCGCCAAAAGGGATTTCGCCGCAACCCAATTAAGTGGTTGGCATTCTCAGCATTAGTCGCCAGTGCCAAATTTGAATCAGATAATAATAAATTATTGGGGCTTGTCCCCAATACTTCAAATTGGGCTCAACCCAATTTAATGGGGAGCCCAATCCGGAATCTGCCCAAAGGCAGGTCATGACCCCTAGTTGGGGCTTCCCCCAATTAAGGGAGAATCCCAACAGAGCTCCCTCCAAGCCTCAACTAGGGGTCAGAGCCAAGGCGGGGGCAGCAGATCTGTCAGCAGGGAGAAACGGGCCAAGGCAGCCAGTGGGGACACAATGGAGGGATCTGGTGAGTGTCATTGGGGAGTGGCCCCAGCATCAGCATAAGAGCTGGAATCAGCGCTGGGGCCAGCATTGGGATTGGCACCCAGCATTGGCACTGGGGCTGGCAAAGGCGCGGGGGCCAGCATCAGGAGGAGTCCCTGCTTTGGGGTAGGCACCTGGCATCAGCGCAGGGGCAGCATTGGCGTGGAAGCTGGAATCAGGAGAAGGTCCTGGCATCAGCGAAGGGCCAGCTTCAGCACTGAGGATGGCATCATGGATGACACCCCAGTAACCTGGCTTGCCCTCTTGGGTTAGAGGCCAGGGACCGCCCTCCTCCGTCCATTTTTAGCTCTCACTGAGAGCTCAGGTGCCATGTAGTGAGCACCATTGTTGGTTTTTCGAGGGAGGAACTCCAACCTGAACTCTATTAACAGGGCCCTGAAGCCCCCAGTGAGTTAAAAGGCCATTGAGGCCCAAAGAAAATCTAAAAACAGCAAGAAGATTGGGAGAAAACAGTGAATTTATTGAAAGGATCCTCGAGGTATTTATATGACCTCAAGGGATCAGGAAGGAAAGGATTGGAAAGTATTGGCATTGATTGTCATCAATGAACAAATGAATAAATTACAAGGAAATGGGCGCATCCTTGGCATATGTCACTAGTGCACCCAAAAAGGATAATCAATTGGGTGCGAGCGCTGAAAGGATTTTGCCACAGCCTGATTAAGTGGTTGGCATCCTCAGAATTAGTCGCTGGTGCCAAATTTGAATCAAATAATAATATATAATTGGGGCCTGTCTTAATACTTCATATTGGGCTCAACCCAATTTAATGGGGAGCCCAATCTGGCATCCACCTGAAGGCAGGTCGCGACCCCTAGTTGGGGCTTTATCCAATTAAGGGAGAATCCTGACAGATAGCCCAGAAGAGGGTGCTTGAGCTAAAGAGGCTTAGGGCGAGGGTGTTAAGCAAGGTAAGAGTAAAAAATGAGTCAGATCATCAGCAAAACGTGGCCGTGCCCCAGAGGGCTGTTACTAGCCAAGTTTGGCACAGTGGTAGAGTGCCTTGGTCTCTGGGTTTTGAGGGAACCTGGTAGGACCAGCGGTGTACCTGAAGCTTTGATGATTTCAAATAAAATAAACTGGCTCACATGTCACAAAACCTCCTCAAAGATGTTCATGCACAGGTGTGCCCAAGTCAACATATGTAAAACGTAAAATAATGATAGGGTTTATTGGTGACGACAACAAATGTGAAACGTTGGTCTTGAGCAAAAATACTTAAGTTAGCAAGGGAAATTTTGTTTCAGTGGAAAAGGTCCCAAGCCTTGGTGTACAAATAGGCGCATGCTTCCTTCAAAAAGGGGCACATACTTGAAAAAAATTTTACTCTAGTAATTGACTTAAGTTGAATCTGACCCATGCTTGTAATTTTGTAAGTGGAATGGGTTTCAAACCCCTGTCTTCCAATTAACCAAATTGTCTCATTCTTGTTAGACTTGAAACTCATTTGTTTTAACCCTAGGGCCAAAACAGGGGCTGAGCTTTAGGCACATCACTTGTATCAACCTAGGCGTACCTCGCCTGTACCCAGCGTTGATCCAAGGTGTGCTTGAGATCAGGAAGGGACTGATGTTTCACTTTTGGACCTCCTGCCTCCCATCCTAGTCCCTGATGTTGGTACCCTTTATAAGGTCATGTAAACATGACAGCCTGAGGATTCAGAAATGGAGGACTCATCAAGCTAACGGAAGTGCCAGGATTTGCCATGAGGCCACTAGTGATAGATTGGGTGGCGATGTCATGAAACCTTGACAGTGGGGAGATAAAGATCTCAAACATCAGTGAAACATTTTCCTTCCGGTGAGTACTGCAAAATAGGGAGATCTGAATTAGTCACACACATAATAACCTCATTTGAAAAAGGTGGGGAGCAGTTGGTGAGCATGGCACAAGTGCCCAAATTTTGACGTAACGCAAGAAACAATGTTTGGGGTTGCAAGGCAGCAAAGTCTGGAAAAATCTAATAAAAGTAAATTTTATGGGGAAAGGGTAGCTTAGTGTAAAACTAAAGGTAAAGAATTAACCAACAACCATACAAATGAGGAATGGTTTCCTTAAGAACTAGGGGCTTGTTGAATAAGTGAAAATTCATAAACAAAGGAGTTATGAACCTAACCAACTTTGGTGTAACAAAATCTTGAAATATTATTGATTCCAGATCACCTTTCTGCTGTCCAACTGACTCCCACTAAAGTTTCACCACTAAACTATTCCTCCAACCTTAATTTCGCATGTCTCAGCATCGCTTCATTTAATGGGTGACTGGAAGAACCCATGGCCATGGAAAAGGGGCCCTGTCCCACTAGGTATCAAATGGAATTACACAAATTCAATTTCATTTGGTCAAGGTCCCCCAATTTATTCATTTTTTGCCTTATTCGCACAAACAAAACTTTATTGCTGGAGATGGACCCCCTGATTATTTATAAAATCTTTACCCCTTCAGCAGACCCTGACATTGGCACTTAAGCGATATGCTCACCATTACCCTTTTGCCGGCATCATCTATCCATTGTGACACCAGAACACCCTCCAATTCACTTAAGAAGCTCACTTGTACTTAAATAGGGTGGGGAAGGAGGAACCCTCAAAGGATAGGCCATCACCTACTGTTCATCCACAACGTAGGTGAGATAGCCCTGGGTGACAAGGGGGACAATCGCCTTTTTTGGGCCTTCTTTTATACAAAAAGGGAACGCCACATGGTTAGGCACAGTGGTTGCTCCCCGGTTTTACATTATTCTATCCTCTTCAAAGAGGGGGAGCACCACCAGAAGCGAGTAGTCCAGGACGACGTTTTTGAGGCTTTTGTGATCTCTATTTACATCACCGTGGCGGTTTTCTTTGGGCTGTGGAGCATCAGGATGGGAGCATGGAACTTTTTAACCGGCTAGAGCAATTGATGCAATCCTGGGCACTGACATACCTGCTTAATAGGCCAGAAATCCTTCCAATGCTACCAAGTATTGCACCAAATGCTGGAACCACTGTAAAGCCAAGATGGCATTGACCTCCGCCTCCTCTGACCCTTTGATGAAATTTGGATCAAGTTCCAACATAATCGCCCCTTAAATGAAGACAACTGTGACATGCAGAACATGGGGAATTGATTCCAATGGGCCAGAAGTTTCAGGCAAAAATCCCTGTTTCCCAGGCCCCACCAGATGAGTCCCATATTATTTTCCCACAAATTTGTTGGAAGGCTTCTTCATATGAAAGTTGTGCGTATCCAGATGACGTGTTAGCCTACTGAATTATTGTGCACTGGGAGATATTTCCGGTCTTCAAAATTAATGTAGTTGCTGATAGCCTTAGTAAGATGTTCACAAATCAGAGACTGGGTGCACAAATAAGTTGATCATTGTCAGCCGTGGCCATTACCACAGGACGAAGACATGGTCCTCTAAGAACAAGGGAAAGTACCCCAATGTTGCAGCATAGGACGAGAACCCTGTTGAGAATATGTCCTGTTTTTATATGCAAACTGAGCAAGCAGATGATCGCCCACCCAGGTGTCTTAAGCAGCCACAGTGTAGCACCAAAGGTACTTCTCAAGAAGTTTACTTAAGTGTTTTATTTGGCCATCTGAACAAGGATGGTATACTGGTGAATGACACGGCATGAACTTCAAAATAGCGAGGAGTTTGTTACAAAATTGCGCCATAAAAAGGGGCCCGTGGTCACTTATAATCTCTTGTGGCAACCCAAACATTAGAATACATAGCACAAAGAGCTTGGCCATCTCATAGGAGATAATGGCAGAAGAACAGGGAATGATAAGGGTGTTTTTGTTGAAACAATTTACTACCACTATAATGGTGGTAAAACCATTGGAGCTGGGAAGCTTTAAGATGAAGTTGATGGAAATTAAAGTCCCTGGGCCCTCCACTTGCTATAGGGGGTGAAGGAGCTCATTTTTACCTGACTTAGATAACTTAGCCATGCACATGTCACATAATTCATGATCCATACTATAATATCTTTGGAAAGGCCTTGCTAATTGCACATGCACTTAACTAGATCGAGACACTTTCTGTTGCAATTGTGCCCTATAGCAGGGGGTCATGGTGCGACTGGATAAGTTCGTCATGGAGGAGGTGCACCCAGAGGTATAACTTAACAAAACGTGCCACTCCACCAAGGAATAAAGGGACCGCTTGAGAGGTGGGACTTCCAACTGATCTAATAACTCCAGAAACTACACAAGCCGTCTGAGCCACTAAGACTCAAAAAACAGGGGCGCGTCCAGACCCAAATCTGCCACCAAAACTGTGAGAGGAGAAATAGCTAAGATGCATGCCATAGGGATAACTGTGATTAGTTCTTGATCATCCGCCTCCACCGGACACAGTGCTGGATTGCAGCTCAGAAAGTTAGGGAGCACATTCAGCGCTCCCTCATGAATTCATACTTAAATTTATAGCTACCAAAGGTCATTAATTGTCTACACTTGATAGTGCGCCAGTTTCTGAGGCTTACAAAAGTATGAGAGGGCTTGACGTTGTACGCACAATTACCTCATTCTGAGCGCCTTGCAGAAGGTACCGCCAGTGGATCAAAGACCACGCCACTGCAGCCAACTCCTTATTATAGATGGCCCAGGCTTGTTCAGAAGAGGCAAAATTTCAGGAAGAATAAACCACTGGGCGTTCCAGCCCATCATGCTCCTTTAAAAAAACTCTCCCACTATAGCAGATGAGGCGTCAGAATCTATAATAAATGGCTTGATGGGGTCAGAGTGATTAAGAACTGGAGGAGATAAGACACCTGCTTGATGGCCTCAACCGCTTGTGGCACTCCTCCATACTAGAAGAACAGCACACTTTTTTGTTAAGAAATGCAGCAGTGCAGCCAGCTGCAAAAGGGATGTGGAAATTTTTCAGGAAGATTATTGCGCACAGGAAGCTCTGTAACTGCTTTTGGGTTGTGGGGGGAGGCCATTCAAGATGGCATTGAGCTTTCTGGGGTATATGGCGTAACCATCTTTCATGACTAGATTGGATAAGAAGATACATTTTTTCGCGAATAAAACTCACACTTCAATGTCTTAACATAAAGTACCGCCTTGTGCAGAGTGGACAGAACCGCCTCCAGGTCTTTCTCATGCTGCTAAGCGTGGGGGAATGGACAAGGATATCATCAATATATGCCAGTGCGCAGATGTTCTAAGGTCCCCCAGCGCATTATCATCATATGCTGGAACATGTCAGGAGCGTTCTTCAGGCCAAACAGCATCACCTGGAACTGAAATATACCTCTCCTATTCCAAATGGCGATAAGCCATTTCTGGCCCTTGACCACTCAAATTTGGTTAAAGACATTTATAATGTTGAACTTAAAATACCTTTATTATGCGATCTCCTGACTGATCATCTGCTCAAGGGAAAGGGGCTAGAAAGTGTTTACCGTGGTATTATTCAAATGACCGTAGTCAACGCAAGGAAGAAGCATCTATCAGCCTTCTGAGGAAATTTGATAGGCGAGGCAAAAGGGCACGTTTGCTTAAATACCCGCCCCTTCTTAAGAATATCTTCCAGCATACTTCCAGCTCCTTATCCTCCTCCTCCATGTATGGATACAGTGGACAGTTTATTATTTATCATGGCTACTTTCAAGCAGAATGCTAAGTCATATTCTGTGTGGGGGTAAATTATTTGCTTTTTCTGGAATCAAATTATCCTGGTATACAGCTAACGCTGGGGGAAAATCAGGTGGAAAACCCATGGGGGAAGTGAGAGTCATGAAAAACTAGACCTGTGCCGTAGTAAGAGTGTCAATAAGGTGAAACTCGCCTCCCACCTGAGTATTTGTAAAAGAATCATGTTTGATTCCAAATGGAGCTTCACCTGCTGACGCCACCACCAGCCCACCCCCAGAATAACTGAGAATAGCAGACCAGGCACCGCAACAAGTCAATCAGAGAGACTGAACTGATGCAATGAGAAGTCCATCAGCTGTCTCACAGTTTTTTTGGATGACATTGAAGCAGACAAAGCGCTCAGCACCAATGCCCCTACATCCAAGTCCAACTTAAGCTGCTGTGTCAGCTTAGACTCATGAAGTTTCCTGTCGCTCCCATGTCAATCAAGGACTCAAATGACACACAGTGCACACCCATCCAGATTTCTAATGATAACAAAAAATAAGCAAAATCTTGTCTATTGGCAAGGACCCATGATTCCACTGACTGGGTGTTGGCAATTATCAACTTAGGTGGGGAAAATGGCTCATTTGGGAATTGGAACACAGACCAGGGTACTGCTTCGCAATTTCCTCATGCTGGGCATCTGTCAATTAGGGAATCAATGGATTGACGACCATATTCTTAGTTGTGGGAGGCGCCTTGCCTACTGGAGCTGAGGCAAGCTTAGACCCACCATTGGGGATGGGTAGCACCGCACCTTTGTCAAACCCCATTACTTGAATTTCAGAAATGTGGAAAGGACCGTAACTTTAGGCGACCCTCACAGGATACTCTGATGGAAATACAGGAGCTAACACCCCAAGGGAAACCTGACAGTGTGTGACAATGATGAAAGTTGCCTTCATGCACTTTTTTGTCAACGTCTCCACTAGTGTGGCCCAAACGGCATGGTTAGTGGACGCAGGACCAAGGCAGCATGGAATACTACCATAACTACTTCCATTGGGAGGCTGAGTACTGGAGCTTAAACATAAAAAAAGCTTTCAGCAAATGAAGCCAGGGTAGATGCTTCTGCACTAAGAGAAAATATTTGAAGCAAACGAGATGATCTTGCCTTGGCGCCTGCAACAACAAATGATGTTGGTGCAATCAGGGGAGTCAAAACTTCAGCCTAATTTGATGAGCGCAGAAACCCTGCACCCAACGGTGGGCGTCACCTTCAACAGCGTCCAATAAGGCCACACTTCGTTGGTCGTCCATCACAGTAGTGGAACTTGTTGGAGAAATTAAGAAGTGCACTCTCTGCTCATTGAGGGTATCAGAACCTGGTTGGCAATCTCAATGGATTGAGCTTAAAAGCCACTCCCCCAAAAGTGTGCTGGATCTGAGGCTTAATTTCTAAGACAATACAGCCGTTGAGAAACCCCTCTGATACATTGGAGCAATGCACAAACGTGCCAGATAACTAAATGAACAACATGAGGCAAAGCACCAACTGATGGGTTATCTGGTAAATGGAATCAACTGCTTTTCCTAACTTGAGCAGAAGTGTGGAAATGGCGGGCACTATTGATTAGTCAATTATGTCATGGAACCAGCAGATAAAAATAGGGACTGGCCTGTCAGTTGGAGTGCGTGAGCACCCAGAAACCAAACCAGAATGATAAGGGCATTGTCATCTAAGCGACTTGATAAATAGACGGAGGTGAAGAAAACAGAAGATGATAACTGCTGACTGCTGTAAACATTAACCTGACAAGGAACCAAATAATAGGTCTTGAGGGCCACGAGGAAAAAAATGGAGGACTCATCAGGTGCAATGGAGGGGCCAGGATTCGCCATGAGGCCACTAGTGATAGATCAGGTGGTGAGGTTATAAAAGCTTGCCCAATAGGGAGATAAGAGTTCAAAATCATTGGCACATCTTCCTGCCAGATAGCGCTGGCAATTGGGGATATCCTCAATATGTCACTCATGTGATACCCCCATTTAACAAAGGTTGGGAGTAGTGTGGTGAGAAAGGCCACTAGGACCCAATTGTGACGCAACCTGAGAAATATGGTTCAAGGTTGCTGAGGTGGCAAATTCTGGAAAAAAATTTTAAAATAACTTTTTTGGTTGAAAAAGGGTAGTTTTTGGAAAACTAAAGGTAAAAAATTGACTAACAAACGTGCCAATGAGGGATTTTTGCCTTAAGGACTAGGAGCTTGGTGAACAAGTGAAAAATCAAAAATGAAGGATTTATGAACACAACTAATCTTGGCAGAACAAAGTCTTACAACTAACTTAACTCCAAATTGGCCTTCCACTGGCCATCCAACTCCCTCTTGAGTTTTGCCCGTTAAACTGCTCCTCCAACCTCAGAATTTCTTAGCTTGCCATTGTATTATTTAGAAGGCGACTGGAAGTGTTCATTGCCTGGGAAAGATGGCACTGTCCCAATGGGCGTGAATGGATTTACTCAAATTCAATTTTGCTGGTTTGGTCCTCCCATTTATTCAGATTATTTGCCTTTTTGGTGCAACCAAAACAAATCGTTGGAGTTATACCACTGATTTATTATAATATTTCACCCCTTTGGTGTACCTTGATATCAGTACCAGAGAAACTTGATTACCATTTTGCTTTTAGCTGGCGTCCTTTTCCAACAACAACCTCAGAACACAAATACACAATTCTTTTAAGAAGCTTGCTTGGTCTAAATTGGAGGGAAGGAGGAACCGTTCTAGGATAGGCCATCACCCATTATTCTTCCACAAATGGACAAATCGCCCTTGGTGACGAGGGGGACTGCCACCTTTTTCATGCTTTCTTTTGTGTGAAAGAGCAACGCCTCATGATTGAGGCACAGGGGACGCTCCCCTAGACTTCACCAACCCAATATGCAAACTCAACTTCCAGTTGAGTAACTTCCTAGAACCTGCCAACGGATTGCAAAAGTGAGTGGGCCCATAAGATGATCCAGACCGACCTATCATACTGTGGCAAGATTACAAATTTTTTCAAGCCACCAATAAGTATACCACATAGTGCTTAAAACCATGCATAGTAAAGGCGCCGTACAATACTTCCCCGTGGATGAAGTCAAATAAGATTGCCTTTCCTGAATTTTTTGTATCCTAGGCCTCATCCAGGTTGTCTATGTTGCGCATGTGGACTTTAAACAGGTCTCCATGTTATGATATCAGACTGGGGTCACAATGGCCCAATGCCAAAAAAGGATGTCAATCCACGCATACAATGATGACCCCATCGCTGGAATTATATCATTCAGCTCAAACCTTCTTCTGACATAAGGCAAAGAGGTATATCCTATATAACCTCATTATAGTCATGGACATGAAATGGCAACAGCAGGAGAAGGACGCCGCCTAAAAGGAGGCGTGGGAGAGAGAGACAACTAAGCATCTGGAAGCCAAAGATGAGACTTTCATGATACTAATTTTTAAGTCTATAAAATGGACAAGGGGATGTTCCCAAACCAGCCGCGCCTCATCTGATCCAGGAGAAGTGGGCGTAAAAGGATGAAGAGCGCTGGCAAAAGGCAGGACTAATTAATGCACAAGAAGGACATAAAGGCTAACGCATCTACCAAATTGGCAACCAATGCCAGTAAGCAATCAATTGACAGACCGCCAGGTGGTAAGCGCTCAACAAGAAAACCAAAATCAGACAATCTGCTTAAACTAGCTGACAAACAGCATGATCTAAAAAGCTGGCAATCAGTCACCATCCAAAGCCACAAACCAGCCACCAACTAAAGCCAGCAACCAGCCACTTTATAATGAGCAAATTATCAAAAGATCCGCAATCTGCTCAATACACTACTAACAACTCCAAAAGTTGTCTGACGTAAAATGCTAAGTTACCTAATCATCCAGCTTCTTCTGAGTCTCAACCTAAAATAGTGCTTAAACTTTCGCCTATGTCAATTTACAAGGAGACAGGAATGGCAGTGGAGTTCCTGGTGCACAAGATGCTAACAATAAAATACTTAGTTCTGACCAACACCACACTGCCAAGCATCCACAGACCCATGTTTATCCCAAGCGTACACTGCCTCCAAAAACCCACCTCTGTCTGCAACTCAATTCATAACCAAAACAGCCTCATACCCATGGATCAGGCAATTGGGAATGATTATTGCGACCACAAATGTTAGGGGATTGCTAGCATTCAGTCAAAGGGGAGAAGATGAACAACATCAAAAAAGATTTTATTATAGTCTTAATCTTTATTTAAATACCTTGCGTATAGCAGATGCAACTAGCAACAGTTTTAGTCCATGACACCAAAAGCCTCCCATGGTCCCTTCAAATCGGGCGCCAAACTCTATTAATGGACCACGTCGTGATGTTCACATTTGACAAGAAAATAGTCTTAGAATTTGCAGAAGAAACTCACACTGGTAGGATCCTAGTGGCCAAGGCCATCGATAGGGACACTGGCAGAAGCCTTAGAGCCTTTGCCATTTATGCCGCGCCAAAGCCCCACAGAAACTGCAAGTTTTAAAAGTATCTATCAAAGGTACTAACTGAAAAGCAACAGTTATAACAGGAGGCCTTAACTACTTAACAAACATGATCTATGATACTTTCTTGACAAGCAAACGCCTCAGCCCTAAGGCTGATGATATGCTAGAATACCTGATGTTGTCAGGGATGTGCCTAATAATAGATGAAGAGGACTTTGATTCTGAAAATCTCATGAGGTGAATTTACAACACTAGACGAGAGCCATTAAAACATTATCTACTTTTATTATGTGGTAATGTCATTCTACCTCAAACCTCTGACCTCTAACAACAAAGTCAGTATAAACTCTGAAAGTGATCAAATTAATATCCAAATCTTCATTAATCTGGATGAATACCTGAAGCACCTATAGTGGCAGATCTTGCCGTCTACGCTGAGGGACACTGAATGGTAACAGACCATCAAAAACGGATTTAATTGCCTAATTACATACTTGTATCAGCAACCCAGGACGAATCCACTTGGATGCTGGACCTATATTCAGGACCAGCTCAAATGTGAAGGTGCCAAGTAAAAAAATTAAAGCCTACAAGAGAACTACAAGCTGTAAAACAGCCGAAATATGCTCTGGCTACCCTGAAGCTCTTGTGGAAGGATACCAAAAATTGATGGAACGACTATTGGAAAACCCACAAATGCGACTAAGCACTAATGAAATAAACAGAATTCATAGAGAATCCTAAATGTCACCTACCAACACCAAAGCCTCATGAGGACATGACTAAATAGAGCCTGGCATGCCTCAAGTAAATCTAATCTTGGGCTAAGGTATGGCAGGTCAAAATCCTGTCAGACAAAGTGCCTTATGATCCCAAACCCACTACCAAGATAATGACGATATTGTGATGATCTGTTTCAATACTGTGAAACAAGTGGATTGGCAATTAAAACCCTTATTGACCTGGCCAAACTGACACTAGTGACATGCTCAGCCAAAGGCAAGCACAAGTTAACCGCCAGAATTTCCAGCACTGATTTATAATTAGCATTCAAAAAGTTGACAGAGGGTAAAGCACTGCTTATAATAACATGTGCTTAGAAATTCTCAATGAAATCCATGATTACATCATACTTGAACTCGCTTAGATGTTCAACGGCCTCTTTCAAACCAGACACCAAAGTATTGTGGGCCAGGAGACTCATATTTTGCTTCGTGCATGAAGGGGATAAAATGAAACCTTTGAAACTGATGCCTGATTGTCCTCTCCAATGCTAATTATAAGCTAACAACGCAAAACTTTCAAACCAATTGATGACCATGATGCCGCTTACCCTCCATAAGGCCAACATGGGTTTATTCAAGGTTAAACCATCTGGGACATAATTAGCTCAATTCATAATGTGATTTAAGACATGCAAGAATCTAAGTATGTTTACTTTCATGCTTCTTGACACGAAGACAGACTAAAATTTTGTAGCATGGCCCATCCTACACAAGGCAATGCAATCAGGAAGAATCCCAACACTTTCCTTTTCTGTATCTCAATACTTTGTTCTAACCTCATGAACAAGGTAACTGTTACCAATGGTCTCATAAAATAAAATTAGAATTGACCAGGGCCTCCGTTGAGGCAAGCCAATGTTGCTGATCCTTCTCAACTTTGCCGCTAACATTCTCTTTGATGTGACAGACGTTAATAAATTGGGGCTTAATCTACTTTAACCAATGGCCTTTTAAGATGCAAGCCTTCACAGATGACACAGTTGTAGGAATTGGCTCATAATACTCCCTTAAAGGCGCCAAAGAGCCACTCACCTTTTATCAGTTAAAATCAAAATGTGAAAAGTAATATCAACAAGACTGCAGTGGTGAGAATCAACACCAAGCTTCAGCTCCTCTCTGATCTCACCTTGCTCCGCCCTATCCAAATATTCCGCTATCTGGATATATCATTCAATGAAAAAGGTCCAGCAGTCAAAGAAACGGAAAAATCAATGCTTTCCATCTTAGTCAGCATGAATGGCCTAATGGAAGTACACGCACCTTAATTATGAGGGAAAGGTTAAAGAAATCAATATTCTAATTTTTTCAAGCTCTGGTACATCTCAACTTAATGCCAATGACCCTGACCTTGGGAATGCAAAAAGAAGACTCTACTTGAAACCTTTCTTTGGCACAAGTCAAAAGCAGCACCAATTTCACTTGACACTCTCTTTAAGTCGAAATCAAAGGGGGCATAAGCCTCATTTATTTTGAGACCTATGCACAGAGGATAAAGACACAGACTTTCCTCTGCATGGTGCAGACGCACATGCACTGCCTGAGTCTTATGTGGGGCATCAAGTGGGCCTGAGCTAAGGTCTTTAAGAACCAATCTTGTTGCACAGCTTACAAGAGTTTATGATGACCCACCAAAATCTGCCCTACCGGTAGATGTGCCTTGTTACTGGCAGCTGAGCAACTGGGCGGTGGGTTTAGGTGGGTGGCTGTTTGAAATTTTGTTATGAGACGCTGACAGAATTTGATGATATATCAAACCCACAATTCTGCAATGAGTTAAATCTTGGAAGGAATGTGAATGAATCAGCAACAAATTCGCCATCAAGGCAATAAAGGTTTTTTGCCAATGCGCACTAATCAAATATGGAAAACCACTTTCAATAGCATCTCTGATACAACCTACTCAACCCTATTTCTTACTGACTGGGAAAAAAGCATGATATTAACTACATCTTAAGGGAGTTGGTATTGCACCTAAGTTCCCAGTTTGTTCTCCTCCAATCAGCGTTCCATCATCTGGCAGATAATACACCATAAACTAAACCTGGCAAGCATTGTGGGATGGACTAACCACACAAGGACTGCCTCATATGCACCAAACTGTAAGTAGACATTGGAGATTATATTTTGAGTGCGTTATATTTTATAAATACTTGTCCACGATCTGACACCTACTTTCCAGCGTTTAATTGTTAGCAGTGTTGCATCTCTTGCAGAACATTTTCGTTGTAAAAATCTTTCAAAGCTCCTTGTTTTAGCTGAGCCTTCATCTGTTTTTATTGTATATATGGGTCATACACTTGGAAATTGTTGCCAAGCGGTTAAGCTATGAGAGCATATTACAAAAGACTAGTTTTAAAGTTAATCCAAATGTTATTGGTTCATCTTGTTCACTTTTTTAAGTTTACACCTGATCTCTGGATGATATAAAGCTACAAGCTTGGGTTTTACACTGGATCAATCAATGCACGTGACAAGGTGACATCCCATTAAAGATCCAATAGCCCATATGCTCATCAATCACTAGAACCGTGGCTAGCAATGATGATTACCAATCAGGAATGGTTGACAATGCTTGTCAATTAGCGGTATCTTCCCATTTTTCTTTGGCTGAATCTTCCACTTATGACCTTTCTATTACTTTCTTATTTTATCTTCAATAAAATAAGGAAATTCTAAAAAACCTAGCAGGATGATTCCTGCTACCAAGATGTTATGAGTGTTGTTTTAAACAGGTTTAACCAGTACTGGCTAGCAAAAAAAATTATGGCATATTATCTTAAGGGCAGCTCGCCTTGTTTACTTATATTCCAAAAGTTCATTAGTAGAATTTTTTTATTATATAGAAAAAAGCTAGAAGCTATATTAAGACATGTTTATCAACAATTATAATCTAATAAGAATTATGCTCTTTAAAACTAGTTTATAAAGGTTTTACAGTGGATATTAACTAAACTATCATGTATCTAAAAGCATTAGAACAAATTTAAAACGAATTTATCTAACGTGTTTACAAGTATCTTGCCAGACCAAAGTTATATAAATATCTAGCTCTTTTTGCTACAAAAGTAGTAGATTCATTTGTTAACGCTAGTTTATATATAGTTACAAGATTCTTTTTAGTTTATATTAATAAGGAACCTGTTGCTATATCTATGAGAACACTAACATCTTTACTCATTCAGGATCTTTTTATTATTATAAGTAGTCTTGTAATTTAATGTGATTTAAAGACTTAAGTATTAACTAAAAATCCACAATAATGCAAGCTTTATTTATGTTTTTGTCAGCTCAAGTAAATTATCATCATCAGAACTTAATCATCCACTAAACATGGAGTTAATAGAGAAATTTGAAAATAAAAACGTTAAATATCATGATTAATTAATTGTTATTAATGACCAAAGCTTAAGGAGGTAGTGATTTTAATGTAAGATAAATATGTAATGAAATAAATTTTTCATCTCTATCAATATATCATAGTTTGACATAATTAAACTTTTAAAATGTTTTTAGTGTTTAAATTTTGAGATATATTAAAAAACATGACTAATTAAGAAAAGTATTATAACTGATAAACTCAAATATTTTTTTAGTACTAGATGGTCCGATAAACTCAAGTATTGACATTACAGAATCTCATTGATTACTTGTATTTTACATTACAAGTAATATTCAAAGTATCAACTTTAATTACTACTAAAGCAAAATCTTAATTTTAAACTTTTAATTATATAATGGGTTCAAGTGGTAAGATATAAACTATGATTTAAAATTAGATCCTGGTTCAATATTTTATTATAGTCTAAGAATATTACCATATAAAATATAAATGGATTTAAATTTATTTTCTTAAGTCTAGATTTTTATTAGTGATGTTTCTACAAAATTATAAAAAAAATTTAGTAGACAAAACTAGGTGCAATTTAAAATCTTATATCTCTATATATCTAAATTAAAGCTTGTTAAATCTTCTTTGCTAATTAATGTAAGCAAAAGATTAGTTGTTTATTGTTAATAAAGCTATGCAAAATAAAGTGCTTGTACTCTAAAAATCCTTATAGATAATATTATAAATCTCTATCAAGCGTAGAGTATCTATAAAACAAGTTTTTTTAACTAGATTAAAAACAACAATCTACAATAGAATTTTATGATCATAATCTATACTACCAATAAAGTAATTTATACAAAAATACAAGGCTTAAGTCAGTATTATCATAAATTTTGTGAGCCTATATCAAAATTACTAGTTTTTATGGAAATAAATTGACATCATTAAAATAAATAACAAAAATCTATTTTGTTGCATGAGTCCATGGTTAAGTACTAAAATTATATATCAATGCTAGCACTAAAAGGCTCTTAGGTAAATATAATTGTATAAGTTATTGACCTCCTTTCTAACAATCTGTAATATCAGGTCTGTAAAAGATCAGCATAAGTGCTGCTGAAATGTATCCTATTATTTACTATTTTTGTGAAAGATGTCTATTTTCATACTAGGGTATAATTTACTGATGCCTTTTTACAAACTGTTAAAACATATAATGTGATATATTATTTTTAAGCATTTTTAAAAATTAAATCATAAAATTTTTGAATTAAACAGAATATCAAATTACATGTGAAAAAAGACCGTGCCTTAAACTTTAACTAAAACACATGATTCAGGCTACAATATGCCAAGGGTGGTTAGCTGAGCAGGTAAAACTGCTTCCACCCCTAGTGCAGGTTTTATGTTTTAACCCTGTACTGGCTAGAAAACATTCTCGGTGTGGTATATTTGTCCCAAGGTTGACCCACCTCAAATAATTTTAAGATACAACATGCCTGTAGAAAAAGATATGTCATAATGTTTTAACTTTAATGAGTGCTACAATAGAATTAGTATATGATTATCTAGATGAGCTTTGCTCACCATTATTTAGCATGAATGGTGAGTAAGTATGACAAGAAACTTTATTTAACCCTTACTACAATATACTAAACATACTATAAAGCATAACTTAGCCTAATATCAGAATTTATTCTTTGTTAGCTTTATCTAAACAGCTAATTCTCTATCATAAAACTTTTAATTTTAAGGTAAGTGATATCAAGAAATTAGAAAATTAAAAAAGAAGCTACTAAGAGTTATACCCAATTATAACTCAAATTTTGTTTGTTGTAGATAGTCTTTTTTATTGACTTAAAGTCTGAGAGAATAATCCTTTTAGAGCGCTACAATAAGTAGTGTCTTAATAAAATATATTGCAGGTACATGTTAGTAATTTTTTTTAGTACTAGATGGTCCCAACCCATACATGTTAGTAATTTTCATGTTACAAAGCTTGGCTGTATTATGAATACTACTAAACAAATATTATTTGTTGCTATAATCCTAGATTATACCCTTTAAATAGGAACACTTATTTTTTTAGTACTAGATGGTTAAATAGGAACACTTATTAACATAATATATATATGAATATCCATGATCTAAGAAAAATAGATAAACTAGCATAGAAACTTTTGTTTCAATAAGGTCAATAACCATATAGATAAGACATAAACCCTCGTTTTACTACATAGATATATTTTTAACCATTTTTTAGCAAAATGAAATTTTTGGGGAAGAGTCAACAGAGTAATTTCTATAAATTCAGCTCATTATTAGTTAATAAGTTATCTACATGCACTTCAGATTCATTTAAATATTATAGAAATTTCTATTAAGTATTTTTAGCAGGCATATACATAGTCTACATCTATTAAAACTCAATCCAAGTTGACAGCTTCATACATTAAAAAGAATTATATATGCACAAACTTTTGTAAAAGAGTTTTGCAAGCATCTAAATTTGTATGAAAAAACTTATAAGATGAGTTTGATTGTTGAACACTATCTTACTAATTGAGAAATATTACAATTTTAACAGAGCATTTATAAGAATTGTTTTTACTATAATTATAGTACTATAATTTTGTAAATGATTACCTTTTGACTGCCAAAATTTGGTACTGGTGCTGCTTATGCAAAGATGTCAGCACAGATCATATAGAAAATAAATTAAATGGTTTATTCAATACCTAATCTGTACCAGAGGTTTCTAAAGTGGTTCATATAGTCCTCCAGTACCTATAGAGCCTCTGAGTGGTCCATGAAAAATTTAAACTAATTTGAGGGTCTGTATAGATCAATTTGAAGACTAATGGTTTAGTAAAAATAATAAATAATGCCCTTATCTAAATTTTAAAAAATAAAGCAAATAGCAATATGTATAAAATGGTAGCATTTTATGATTTGTGTAAAATATAGATAGAGCAAAAAATGAGGATGAACATGTTGTAATTATTACAAGTGGTGCGTGTTCCCTCATATGGAAATAAGAGATGGTGATGGTTTTGATCTAATAATGTTATTATTATATTTTGTTAATGAGTTTAGTTGAAGTGGTCACTTGCTAATCAACTCCGTATAATCTCTATCAAACTAAACTAGATAAAACTAAAAATTATAGATGACAATGGCAATTAAACAACTTTAATATCTCTTCTCCTGATGGATTAAATAAGATCTCTATATTTCTTCTTATTTGCCTTAATTTATTTGTACTACAAGCTGATAACCTTATTTTAAATGCTTCCCATTAGCCCTGGACTTATTTACCATTAAAAAATTATCTATTGTTCTTCAGTTTTCTAGATAATATCAAGGTATAGTCAGCTTAGTAGTATAATAATGGATTTAATGTGTATATTTTAGATAAGCTAAGCTGAATATAAGTCTCTTATACAGTCAAAACATTCACTAATATTGTGATTAGGCTCATATTAATAGTTTTAAGAGTCAATTATCTTTTATATATGGTAAAAAATTCAATTTATACACTTAGCCATTTCATGGCCTTAAGAAGATAAAGTTAAAACTGTGTTTTTTATATATAATTATAGAAGTGTTTGAGTGTTATTTTCCAAATCTAATATAATCTTTTCAACTATTCCCCTACATTACTGAATTTAAGTGTTCTGATTAGTAGTTGTTCAGCAGTATTTTAAATCTTGTGTACCAGTGGATTTACCGCTGTCCATTTGTAATTTATTAGTGGGTATATTATTATTGGTTTGACCAACCATCTTATTATATATCATTTAAAAAATCTTTATTTTAACATTTATTTAGTACAAGCTTGATTATTTACTTTCAATTGGTTTGGGACACAGTCACAACTTAAGATGTTAAAGTTATATTAGACTACTTTTAGTAATTTTGATTTGCTGCCTTAACTATTAGTAATTAATGTGACAGAAAACGTTTCTAATCCAGCAAGTGCTTTTTCTTCTTCCTTGATTCTCTTTACCTTAACCATGTCTTCAGTATTAATATCACCTATAATATTATTCTAGTTTAGGGGGTGGAAGGCGAGCCGGTAGGGCGTATGGCTACCAACCTGAAGGTTGCGGGTTCGATTCCCGCCCTTCGCACATCGATCGGAGTGCCAGCCGAAGGAAACTATTGGCAGTTAGTAGGTATAATAACACGAAAACCTTACCCATGACGTAACCAGAAAAATCCGAGTCCCGATCCGGAGGTGAAAAAACTTTCTACGACAGAGTTGACCCTGCTCAGGTTTCATGTCGATCCTTTCTTTCTCTATTTCGGTAATGTCCGTCCCCCGGTCGGCTTGCCTCGAATAAATAAATAAAAGAATAAATAAAAATAATAAAATAACTATAATATTATTCTAGTTTTGTATCCTACCTTTTCCCCAAGCCAGCCTAAAATAATCAAAAATAGGGTCCTATCGTTATAAATAACCATCTACCAGTGTCTCATTTGCTATCAGTGTAGTTCCACTATGAAAAAGCCTCAAACCCTAGGCAATTGCATTCACGGCCTATATTATATAACAAACCTATTTTTTTCTCATTCCTAAGTGTTTCTTGGTAGCCATAAGTTGCATTAATAAAAACTCAGTAAATTAAGAGAGTTTTCTAAGTGGCATTGTCCTATGAAGTGATATTTTCCTAGGTAGCTGAAACCAGATTTATAAGAATACTATAGCAATCCATGAGCCAAGAGAAGTATTAATTACTACAGTGCTTTATTTTTGGTTTGAAATTAACCCTATTAGTAATAATAAGATTTAGTTTTGTGAGGTTTTACTAAAGTCAACTGGCATCAAATTTTACATTATTTTTGTGTGTTTCTAACATATTTGTGGGAGATAAAAAGCCACTGCGCTAATTTTAACAGGGTATTTATTCAATTTTAATAGGGTTGCAAAAATTTGGAGTGTACCCTTTTGACAATTTAGTCTTCAAGGCCTTTATTTATTATGATAAAATCCAGTATAATAAGGCTAGATCACAACTGGCCCTTTCCATAATGATGATATCATTTGGCCTCCCATCATTGCAAATATCAAGCAAGCTACAATGTCTCCAACTTAGTATGCTGGAAGACTGGTCAAATTTTGTTAACTGCTTTTTGCGATATTATTCTGGCCATTGTGTAGATAGACATTTGAGATTGTAGTATCTAGTAAATGCACTAGTTTATCCATGTTTTTAAATGTGTTAACTCAGGTGTGTTGGGTAAGACCAATAGTAGGTGTATGGCGAGAAGGCAACTATACAAAAGTTCACAGGTGATCCTGGCTATATTGTGATGTCTATGTTCTATGAAAACACAGCGGACACAACAAGTGAATCCCACTAGAGGGAGTGTTTTTTTTTGTTTTTTCCGCAATTATTTGTACTAAGGTCCCAATAAACTTTTTGAAAGCTTTGTTTTTAGGGTGTTATAAGGCCTACAATACACTCTAATTAACATAAACTTACTAAGGTGGGTTATTATATTTATAGTACAAATATTCACATTATCAGTGAGTATTATCTGAAGCATTTATGTCGATAAATATTGGTTTCCTGTATGTGTTTGTCATGTTCAGTGTCCCCACAATTCAAATTGCCATAGCTTCAACCCACTAATTGAGGTGATTGAAGGCCAAATGTGCATGGCGTTCAAACTTCTGTTACAATGAGGTCAACTACATCTATAGAATGGCGTGAAAAGCCTATTTTGGCTTACTAAGTTGCATTTTGTTTGTTTAATTGATGTCTTATTGATATGAGAGTCTTAATAGCGCAAAACTATATCTTATACACTTAACCGTTGTGAATTTCAGAAGAGAAGTTGTTCATAGATTGGTTTAGAATTGAATGGTACCTCAATGCTCAAATCACTATGTAAATCCAATATTATTTTTACTCCTAGATGGCCTACGTATCACTTTCCTATATCCAACATTTTGAGACTTATACAAGTTTGCATCAATAATAACCATATCTTTTAAAGGACAATTGAGGGATTCCTGTATCTCCTTGGATCAACTGCAATGTTGTTTTATAGAGTTTAAATGAACATTTAATCTACAAAGGAGAGCAGGTAGCTATTTGTAATAATACTGATAGCCCGCCATTATTCTGAAAGGCCAAACCTACTCAGTGGACCATTTACAGGCATGTGCTTGGATTATTGATGCCCAAAGCACCAATTACCATATAGTTCTATATAAATCTCTAGTCATCTTAATGTGATGTGACAAGTGACCACTTTCAACTTGGTCCACAGTCTATTTACTAAAAACTATTTGCATATTTATATGATGAAGAGACTCTCTTTTTATGTACTAGTATAATTTTAATAATGACATTTGAGGGTTTAACTGAGATATGTTACTAGTTGCTCCTTACCTTCCTCCCAACCTGTGAGAAGATGGCACAATTGCCAGTAGTGAAAAATCCATTAAACACAATAACTTCTTTTTTTAAATCTGGGTTTTATGGGATTGGCGCCTCATCAGTATGGTTTATATCTGTTTTGAACGCTGAATGGCATTACATGGGCAAATTAAAATTGACTCCTTGTTCAAAAATAAAGTAACAGCTCAACAATATGAGTGAAACACGCAATAAACTGTTTATAATATCCTACAATATATAATAGATTTACTAATAGTGCATATATGTGGTATACTCTATTTTTGAGCGGCTTATATCTTTGTAATTTGACTCAAAGTCCGTCCTGATCAGTAATGAAGCCTAATTCTAACATATCTTAAAAAATTGCTTTTAAAAAATTAGTATTTAGGTGGCATCTAACACTCATTAGACCATTTTCTTTAGGTGCTCCAGATGTTGGTTAGAAGTCTATTGAATACAATGATACTGTCCAGATAAAATAGCATTTACAAGAAGTTTGATATCCTATAATATTTAATCCATCGCTATTGGAAGGCAGCTGAAGCAATGCAGAGCCCTTAGGGGTTTCAAATCAGATGAAAGAGCCCTTGATAAGTATAATTTGCACACTTATCTTGCCTTTTTGGTGTTAACTCAATTTTTTTGTACAGCAAGATGAGGTTCATAGCAAAAATACTAAACCCTCTCAACCTAATAAGGGCGTTGTTAATGCAAGTCATTGGGTAAAACTCTTTTTTAGTGATGTCATAAAATTTCTAATTAAAATCACCTCACTGTTCATCTTATTTTTATATGAGGGTAGGGCTAGATCAGGGCCTCTTTGAGGATACCAGTAATTAACTTTTAACAACTTGTCTTTTTTCAAATAACTTCTTTTTGTGCAGGTAACAGTTTATGTCTGATACAGTTAAACTGGACTTGAATCCTAATATTGATTAGATGTTTGCTTCCATTGGCTTGTCTAATTATCTAACTGTCTAATTAAAAAGCTAAACATTTGTTAAAAAAAGTTCTACATTGTGATCTTTCTGCTCCTTCATAAATATAATGAAGCTCTCTTTATTGACTAATAGATACTATTTTCTCATTTAGAAAGTCAAATCCATAAAAGTCTCTAGTATTGGTCACAAAGAGTACGTTTTCTTGAGGGACATTTTGTATTAAGAGATAATCTACTTTCTAATACAAATTGAGCTAAAAGTTCAGTTGGCCAACAGTATGCAAATATCATGTTGGCCCAAAAAGATTAAACCTGGGCCACATAAGGCTCTCATTAAGATCAATTTAAATCTGGTGTGCATCAATTATTTTACATTTGGGTATTTATAACCTTATCCAAGTTTTTATGACTTTCTGAAGCATCCAAGATACGTGGTGTGCAGAGACTAAAAGAAATATTCTGAGGTGTTCCATAATGTTACTGGGGGTATTATATGCTTATAAAACCTTCAGATATTTTTATTGGTAAAACACTGTCTCTATATATACTAGGTTCATGTAATATGGTGGTTAAATGCAGGGTTCTCTCATTTTAATTATAATATAAAGGAAAACTATGCCCAGATACAGTTAGTATACTTACTTGGAAGTCACAAGATATGCAGTAAGCTCTAAAATAGTACCATTTTGTATGTCTTAGTTCAAAATAGGGCACACTATTGTGGGAAACTTACCACAATTAGCCTGAACCAAAGGGGCAGCGCACAGTACGTTTCCTGGTTCTGGTGTTAGCAGGTTTATCTTTTCCATACTCTTTACAGTGTTTCATATCAAGTGCTATTTTGTAAAATTCTATTTATATATGATTGGAGACTAGTTTGCTGCATCATCACTATAAATTATGGATTGGGTTTAATTTTTTATCAGGATACCAGTATAAGTGCTTTGTAAGAAGTGGAATGCTTCTATTTAATGTTAATACCAGCAGGATCAGTTAATATCATGATGCCAACCAGCTTTTTTGACTTAATATTGGGGTAACTATGATATTCATTTTATTATCTAAGGCAAGCTGACCAGGGGATGGACATTACCAAAATAGAGAAAGAAAGTATTGACATGAAACCTGAGTAGGGTCAACTCTGTCATAGAAAGTTTTTTTCACCTCCAGATCAGGACTCAGATTTTTCTGGTTATGTCATGGGTAAGGTTTTCGTGTTATTATACCTACTAACTGTCAATAGCTTCCTTCGGCTGGCACCCCAATTGATGTGCAAAGGGTGAAAATTGAACCAGCAACCTTCAGGTTGGTAGCCATACGCCCTACTAACTCGCCTTCCACCCCCTAACTATGATATTCAAGGACATTGCAATATTATATATTTTTGAGTGAAGAGACGCAAGAAGTTCTTCAAGGGATATCATCATATGGGATCTTGAAAATCTGTTAGCTTATTGTTTGTTACTAACATTAACGACTGACTCCAGGGATGTATGCTAAAGGTGGTTAACTACGTGAGTATACTGAGTGATAACATAGCATATTGGGCTTTCTGGATCAGTTTCTCTGGAAAGTAATATCAGGAAGGCATTCTAGGTTTTTTGGTTCAACACTAAAAAGATCCTTAATTCTTACTCAAGTATTTTTGAAGTTGCTCTTTTAAGTTCTAATGACTAAACATGGTGAATATTAGTGGCCTTGCACTGTTATACCAGGTGAGTAGTTTTGTGGCTTATGCAGCAGGTAATGTAAGTTATCCAGTATTGTCTGGTCTTTTTGGTTCAATGTATGGGTACAACTTCGTGTTCTTAGGCCAAGTAAGGTGTATTTTGCTCTAAATAGGATTGTTGGGCAGGAGTCCAAACCCAGCTTTTGGTGGGCTAAAAGTGGGCACATGGCTTCTCAACTTTGCTTTTATTGGCAACTTACTGGGATAGTTATTGGCTGATTAGCGGTGGCTATGTCAGAGAACTTGAGTTAAAAAAATATCACCTTCTATAGAAGTTAAATGCCCCTTAAGATTCTCAGAGGGCTAAGAATCTTTTCATCCTAGAGTATGGTACTTTTAAATTAAAAATACATAAGTTATAAACCGTACCATATTATGAGAAAAGGTTAGTAGCTAAAGTACAAGGGGAAATTGGAATTATGATGAGTGATAGGCGTGTTGAACCTTTATCCACAAAAATGCTTATCAGCATACTACCATCAAATGGCCTTATAGCGAAAAGGATAACCCTTTTTCCTCTAAATAGCGATTTCAGTAAAAAAGGTCAGCAATGCATTAATGAAACTAAATATACTGAGATTTTTACAAAACTAATACATGGAAAAAAAGGATTAACATTAAAAACTATTACTATGGTCAATATTCTAAAATGTTAATGAGTGGTAGCATAGCGGGACTTTATCTTGCAAACCTCACTTTTAAATCAAAAAGTGAACAGAACAAGCTTTGAGGGAACATCATTCTGCCAGTGAATACCGTAACTATAGAGCAGTACACCACAGCCAAATTACCAAGCATAAGGAAGTCAATCCGCCCATCTGTGCAAAGCACTTAAAAACAGACGGCTGGCTTGAACTGATACTATTGAATAATGAAGTATGCCAAGATGGACAAACCAACTGACTGACTCCTAATGGCCTAGGCCCCCGTACAACTAATACTGGGGAAGGCTGAATAATCCATGCATGTCAAATAACGATCTGGTGGCACAAACAATGAAGAAATGTGCAAACTCAATGAAGGATCACAAAACCCCTGCAATAAGCGTGGATAACAGAACTGACTCCCAGGATCAGTGTCCATCAATAATCAGCTGACAAGAGCAACCCTCAGGGAGCAAGGAGTGACGCCAAGAACAGCGGTGTTGGTAATATTCCCCACTGAACCTCAATCAGTAGAGGGGATCAAAGCCTCACAGTGTAAAAAAAATTTTAAGTGAAACCAAAAAGCCCAGATGAAGTATTGGATGGATCTGAAATGAACACAAATTCAACTAGCTAGTTATGCCACCCAAACCAGTAGGGCATTGACAAAAAAGTTTCTACTGATATGGAGAAACTTACTGAAGATGCTCTGAGTATTTGCTTGAAGGAGAAGTTGGGCACCAGTTCTGACAAAGCCCAGTCTGGGGGGAGAATGGTCCCCAACCAAACTTGATCCCCCAACCTGTGCAAATTGTTGGGCGTGATCTCTTATGCACCATTGGGTGCAATCCCTTACAAACTCAAGATGACAGTGGGGCTAAATCAGCTTAGAATCAATTGCAAAATCTGAATAGGCCATTGGGGACAATCCCCAACAATTTCAAGTCAATGAAGGGAGTTAAAAATCACAAAATCAGTCGCTGAAACAGTATGAATTATTGGGTACCAATCCCAACGGTGGCAAAGCAATATTGGGGACTGAATCTGAAGGATTGGACACCCAGGAAAAGTTGGCTAAAAATTAATAGTGCTACTGGAAGGGTCCAAAACCCTGACAGCGGTAAAGTCAGTGGCCAGGGCTCTGGTTAAGTATACCCTGGTTCAGATGGACATGTTAATGCATCGCAGAATATCCATCAATGATAATAAACAATGGGAGGCATTTTAGTTCCCATAATTAATGGTGACTCAATGGGTCTCCAAAAACATCAAACTGGAAATATCGGCTATTTGTTGGGACCACAAGTTTTCTGCCAGGGCGGCCAAAAAATGACTCAATACCCAAATCTAGATTGACATGGTGGTACTATTCAAGGCGTCGCAGGTTTGTGCAGAAGATGCCCTGGAATGAATGAAAATCCCCATGGAGAACAAGGTGATCAAAGACACAATCTTTATAGACTTAAAACTAATGGACGCAAAGGCCTGGATAGATGCTGGCATTGACCTTTTAAATCTAATGGAATATAAAAAGGCTGGTATAACAGAGCAATCTGCTTAAGCTTTTGGGAGCTCTAGCCTCAAACCAACAGAATTAGCAAAATATGTTAAACAATTCCCAAACATATCACCCGCCCTCAAATGGGCTCAACATATCATTCCAATAGACATGGAACTGGAATGGTATAATACCAGATTCTCCCCAGAGGAGGTGCTACCATGGATTGCGGCCAGGTTCAAGGCCACCGAGGCCTTACACTGGTCATACACCCAAATCCCACCAGCCACTTCATCAGACCTAAAAAAGCAAGCTTTACAAAGGAAAAAGTGGTGGATTGGGGACCTTTCTTTGATTGGTCACCAGAGGAGGCCATTAAATGGTCCGCTAATGTATTCACCCCAATGGAAATGAAATACTAGTTCCAAGTGGGAGCCAGTATAGACCTAGTGCATGAATGGGCGGATCTGGGGGTGATGAAACCGATTCATGAAACCCTTTGAGGCTGACCCTTCCCTATCAATAAGTGGAAATTATGGTGTGACGTCACAACAATTGCCAAAGCTACAGACTGGGAGGCAGCGGGATTCACCCCAGTATCAGCCCTACTGTGGATGGAACACGAGATTTCACCACAGGCAGCAATGGCAATGAAAGGGGTCATGACCCCAGATATGGGCTGAGATGGCTCAAAGCAGGGATTTTCATAGAAACCATCCAGGATTGGAAACAATACTTCTCAGAACTGACACTAGCTGCCCCATATGCTGCCAAAGCTTTACCCCCTCCAAATCATTCCAATGGAGTGAGGCGGGAGTTCCAGCTGCCATGGCATGGATATTTACAGATGGGGGCTGTAATACCATCACATTAAGGGTCTGGTGCCAGCATAGATTGGTGACGCTTGAGGTCCTTCAAAAATACCTACACCCAACGTGTGGCCTGGAATCTGCCCTCAAGTGTTACTGAGTGGGTTTCTCACTGACAGATGCCCTTGAGTGGCAGAACCTCAAGATTGGAGCTTAAATGGCTAAGAGCATCAGTCACTGAGGTATTAGCATTCATCAAATTTAAAGCATTTCTCAATTGAGGATTCAGCCTTGATGAATCAGTAAGTTGGATTTTTAAGGGAAAGACCCCTGCTGATGTGTCAAAACCAAGCATGAAAACCAAGTCCTACAGCGCAGTGGCAGCACATACTGATGACAATACCTGGAATGGAGCAGGAAGCCACATTGATATATCTGCCTGTTAATCAGTGGAGGCATTTGGACCACCAAACACTGAAATCTTACCTAAAGAATGCTATATGAATCCACCTGCAGCTAAAGGAGGAGCAGGATGGTCCAGCCTTAAAATGTCAATTTATCAGGAGCTTGACAAAGTCCTAGCAAGAGGAGACTTCAATCATCACTGGGTACCTGAATGGGGGTATATCAGTATAATGATCCCAGGCGAATTGGACTGCAAAAAAATCCCTGATTTAGGATCAAATACAAGGGAATTTATCTGCAAAAGGAGCTGAACGGATACGCCAACCAAACAGAAAGGTGGGTAACTTTCCAAAGCCATCCAACCAATCGTGAAAGGGTGTGGGTGCACAAGGCAATCTGGATGGATAATCATACTATGGGGAAGTACAAGAATTTTGGCAAGCTGGCAGCGATTACATCATAAAGTGCCTCTGCCCCCAGACAGTGGAAGCGCTCTATGAACTGGCACCCTGGATGAAGCTTAACAAAATAGCCCTGCCCCAATTCATCCACCTGCCCCGCCTAAAAAGGGTAGTGTACGTTGAGAAAGAAGATTCAAAACAAGTGTGCTAATTCTGTTATCAGACTGGCTGTTAAGAGAGTGTCTGTAACTCTCTCGTTCCCAGCAAGGTGATGTGGGATGCAAACCCACATTGCTAGGGAACTAGCCGTTAGGAGAATGGGATGGAAGGCACCTCAAACTGTGCCTGTGCAAAAGGCACCCCAGGCAAGGGTGTAAAGCGCAACATAAAGTACCAGGTAAGTCAAGAATATCACCGCTTGAGTGGACCCCAGAGGGGAGTCCATAATCAAGTGTAACTTGGCACCAGTAGGCTTGGGTGCCTCGATCTGGAGGGGACCTGAGCGGCCCAAGGGAGCACCTGGGATTTTGGTAAATTGTGATAAGAGGTAGTGGCCCACATAGTTGGAGACCTCCCCAAAGAGGTCCACCACCAAGTTTGCCCAAGGGACCATTGGTAAAAAAACGTAAAATAACGGGAAAATTTATTAAAGAAAGTTGACCAATGAGGAAAGTTGGTCTCAAAAACCATATTTAAAGTGGGATGGGGAAATTCAGGTTCTGAGGAGGTGCGCCCAAGCCTTGACGCTCCAATAAACAGATGCTTCCTTCCGTTTTTGTAAAATACACCGAAAGTGCCTTCACTTGAGTAATTGATTGAAGCTGTATTTTACCTGAACTTAAAATTTCATAACTCAAATGGACTTTGAACCCCTGCTCTCCGATTAACCAAATTGAACCATCTTTGTTTAAGACATAAATTGTTCGTTTCAGTGCCTGGGCTGAGATAAGATGCTGAGCGTTTTGCACCCCATTAGTATCAACCTGGGCTTGCTTGGCTTGCACCCAGCATTAATCTAAGGTGTGTTTCAGGTCAGGAAGAGCCTGAAGTTTCACCTTCTGGGCCTCCTGTCGCCCAGCCTTATCTCTAGCATCAGTTCCCACTATAATGTCATACAACTATGACACTGGCCACACAATGGCTCAATGTCATCACCACAAAGAAAAAACCACTCAGGAGTATGAATATGACCCCTTTGGTGGGGTCACCAAGGTCAGAACCAAGACTTTCCTTTGACCAAAAGCCTGGAAATGGATCCTACATAACCTAACAGAGGTCGTGGACATGAAACGCAAACAACAAGAGTTGGACTTAGCATATAGGGAAGCATGGGAGCAATAAGTGGCCAAGTGACCAGAAGCTTATGATGAGCTATTCTTAAATTAAAACCCTGAATCATATGTAATGGATGAAGGAACGGGTCCCAAACCAATGGAGCCACGCCCATCCCAAGTAAAATGGACACTCCGTGAGGAGGAAAGATGGCAAAAGTTGAAATTGAAGGAATCCCCCAAGAAGGGATGGATTCAGGATGCTAATAAATCAAAATTGAAGCCTGACAAGCCAAAAGTGAATGCAAATTTAAATTAGAAATTGTTGGCAAGGCTACCCAAGGAGGCTTGCAAAAAGTAATTTGATGCGACGAAATCAGAAAATTCAGCTGGATGGACACTGACTAAAAAATTGAGAGCAGCTGAAAAATAATTAAAGAGGTGAGAATTTTAATGACAGATGAGGGGGAATCCGCTGCTCTGCCAGGAGGAGATAAGGGGCACCTAGAGCTGATTATAAAACCATCCCCATTATCCATCTATATGAAGATGGGGATGGCGACCTACTTCCTGGTACACAGGATGCCCAATAACATAATCCCAATCCCAAACAACCAGCCCTTAAAGCCAAGCAATAACCCCCAATCACCCTCGATGCCATATTTCGCCAACAAACAAACCTCAGTACACAACTCAATCTATAACCCAGATAACTCTAATCCTCATACCTGTGGGTCAGGCAGCCGGAAATGAGATTGTGACCACAAATGCTTGGGGGATGGCGATCATACAAATGAGGAGGAGGAAAATGCACCACTAAAACCCAATAATAATATCGACCTATTCTATTTCAGAAATGCAAGCTGGTAACCAAAAGGAAATGGTGCTAAGTTCAAACTGTGAAGTAACAAACCACCTATGGTCCTGCCAGATAGACTGTCAAGCCCTCTGGATGGATCATGTAGTGATCGTCACAATGAACGAGAAAATAGACCTGGAATTTATGGTGGAAACTTACGCCAAAAGTATCTAGATAGTGACAGCTACAAACAAGGAACCGGCAAGAGCCTTTGAGTGGTGGCAGTCTACGCTCTTCTGAAGCCCCACAAAAACCATATATCTTGGTTATTTTTATTGGAAGTGCCATCTGAAGTGATGATGGTAATAGCAGGAGACCTGAACTGTTGGATGAATTCGAGTCAGGATATGTTCCTGATTAGCAAATGTCCCAACAGAAAGATTAATGATATTCTAGAATACCTAGTCAAATTGGAGATGTGCCTAACGATTTACAAGAGGATGACAACCCAGCCAACTTAACGCAATGGTCATATGACTCTGCTGGATCCCCATAGTCCAATACACACCTAGATTACATCCTAGTGTTGTCAGATCTCAAGCTGCTGACATCAAACAGAGAGGTCAGTATAAATGCCAAAAGTGACCACATGGTCATCCACATGGATACTGATCTCAATGAACCCCCAAGGCATCGCGAATAGCAGCTGGCACTGGCCACGCTGAGTAATGGGGAATGGCACCAAACAATCATTAAGGGACTGGACTGACAGGTCGCATATCTGGATAGCCACCTAGAATTGGACCCACTAGAACGATGGATCATATCAAAAATGAACTGAAGCACAATAGCGTGAAGTTTGAAAAATCGACCACCTACAAGCAAACTGCCACCGTGAATCAGCTGAAATCTAAGTTAGAGAGGTTGAGGCTCACCAAGCGGGACACCAAACTCTGGTGGAGCAAGTACTGAACAACACACAAAATGTATTGGGCCCTAATGACAAAGCAAGACTCAGAACGACGGAAAAATGTGACGTACCAATATCAGAGCTTAATGGGGATGATGACCAAAGTGGGCCAGGCACGCCTCAAGGAAATCTGAACCAAGGCTAGGGTAAGAGAAGTGGAGACAGCGGAAGGGGAAGTATCAACTGACCCAGAGATGAGCAAGCGCAAAATCAAACAATTCTAATGCAAAATTTTCTGACTACGAGAAATGAGAGAATTGGTGATGAATACCCTAATTGACCTGGCCAAGCTGGCACTGGGGGGCTGTATGCTGGAAGATGTCACCAATTTATATGCCAAAATTACTTGTGATAAAGTTAAGAGGGCACTGAAGGAGTCTCCAATAATGTAAGCACTAGGCCCTGGCAATATGAGTGCAGAAATATATAGCACATTCCGCTACTGAATCATGCCAGAGCTTAAAGCCCTCTTTAACCACTGTTTGCAAAATGCGCAACAAATTCCAGGGGGCAGGAGACCCAAATTGTACTCTTGTACAAAATGGGACTCCAATGATAACTTCATAACTGGTGACTAATCGCACTATCAATGCTGATTATAAGCTGCTAACATGAATACTAATAAATTGGATGATGGCGATAGCACTGCACACACTCCATAAGGCCCAGAAAGGATTCATTAAAGGCTGGAGTATTTGGAAAACCATCAGGGCAGTACAAAACGTACTCCAGGATGCATGGGGAACTGAACAGGGGTATCTTATGTTCCTCATTATGGAAAAGGCATGCGACCAAGTGGCTCGGTCATTCATACATGAGTTATTAAAGCTGGTTGGTATCCCCAACACTTTCCAAGAATGGATAACAACATTGTACTCAAACCTGGTAACTAAGGTGAACATCGCAGATGGCATAACCAACAATATCTCAGTCAGGCAGGGGCTCTGACAAGGCGACCCTATGTCACTGATACTGTTTAATTTTGCAGTTAACTTTTAATGGTGGCAGCAGATATGAAACTCTAGGGTCTAGACCACACAAACCAAACACCACTTAAAATGATGGCGTTTGCTGAAACAGTAGTAGTCATAAGCTCACCAACCAACATCCATGGCGCTGAAGAACTTCTAGATCTATAACAGTTAGCATCAAACGCAAAAGTCAACTTAGCAAAAACCTCATTAATGAGGATTGGAATCCCAAACTTCAGCCCACCAACCAACACAACGCCAATCATGAATTCCCAGATGATCTGATACCTTGGGATACTCTTCAACGATAGGGGACTGCAGTACTGGAAACTGGACAAGAGGTATTGTCAAGCTTATTAATCCATATGGCATGCTGAAAGAATGCCAGACTATGACTCAAAGAGAAAGGCAGAAATCAACGTCTTCATTCTCTCCAAGTTGTGCTACATTGCCCATGTGCTGCCAATGAGCCCAAACCTGGAGAAGAAAATAAGGCTAATGCTCTGTAACTTCCTGTGTTTCAAGGCAAAGGTGACGCCAATAGCACTGGAAACTCTGTCAAAATAGAAGAGCGAAGGAGGCATAGGCCTCATGGACTTTAAATCCCATGCTTGGCAGATTGGGGCAAGGTCGTTCCTTAAACTAATGCAAACACACATGTGCTGCATGACCCTAGCATGGGGCGTAAACTGGGCAAGAGCCCAAGGTCCCCAAAGCTAGTCTCTTCATGGTCAATATGCGAATGGATGGCAGACCATGCACAAATACCCTCCCAAAAGAGTACTCCATACTACTGGCGACTAAGCAATTGGGCGGTGCACCAGGGCAAATGTCATTTAAGCGATTGGATTAGAATGCCGACCAAATCCACAGAGATGTCAAGGCCTGTAATTCTAAAATGTTTTCTGCAATGAGCTGGGAGGAGCAAAACCAAATAGCTGGCAATTATGCCACCAAATCTTTTAAAATAAGGTACAAATTGACACTAATTGAGTATGGGGATCTGCTCCTGCAACCTGGGTGCAACCTATCCACTCAGCCCAGAATCTTAAAAAACTGGGCTGCTGAAGACCACAATACCAACTACCCAGTGAAGGAGTTGATTTTGGGGCTGAACTCCCGTTTGGTAACTGCCAAGAAGAGATTGGAAACCTGGAAGATCTTAAACTGCATTCAAAATGGGCAAATACAGTGGGCCAGATTACCCGCACAAGTAGTTTTTTGTATGCGCTGAACCAGAAGCAGATATTTCTCACTGATATTATGAATGCGCCATGTTCAAAAAATACTGGTCCACAATGTGACTCATCATATTAAGCGAGCAATAGCTGATAGAAATACATCCATTAAAGAATCTATTTTTTACAAAAGCCCTGAAAATGGCCCCAAAGCCAACTATGAGCCTTCATCTACCATTATTGTGTAAGAGTGATCCATTCAGCTCTTGTTGCCAAGATTTGAGCAACAAGCACCCCCATCAAAAGAGTTTGGTGATGAAGACCATTCAGATTATATCTGATCAGCTCTGACAAATCTCCAAATTCTAATGCTTAATCCCTGGGTGTTACAAAGTTGCACGTTTGGCTTCCCCTCTGGATTGCTTGTTGTACGTGACAAGACAACTAATCCACTAATAATTGAATGGCCTGTAAGCCTGCCAATCCTAGAACTATGGCTAGCGATGGTGATCGCTAATAAGCAATGGTCAAAGGTGCTAGATCTCTAGCAGCCCAAATTCCTGGTAAATTTTTAGCTGAATTGAATGTAATTCGCCCTTCCCTCTTACTTTCCCCTAAAATTTATTTATATGTAAAGTATGGAGTTTTATTAAAAAAGTGGTAGCATAGTGGGAGGGTTCCTGCTCCATTCTGGGTTGGGCTTTTATTAAACAAATATTTAAAACCAGAACAAGCTTATAAATAACTTGGTATGGTTTATTGCCCCAAGGTTGACACGCCTTGTTTAATTTTAAAAAATATTCTAAAGTGATAATGATTTTTTACATGCAAGCTTTTGTTATAAAGATATCAAATTATAGATATATATAGGTTAGGTTAGGTAGGATAGGCTTGGGTAGGTTAAGTAGGGTGTAAAATTAAAACAACTTTGATATGTATTTTTTATAATTTTTGTTTAATGGTAAAAGGGCGAAAGGCATTTTGATGAAAAGGATCCCCTTTTTCCTCAAAAAAGGCCATTTGTCAGTAAAGGATAAATCAATACTTTTGTAGAGAGAATGTTGAGCTGTAAGAAGTATTTTTTATAAAAAGGTTTTATATTTGAAGTACTAGAATAAATCAGTATTATGATGAGTAATAGGTGAATAATACTTGTGAGGGTGGAATTAGATTCAGTAATTTAGGAAGTGATGGCACAGTCCAGGTTTTGAGTAAGTTGAATCAGTCATATTGTTGAAGACTAGAGTGAGATAGATTTGGCAACACATTTAAGTGATTTCCATTATCTGATACTAGAAAACAATAAGTAGTAAGGTATAATGGGTGGTATACAGTTGTTAGTGGGTGAATAAGGGATCTAAACACCAAATAGAGCCTCATACCTAACCTTAAGGTGATAATAAGTCACATATTTCATTCTCACTATCACATTGGCCTGTGGAGCACTAATGGGGCTAAATATCCAGAATTTTTTATGTTGTGATTCAGCATTATTCCAAAATAGTTTAGTGCTTTATATATAAAAGTAAAATCGGATTTGGGCCCTAGGTCCAATTAGACATTGATTATTAAATTAATATTAAATTAAATTCAAGGTCAATAAATTTTATCATTCTATTTATAAAACTAAAGTTGAGGCTTCACCTGGCTAGGGCTACGTTGAAACACCTCTTTAAACAAAAATCATTATAGCCATGGGCAGGTCAGAGATTCAGCAGGTAAAGTATTGTCTAATCTTTGTTAGGGTTCACATCTTTTGATGTAAGGCTATCTTAGCTTCAAAATTGTTCATGGCCTTAGCAATAGTAGCAATTGAGCTTCTTAGTAAGATTGTTTGTCAAAAAATTTGTCTTTAATGCCCATGAAAAAATACATTTATGAATTTGTCCTTTCATGTAGCAAAATCTTGGGGCCCTCCAATTTAACATGATGCAGCTTCTTATACTTGTCAAAGGTGGAGTTGAGCTCCATGCGAGGCGTCACTAACAAAGTGCCTTAATGATCTAGACAGGTGATCATGGTTTAGGCCTTTAAGTTATTTTTTGCGCTTCTCATTGCATTTAGAACTAAGAGGTAAAGGTGTTAATACTCCTCTGTTTGTTATAGGTGGGCAGGTGCATAAACTTGTAGTTTCAGACTTTGTTTCCTAATAAGCGACTGGTATGGAAAGTGTCATAGGATGGCTAGGCTGAAGCTGAGGTTCCATAGAAGTTATGGTGATCCATGTGATAAAGCTTCTATTTTTTCAGTTTCTCAGTAGTGTTTAAGGTTGGTGGGATATATGCTATTCTCTCAGGTATACAATTTCAGGCAAGCGTATTCTCCGCTGATTTTCATTCCTTCTTCTCGTCCTCAAAGTAGTTGGTATTTTATAAATGACCAAGTACTTGTACAACTAAAAGTCCATGCCAACTAAACGATATAGTATGTTGGCATCTTGGCTAAATGTGTTATGGGATAGTAGTTTAGTACTTGCACAGTCTCTCTCATTTTATCTAAGTGTTATGTCTGTCAAAGTTTTGATTAACTATTTTTTCCCTAAATGTGTGAAGCTATACAATGTGAGGATTCAAATGACTTTCTCAGCCCTTATATATCATTGTTTTGAGCTTCTACCACCTTCCTAATGGCTTTCAGTTGCTCAATAAGCTTAATGATAACTGTGTATAGGTCTATAGTTGAGCCTAGAAGGAAGCCATGGTCTACCAGGCCGATTAGCCAAATTTATAGTTGGTCATCTTGTTATATTTTGATGGTTGACTTGAAAATAAACCTTTTGTGAAAACCATCAATGCTTATAGATTACTCCCATTGATAATCCTTTGATCCTCCCAATTCATCCGCATAATCTGATAGATTAGATTCACCTCATAAATGCTCTAATTGCATCTTAGATACCCAATTATCATAGCTAATAATAGCTATGATATAATCATATTATGGCTGATTATTGGTCCACTTGGGTGCAAAGTGGTCTCACGGCATTAAATAAATTGCAACTCCTAAATTAGTGCATTAATCTTAATGCACTAGGACAGAACTTGGGTTCAATTAATGAAATTGATTATTAAGCACTTAAACATAGACATCCCAATTATGGGCATACTTAGTGCTATTGAGAGGCCTGCTGACATCCCAAATTGGGGTGCATTATCTTTTATGATCATATATATGTTTTATTCCCCATTTATTGTCAGATGTTTATTTATGATGTAGCTCTAATTGGGAAGATTTTGATGTTGAGTTCAAAACACAAAGTCATCCCAATTATGAGAGTAAAATTTCCTTCAATCAGGCTGAAATGATTGTTAGTTTTAGTTAATTCATGGGCCAAATGGACTTAGGGATTTTTTATAATTATTGCCATGACCAGCAGAGGATTGGCATAATATGAATGAACTCATCTAATAGATGAGTTCAGCCAAGAGATACCCAAGAGGTATATAATACTGGCACCTGGCTGATTAATAAAACATCAATTAATCATCATTTACCATTTTATTGATCATTAATAACTACTGTCGCTTAGTTCATTAATTATTATCCATCTGTCATCTGTCAAATATTTGTATCTGTTGCTGTTACGTCTATATTAGATAGTTGCATGTGTTTATTCTTCCCAAAAAGAAGTATATAGTTGCCTGCCAGAGAAGTAGTCCCAATTATAGAGGAATAATTTACTGATTTTGTACAAAGATAGAAGGTCTTGTATTTGTTTTTGCCAGTAGACTTAAGAATGGTGAGTGTACCAGAGTTAGTTGGCTAATATAGAGGATTATAGGAGAATCTACTTCCCAATTATGAGCAGGGGTTTCATTTGAAAAGCGAGTTTATATTTCATCTTCTTTATTAAGTTATTTTAGCTTGCACCATCGGCTGAAAACTTGACACATCTATCAACAAAATTTGCCATTTAAGGCGGCAAGATACTGATCAACGGGGTCTGCACATTTTCAATAATAACAAAATTGTTTCATTCAGTTGCCACGCATGGTTACAAAAGTCATGTAACATTGGAGATGTATATTGACTTGGTATCTCACCTAATTTATGTAGCTTTAGGATTTGTAAATCTATTCTGATAGTGTAACTGCACTGCTCTTATTCAATTAAAATAAACTAGATACCTTTAGTTGCAGATCTATTTGGGGGCTGTAGGCATTTGATTGTGTATTTTAAAAGTCTTTTATGCCCTAATCCCCAATGAGACTAATTTGTGTATACAGTTTGGCTACCAAAGTTTTAAGCCAATCATGGACCAAAAGGTTTTCATTATGAGTGGAATCAAATTCAGCTCGGGCCTCCCTAAACATTGTGTTGGAGTCTATTCATTAACACTTGGTAAGCTGTTACTATTTCCTGAATATGTAGCACCAATTGAACTTTGGTGAATGGTGTTGAGCGATGATATAGTGGCACATATGGATAGTGGAATGGATGTATTCCTCAAGTATTGTTTTATAAGTTCAATAGTAGTTAACATGTTATAACTTTGAAAATTCTTAGTTGAAAAACCGCTCAATAAGCCTCTCAAAGTTAATTCTGTTTTCTGAGCCTGAAGAAGAGGTTTATATTATTGTCTGTTACCCACCACAAATTTAATACTTTTGCAACAATGCTAAGGCTAGTTTCTCTACGTCTTAATAAATTGGAGCATCTTCAGGAAATGTTATGTTGTATACCATTAAATATATAATCTTAGTATTGAATGTATGTTTCCTGAGGGTGGGAATTAATCAACACGAGTATTTAATCCTAGATGGTGAATCGTTTCTATATTATAGGTTTCTCTTGTAGTTTCAAAAAATTTTAGGTATTTCCCTGTAGTGAGCACTTAGTTATTAAAATTTTGGTTCACAGGTATCCTTTAAATGACCGAATAGTAATCATATTGCGACGTGAGATGGTGTTAGTCCAGGTTTTAAATGTTTTTTTATCCAAAGATGTTTCTTGATGAGTTACCCCTTTTTTAATGAACTAAGGTCGATATCCTCAAACTAAAATACTTAGACCTAAAATCTAAAATATAATTGGTATCTCAACCACAGCCTTATTTGGGTTTTCACATAAGTTAAAAAACCATTTCTATAGTTCTCTCTTAGTTAGTATTCTTTAAGCTGAATTAAATACTTTCAACCCATAGTTTAAATGAACTAAACAGCCTTGAACTGATTTTCCATAAACTGCATATAATTTTTAGTACTAGATGGTCATAAACTGTATATTTTGCTTTTCAATTTCCTAGTTACCATGTAAGAAATTTGGGATGATTAAGTTATCTCAGGGAGTGGGAGTCTGCAGGTTTTTCAAGTAAGATAAAGTGAGTTAATTTCTCTGATAAGGTTGGAAAATGTTAACTAGTATTGCAAACTGGTTTAACGTAATAATATTGAGGATTACCATCTTTTAGACGTGGTATTCAATTTTTACATAAAAAAATCATTTACATTATGACTTTAGGCTGATCAAGTTAATGCTATTCTTAATGTATATAGCTTGTTCTAAAGGTTTTTAGCTTTCTATCTCAAATATAGACAATAAATATATTAAAGAATTTTTGTAATTTTAGCTTTCTCACCATTCACCAAGGGTCGCAATATATGATAATGAGAAAAAAACATTCTGCGGTTTATGTCACCTTTGATTACTGTATCTTTTATAACATCCTCCTCAGTGCAAGCCATTAGCTATATGTTCCTCGTTTTTAGCTTTGGAAACCAAGCCCACGTAAGGCTCTTTATGGACACTATTAAAATGAGGCTCAATGTGATGTTTTGGTGTTAGATAATGAGATCCAACCACCAGCCCTTGGCACAAAAACTAAAGCCCAGATAAGCGTGAAGGGGGCCTGTGAGTTCTGTACATATGGAATCAAGCCGCCTTTATCTACATAAAGTATTCTGATTGATCATATGCTGAGACAAGGTAAAAAATCACAATAAGCGCCAGCCCTCCGTCAAGTAGTTTATGCATCTCTAGGAATTACTCGAGATTTGTGGCATCTCTTGATGCTATGCTGACTAACGCCTGGTAATCTTATAAAACCCTCTTGAGCAATTACTGGAACCAGGCGCATATTCCCCCTAAGAACGTAGGTGCAAAGGTTTATCAAGCCTTCCTGTACAGAGGGGACGTTTCTGGACCTTTGCTTATTGTCAAGAATTGGTTTTAATGGACAAGTTGTTGCGCAGTGTATTAACTTACTGGACAGGCCCCATATGCCCAAGAGACCATGCTCTCCATCCCATTATATTAAGCAACCTTAAGAAACCCAAGGAGGTTGTTTACCACCAAGTCCTATTAAAAAAGGTATTCAACACTCTGTGGTTGGTTCTTTATTGCTCTTACAGAACAAAGGAAAAGCCTGGACTGATTTATAACGCAGGAGCTGTCATCACTGCACCAAGTTTATTGACTCTCACTTTTACCACTTCGCCACCTTTCCATATATCACCTCATTATCTCCAATAGTCAGTGCACTCCTTAGGTCTCAACCATAGATCAGGATCACAATCCAGGACTTAGTTCTTAAAAAACCTACCAGAATCACAGTCCATTTGAATACTAGCTTATGCCACGGCTTTCTAAATCATTTTAAAAAATTCTCTGCGTGCTGTCTTTAATGCTTGAGTGTGAACAGTACCACATATAGTCATACATTTCAAGGTCCACCTTGAGATGGACCTTAAGCCTTTTTAATCTCATCAGCCCTAATTCAACCCAATACAAATTGAAGCAAATCTCTGGAGAGCAACCCTTTAGCTTTCTCATAATTTCTTCATCTGTCTTCCTTAACCTCCATCTCATAGGAGCTCAGGAATAATTAAATAAACTCCAAGTAAAACCCCTCATTTCAGCACTATATAGCACTCAGAAAGGTATAGACAATATAGATGACTAATATGAAATAATGTTTGTAATGGCTATAGTGAGAACTTGACTATATTAGATTATTTTGAGGTACGCTGACCAGGATATAGTCTTTGATTATAATAGTAATAAGTAGTTATTAAAATCTAGTAAAAAGCTATTAAGATATATATTATTCAAAGTATACCCTTTTATTTCCAACTGATGCAAATAAAATAAATGCTTAAAAACTTATATGAAAAATTATAATATTAAAACTAATAATGTAAATAGAGTATGTTTTTCTATTGATTTTCACTTATCTTTAGCAAGATTTTCACTTTTACAATAGGTGATAAATGTTTAGAATATCCTGATCCTTTTTGTTATTCAAACTCCTTAGGATTTACATCACTTATGAGCTATAAATTCTTCATTTTATGTAAAAATGTGCTAACATGTAGACTTTATAGCTATACAATAATATCATATTTATCTGATTATATTTGAGTATTTAAGTACTAATTTAAAACTATATTATTGAGCAATTAGAATTTTTTTTACAAAACAGAAATATATCAATGTATAAAATTATATACCTGTTTTACAATGCATGGTTAGTACTTTTCAACGTTATTGTAAAGTAACACTAAAAGCACATACATTTTTTGCTAAAAAACAGTTAATCCTATGCTTAGCTATCTGTTAATACAAAAGTAAAGCTAACCTTTAGAAAACTTCATCAATAGCTGCTATAACAATAATATGCATAATCTGTTGCCACTCAGAATAGCTTTAAAATCTCTTTTTATCATCTATTTTTACTTGATAATTGCCACAAGTTGTTTCATTCTTTCAAAGATGCTCGCACTGAAATTGTAAAAATGGGATAAAAAAGGTATTAGTTTATCTTAAATTTAATAATGATTTTCAAAAGTAGTGGATAAGAGGTTAATTGTAGCAGCGCCTGCGTACAGAAATTAAGATATCAATAGGTGAGAAAGGAGGTGAAGAAAATCCTTGTAAAGACTAGAATAACCAATTATCAGTTTCTCAGATATGATGAATTTTGGGTTTTATTATTTTTAGATTGGTATAATTTCAAATATAGGTATAAAAGATTTTGTGGAGCTTAATCTGTTAGTTGTAGCAAGTTATAAGTACTCAAAATCCCTGAGTGTTTCCTCAAACTTTAGTGATAGTTCATCTTATATCTAAGTTTTGATTGATAATTTTCTTGTAGCATTTACTTCAAAAATAACTATATTATAAAATCCTTTTTACCTCTAACTCTACTTTTAATTTTAATTTAGATTTTACTAAGTATTACAACAAACTAAACTTTAACAACGCAATTGATAACTTATAATTCACCTTTTTCATCTGCTAAATTGCATCCCCAGGACATTTGTATATGAGATTGATTACTGTAGACTTTTTGGGAAAGTTAATTGCACATGTTCTTTTAGATGATGTAGAAAATAAAGGAGAAGATAGTTGTAAAAAACAACTATTCAGTTGATTTATGAACAAAGTGACCTCAAACTCACTCAGAAATTCTTACAAATAAAGTAATATCCACTTTACTCAGGATTAATGTAAAACAGTGAAGACAACTAACCTTTTACTCTTCACAAGCAGAAAAATAATTAATATTATACTATTATTCAGTAAATAGCCTTTAATCGCTTAACTTTGTCAGTTAACTTTCTGTGGAGGGGTTTTGTTCAACAGAGATTAGACACCTGGCAACTATTTGAAGGGACATGGCATTTCTCACTTTGAAAATTCTCCTTATGTTAACTAATATAGCATCACTTGTTCATTGAAACTGATCATTTCCCAAAGGCGGTAAGTAGCTTACAAATTCTAACTTAACTTGGATACTTTGTCCTGACACAAGATCAATAAAAGCTCAGCCAACTTCTTCCATTGCGTTCTCCTAACCCAAGATCTTCTCATAAACTTGTGTCTTACTAAACAAATACTAGAACGGTTATTGTATCCTCTGCTCAATTATTTATTTAAGACTGGTCACTTACAAAACTCAGTTAAACCAGATATTAGTTAAAACTAGGATAAATTTAGGAATCTTTGATAAAGTTTCTTATCTAAAATAAAATTGAAGTAGTTTTATACTTCTTGTATATAATCAAGATATAAAATGACTTAATACAGAATATATTAGGATTGGGGTTTGTCATAATTGTAGGGGTTTCACAAACCCCTAGTAAGCCCTTCTTGCTTTTTTGTCTTGGTGGCGACATACATTACATACAATGCCTTAATCTGCAAGCTCCATCTTATGGTGGACATAACTGCAACAGGATATCTAATTGCCCCTTGCTCATTACCCACTTCTGGATCTGGGACAGCAGTGACTCTTTCTAGTATTTAAATCTTCTCCCAATTTACTAATATGCTGATTTTGTTTTTCAATCAATGGCATAACTACAATGTACCTCACTTCAGGATTATGGTTTGACTTTCAAAATTATTTAAATGCCTTTTTGCATATTATGACATAAGGGTTAATCTCTTATTGGAGTAACTCAGTTTTGATCATATCACTGTCATTGATCAATTGTAAATTATTTTGGACTTCTGAAGTTATAAAAGGGGTTGACATGCATAGCCTTCAGCAGTGGGTGCATAATTGTCTTTATAATGTTATTCCTTTTAGTTGGCGAATATCAAATTATTATGCATGACGCATCTCAACTGACTGACAAAAAATCTGGGGCATTTTTATCTTTAAAAGGGGTCTACTTCACTTATCTGTGACTCAAACTTGCATATCTAAATATTAAAGTATTGGTTAATGTCAGATTTCCATCCTGAGGGCGAGGAATTGTTCTCCATCATGAAAAGTCTTGTCTTCCATGAAACGTTACCCCCTAAGATAATACTAGGAAAAGGACCTAAGGTCCCAGGCATATAATCTGTTAGACAAAATATTGGTCTCAATATCCTGTATTGAATACTTGACTCATCACTTAGCTAGGACAGTTGCAGGACCAGTCCAAATGGCTTGCATCTTAAGGATGGCCTCACCTTACATGGCAGAAATCAAAATTTTTAAACTGAATTATAATAACTTAATCCATCTCTTACTCTCACGTTGACTCTTAGAATAGTTGCTTTAAAGTTATCACATGTTTAAAGCTAATTTTGATCAAGTGTCTGTCAAACTCTTCTTATTGACTCCATGATGGTAATTTCTTGAGCTCTGCAGCCATAGTGGTGCTAACAAAGATAGTATTGATGCTTCTCGCCCATACAGTGCCTTAATTGGTGACATGGAAATTACCTGGAGATGGCTAAGTCAGTATTCTTACAGCATGTATGGCAGACGTTGGTAGTACATAGAATCTTATTTCAGAGCCATCTTATTCAATATTCTTTTTAAAGTTCTGTTCACGGGTTCTAAACTTCTGTTGGAGGATGTAATGTGTGGAGTAGCGAATTGCTGTCTCACTTCAATTAAATTATACACTTCTTCATGTGATCTAAGAAAAAAGCATCACATCATATCATAGAAAAATTTGAGGGCATCTGTGCCTCGCTATCGCATGGTTATACAGGAATATATTATTTGATACTGTGGTGTATGTATTTAAAGCTGATGCTTTGACACATATGATGAAATGATAAATAGCCAAAATTATAAGCTTGGATCCAGTTGAGGCGGTAGGCGATGGTTCTATTACGTCAATGAATAAGTTGTGAATGGTTCTGTTGGGTAGATATTCTTGGAACTTAAAGCGCTTTTAAAAAAGGTCTGAAGTTTAAGAAAGGTACACAAAATCCAAATCTTGATGTACTTTTTTTGACATTATTTCCCAATAGAAACAAATTCATATGTGTCAACGTCTTCAGGAATTGTCCATGGCTATCATGCTTGTGAGCTTCCATAGGAAGTTCTACTCAATCACTAGGTCAGATGTATGATACCACTTGTCCATAAGCTTCTGAAGATTCACATCAATATGTCAAGTATCTCTGGAAAATCTTCTTAGGACCGTCTTCTCATCACCAATTTCATCTTGTTATTAATCCTCAAGTAATCTGATCTGTTTTTAGAGGCGATCACACTCATGTTCCTGAAGGTAGAAGATTGGTAATCAGAACAGTCAGTCAGCGTTGAGATGGTTACAGACTGCTCTGTGTATGATGTAAAAATGATAATCTTGGAGTTTTAGTGCCCATAAGAAAGGCGTACATCTGGATACTTCATGTTGTGCAACCAGCGGAGTGATGTGTGATTAGATAATAGCCTCTAAAGTTTACTCCATATAGGTAGATTAAAAGTGCTTCACTGCCCGTATCACTATCAGGCACTCTCTTTCCATTAATTTGTAGTTTCTTTCAGCTCTAGTAAAGTTCTTTAACTAGTACTCAATGAGGTGGTCTATTTATTTTTCATCCAGTTGAGCGATTATCACTATGAGCCCCATGTCACTAGCTTTTTTATACAGGTAAACCGTCTTATTATGTATGGGTAAGCTAACATTTGTGCCTTTACCAATACAGCTTTTTAAGAAGTTTGAAGGCCTGGTTTTATTCTAGGGCCCATAAAACTTAGTTCCTTGGTTGACAATTAGGTGCGAGGTAAAGCCAAGTACACAAAACATGTAAAAACAATAGTTTACTCCATCCTCAGATATAATTGGATTTGAGCATACTTTTTAGGCTGTTCTATGGCTACTAAAGATTTGGCTTTTCATTTCAAAGACTTGATACCTTTCAAGCTAATCTCATGTCCTAAGAACTCAAGTTGTCTATTCAGTAAGGTACACATGCTTTTTTGAGCTTCAGGTTAGACTCTCATAGCCAGGAAACAGTTATCATAAGTATTGGTGGTGCTCATGGAAGGTGGAATTGAACATAGTAATGTCATTCATTAGATGAGTAGACTGGATAGCTTAAGATCTACAAAGATATAGTCCATCGCTCTGTGGAGGTGGCAGGGGCATTGCACAATCCCTGTGGCATCCTCGTAAGGTTAAACAATTCCTGACTTTTGAAAAGGACACACTACTCTTGATTTTTAGGAGAGAGCTCCATCTGCTAGTAGCCACTGGACAGGTCCATTGCTGAGAAGTACTTTAGTCACCAAGAGCTTCAGAAAATCATCTATCTGATAGAGTGGGTATAATATTTCTTGGCAACCTCATTTAGCTGTTGATTGTCCATAACCACGCGCTGTGTTCCTTTTTTCTTAGGCTTTAGTAGCATATTCAAAGCCCAAGAGCTCTTTTTGGGTCTGATGAAGCCGGTTTTTAAAAAAACTATTAAGCTTCTTAACAATAACTTTGTCTTTGGATCTTATATCCTGGTACGTTGAAATTTAAGGGGTCACATATCCAGGTGTCCACTCTAAAGACCTCTCCTTTGCACAATCCATAGTCATCTGGTCCAGTGCAAAGATGTCCTTGTACTATTTCAAGAGCTCGTCCAATTCCTTATACTCCTTTTCAGTCAAATCCTTAAATTCTAGTTTATCAGAATCTCCAACTACATGTACTGATTCAATGGCGCAACAGCTTGTCAAACTAGCATGAGTAATAACTTGTCTTTTGATTACATGGATATGTTGGGTTGTGATGTTCACCAATATGAAGGTCAGTTCTCCAGTGATTTGGTATCAGAGAACCAGGCAGTACTCTTGGCTCCTGTTCTCTATTTTATTGTGACTTTAAAAACATGTATCAAGTTAAAGGTATCTTTACGCCTACCAAGAGTAACATCCATCATTGTTTGACAGGTAAGTTTTCCATGGCCTCACTTTCAAAAAGTGGAAGGCCTTCTTCGGTGCTAACCATGGCAGGTAGCTGTTTGACGCCCTTCTCCTTAAGGGTGTCTTGGATTAGGTATATTTTTAATGTCTTCCAGCACACATGTTCTTTTCTTGAGCATTTAGCATTTTAATTCTTGAACACCAGCAGCAGTCTCTAGCTTAGTATGCTCATGGTACTGATAGTTAAGTTGATCTTAGCACTGAATTTAAGTAGAAACTGGATGCTAATAAAGAACTCGTAGTGGCCCCCCTTGGGTTGGGATCATCTAGTACTAAAAAAGAACTCGTAGTGGTCATTTTCCAGAACTACTGGTGTAGCCATATTAATTATGTGCCAAAAATACAGCGGCACCATGAGATATGTTCTAAGGTACGCTTTTCATATTACACAGCTGTCTAGTAACTGACATTGCAAACTATATCTGGCATAAATTAGAGTTTCATGATCACCTTGGGGAATATAATATTGACAGGCATAGGTTCCAGTAAAGCCAAGATTTAAACCCTCTGTATTAATGCTCTGAACATTGTTATACTCTATCCAAACAGGTCCTAGTCATCAAAATGTCAACGGCTGACTCTAAAACTTCTTCAGAGCTTCTCTCTGTGCGATGTCCTTAGTTTAATCTCAGTGTTGTAAAATTGGCAGTATATGAAGGATACATTGGTAGGTTTTTGGCACAGGGTTCGACCCACTGAGCAGCTAGGATCAACAATGTGAGGATCGTTGTCCTGAAAATAAAATAATAGACTTCTAAAATAAATATGGAGCACTTGCTCCCACAACTCTTCTTTGTTAATATTTTATTACAGCTGTTTCCCGCTGTTCTGCTAATTTCCTCCAATAAAAACTAACCTCCCTCAATCATCTCATCCTGCTTATAACATAACATTTTCAGATGATATTACTTACACAGCTTAGTAACTCAATTCGCCATATCTCATTGGCTATATCAATTCTTCATTTGTTCATCTCATGACGCCCAATTTGAGACGATTTACCAACAATCCAATATAGCCTAATTTCAAGGCACTCAAAATACCATTAATCATATCCATCTTGGCGGATTCATCCGTCCCACTTTCACAACCTAGGGATTATCATCCAGTCATATCAGAATTGTGACATAACCCCCTCCTTGACTGGACAATAAGGCTCCTATTGCTTATATGCCTGGAGGAACTTCGCATGCACTTGGTTGATGATCCAATCACTAGCGGGGTCCTTGATAGTATATGCATCCATGCCTGGCTTCTCAATGACTTTGAATGGTCTGATCCAGATATTGGCCAGCTTGTGTTTTCTGCCAAACCCATGTTGATCATGGAATAAGACAATGTCTCCATCCTTAAACTGTGCTAGGATACTCCGCCATACCTGATCGGCAGCCTGGCTTTTGATTCTCTTAGCTAAGCTGAATGAATACGCTTCAGTTTGCAATTAAATCAGTGTATTCATTAGGGTGGACAAATAGCGTTGCGGATCCATTACACCAGTGTCATCTACACAAGCATATAGGAGTGCAGGCAACGCTGGGTGTCGTCCATACAGCAATTGGAATGGGCTTTTTCCTGTGGCAGAATGGTAGCTAATGTTGTAGGCAAACACCGCGGTGGAAAGGAGAGTACTCCAATTGGAGGGCCTATCATTAACCAACTTCCAGAGGATGTTAACCTGAGTCCCATTAGCCCGTTCAACCATTCCATTGAACTCAGGGTGATATGGAGCTTTTAGAACCCCACGGATGGCCATCAGCTCGTTTAGCTTAGGTATAATGTGTGAAGTGAAGTTTGTCCAATTATCAGTAAGGATGAATTGGGGACAACTGTGTCACTAAATTATACACTCCATAACAAACTTGGCCACCATTAGCACCCCCAAATCTCGTATTGGGTGCGCCTCAACCCACCTGGTCAATTAGTCGATTGCTACCAGGATGCTTTTGCACTGGTATGCCCCTGTTGGCAAGGGACCTACCACATCGATTAGAATGGTGTGCCAGGCAAAGTGCGGCTTCACTAACTGGTATGAAGTCTTTTGGCGGAACAGCTTTTCCACTTGGCATTGGTGACAGGAGGAGATAGTATCAAGAATATCGAAGTTCATGCTTTTCCAGTAATACTGAGGCCGCAATAATTCCATAGTTTTACGCACTCCTCCATGTCCAACTGCTCAGTGTGCACTCATAATAATAGTTGGGCGGGTGGAAGGTCTTGGAATATTCATTTTAGTGTCCCCTATCCGCTTATATAATTCACCATTTTTCTGAAATGTATTGGCCCTTATTCCATCCAATATCTTGATAACTGGGGGCGGTTCATCGTTGTACTTGCCACTAAGCATCTTATTGAACAGGATATCACTCAGATCTGTGGTAACTGCAATTGTAGGTAATCTTGATAAACAATAAGCATTCTGGTGTTTTGCTCCAGGTTGGTGAAGAATTTCAAAATTGTATGCCTGCAATTTAAGAGCCCTTCAGGCTAGACGCCCTTCCAGTTCTTTCAGATTTTGTAACCAACGTAGTGAGGCATGATCTGTTACAACTTTGAATTTCACCCCATGCAAATACACCCAAAATTTCTTATAGGCGTAGATCACCGCCAAGCACTCCCTTTCAGTCATGGTGTAATTGTGCTCATGGGTGTTCAAAATGCGACTACAGTATGCTACAGGGTGCTCTTCTCCTTTCTCATCTTTCTGAGAAAATACAGCCCCAACAGCGGAGAGGGACGCATCCATCTGAACAATAGACTTCTAATCAAAGTTCAGATATTGTAACACCAGTGCACTGATCATTGTCATACAGAGTGTATCAGAAAGTGGATTGACAATGTTCCGTCCATTCAAACATAGTGTCTTTTCTTAATAACTTGAAGAGTGGCCCCCAATACAGCTGAAGTTGGGGATGAAACGCCAATAATATCTGACCATTCCCAAGAAGACCTGTATATCCCACTTACTGATGGGTGGAGTCACTTTTCGAATAGCATCCACTTTTGGCTGGAGGAGTTCTCAGCCCGGTGGCATCAACCACAAACCCCAGGTACTCCAGCTGGTCCTTAAAGAAGTGGCACTTCTGGGGTTTAATCTTGATGTTGGCCTCAGCGAGCCAGCAGAATACAGCTTCTAAATGGTCGAGGTGTTTGGAGAAGGTTTTGGAGAAAACATTAATGTCATCAAGGTATACAAGGACACATGACAGTTTTAGGTCCACCAGAACTTTATCCATGGCTCGTTGAAATGTATCTGGGGCATTACACAATCCTTGTGGCATATGGTTTAGTTAGTAAAGACCTTTAGATGTGATTACCGCGCACTTCTCCTAATCCATTGGTAGCAACTCAATTTGCCAATAACCTAAGATCAGGTCCATAGCTGAGAAGAAACGAGCTCCCCCTAGCCAATCTAAAGCGTCATCAATCCGTGGTAAGGGATATGAGTCCTTTTTAGTGATGCTGTTGAGCTTTCAGTAGTCAATTACTACACGGTTGGTGACATCCTTCTTTTTAACAATCAGAACGGGTGAAGCCCATGGACTCTTTGACGGGTCAAGCATCCTTGCTAATAGCTTGTCAATTTCCTTGGTTACTACTTCTTCCGCCATCCTTGATTGATGGATCAGCCTTGACCTGATGGGTGGATGATTTCCAGTGTCCAGCCTATGAACCACCCCCGTGCACATCCTAAATCATGGTTGTTGACAGCAAAAGTCTCTTTATATTTTTGAAATAAAGTGATTGCTCTATCCTTCTGTGTTTCTGACAGCCCCATTAATTCATCACGAGATACTACTGCCATTATATTAAGCTGCGGTTTGAAAGGCAGACCAAATTCCTCCAGTGACCCAGATTCATGAACCAAATTACCCTCCTCAATGGGGATAAAGTGCAAGTATGCCACTATTTGGTGGTGGCGGATTTTCAGTGGTCCCATTTGTAAAGTTGCAAGAAAAACTTTGACCTCCCCCTGCCCTGGTGATATAATACCTGGGGCTACATGAGGCTCAAACTGCATCTGCTGATATGGCCCAATAACTTCCCCATAGAGTACATCTGGAACTTCTATCACCAATTCCGTGTTTACTATAACTCGTCGCCCAGATGTAATTGATATAGGTCCAGCTGCTTGGAGCGGCAGCCCTTGATATTCATAATTTTGTTGTGGAAGAGCCCAAGTTTTGCCCTTTAACCGATGGTAGTGCACTGGGATTACTCCGTCACTACAAGATAGATTGATATTCCCCATATGCACCGGATCATTTGGAACTCTGCTAGAGGTGAAGTGAATTGGGATCCTCTGACCCAATATCTCAAAATTCTGGTCTGTCATATTGATAACAGCCCCATAGTGTCACAAGAAGCCAGTTCCAATCAGCAGATCATAATGGCTATTCAGTAACACTATAGATGGGGCTACCACAACAATAGACCCAAACCGCAACAGAAGCGCATTGTATGCTCCCTCAGAGACTGTGTTATCCGCTCCAGCAGTTCCAAATACCACCTGATGGTCCACATCCGGTCTTAATGATCTTTTGGCCACCAACCTGGTGGAGACTATATTGACAGGGGCACCTGTATCTATGATAGCATGGACATGATTTTTTAGCTACAACCAGGTCACAGTAAATACATTTGGAGTAAGATGCATCTTGACTGTTTGTAACATAGACATTTATGGCATCTCTATTTTCAATAACACCTACAATCCCCTCGCCAATACTGGGGTATTGTGTGATAATAGTGTTGACTGGATGAGTGATGCTTACCGCTTGCAAGAAAGGAGCATCAGAGGAGGGTCCAACTTTTCAGATGAAACTTGGTCAAACATTTGGCAAGCATACGGCTCCACCTGCAACAGGGACCCCTTTTCTGCCATAACCGCAGACTGTACTTGTGTCAAAGTATTCACTCCTCCAACCGGCTGCTGATATAAAACTGACTCATTGTGCAAAGAAACTTCCGCTGAATAATCTAATTTGGGTTCAGGTGAGACGTCATGGTTTGGTATAGCGGAGATAGAGAGTCCCTTCTCTACTCCGCTCTGACTTTTCCCTGGCCGTACTGTTCCAGCTGTACACAAGAGATCAGTTGATTAGGGCACCATCGTGCCAGATGCCCCTTACAACTGCATTTAAAACAGTTAACCCCATAGGGCTCACATCCATGATTAATGCGATACAAACCACAATGAGAGTTAAACTGGAAGTGATCAGCATAAAAAGGTCTAGGGCGATAGTTGGCCCATGGAAAATAAGCAGGAATGGGTCAGACGTTTAACTGCTGATGATAACCTGGTGAATTCTGTACTGGACTGCCAGTGTTCCCCAAATATGATGATTAAGCAGTTGCAACAGAAGGACTCCACTCGGCATTAGATGGAGGGAAGTTGGCTGATATATGGTGCAAAAACTGAACAAGTTTAAGCAAAGGTACATCTTCATCTAACAGGGTGGCAATAACGTTATGTAACTCACAATATGGCTTCACAGCAGAAGTCATAGCAATACACACTTCTGCTTTGGATAAAACTTTAGCCTCAACTAGCACATGAGCTTCCGCTATAAATTGCTCAGCAAATGTGGTAAGGGTTTCATTCTGCTGAAACTTAATGGTTAAAAATTCAGCCTTCCGCTGTGAAATCTTTGAAGTTCCGCTGAACAACCGCATCATCATGGCTTTGACTTCTTGGTATATAAGGGAGCTGCTTAGAAGATAACAGATGACTTGATCAGCACTTTCGACATCCAAGGAAGAAATCAACAGTTTTGCTCTTTGTTGATCCGAGACTCCTTCAGTTACAATTTCAAATCGCTTAAAGTACCCATAAATATTCCATTCACGATCAAATGGGGGCAACTTATTGCAGTAGAACTCCTGGAGCAGCTCATCTTGTTTTTTAGGCACAGCATCCAACGCCAGTTTTAGCGCCACATAGGTAACTTGAGGCAACACAGCTAGCAACTGAGTTTTTATCATACTATAATTTATCAATGGACCCCCTGTAGTGAGCACCGCTATCATAATATTGGCAGTATATGAAGGATACACCAATGGGTTTTGGCACAGGGTTCAACCCACTGAGCAGCTAGGATCAACAATGTGAGGATCGTTGTCCTGAAGAAAATAGACTTAAAAAGTAAATATGAAGCACTTGCTCCCACAACTCTTCTATATTAATATTTTAAAATAGCTGATTCCCTCTGTTCCGCTAACTTCCTCCAATAAAACCCAACCTCCCTCAATCATCTCATCCTGCTTATATCATAACAATTTCAAATGATATTACTTAAACAGCTTATTAACTTGATTCGCCGTATCTCATTGGTTACATCAATTCTTCATTTGTTCATCTCACGACGCCTAATTTGAGACGATTTAACAACAATCCAATATTGCCTAATTTTGAGGCACTCAAAATACCATTAATCATATCCATCTTGGCGGATTCATCCATCCTGGCCTCACAACCTAGGGCTTTATCATCCAGTCATATCAGAATCACAACACTCAGTTTCTAGTTCTATTCTATTTTTTTTAGTACTAGATGGTCCCAACCCTAGTTCTATTCTATTGAAGTAGACATAACAAGCTGATCTCCTTCTTTAATGGCATTGATGATCCTATCAGGTTGAGTGTCCTGTGCCATATGGGTATTACTTTATACAATTCTGCAAATTGCACCAATTTGTGGTCAAGCAGTTACAGCTAATATACTAGGTGCCTTTAACACGCGGTATCCTCACTACTACACCATCATCTTCAATATCATCTTTCTCTTTTGTGCGTAGATCCACCCATCTCACTGCATCATGGACATTGTTGGTAGGGTACATCCTTCCTTTTAGTGGCATTAATTGGACAATAGCGCCAAATGTGTCTAGGTTTATGGCACTTGTTGCAGGTTAATTCTCTACAAAGCTGTCATTCCACTGGTTTTTGAGTCTTACACCTTGGTTTCTCATTCTTATCATGAGTGACATGACAGCCTTGTTTTTTCATTGAGGAGGTGGTCATGATGCCTTGTATTCAATAATATAAGTACCCAAGATGTCAAGTAAAGCCTCCTTGTAGGCCTTCAATGACATTGTTGCCTTTATGGCTAAGTTCATGTGCATCTTCAAAATATGATGCATCGCCAAGTAACTCACTAGCATCATTTACTCAGTTTGTAAATCCAAAGTTTCTGTTGTCCATAATTTTTGAGCCTTTAAGTAGTTTAATGCAGCATAGTTAGCAACTGACTCACTCTTTCAAGTCTATATGAGCAGGAAGTCGTTTATATGTATTGGACGTCTTAATCACTTCCATATTCTAACAAGATAGTATTCTTCACTTCAGTCCAGGTTAAACCAGGGCGTAAACTTGCACTGATAGTCTCTTTAGTCTCGCAACATATGCACCTTGTATGTGACAATCCTTATGGTGAGCACTTGAACCATCCATGCTGTTTTATACATCTTTAGTAAAGCCTGCAATGGTGCCCACACCAGGTGCATACATCGTCATGAAGTAAGGCTTTAAGTTTAAAACACTTTGATAGGTTCAGTGAGCATCATGCGCGTTGACATGGCAGCCAATTAAGTAGCTAAGTTAGGTGTCTCTAATCATTGTAGCTGGGAAGTATGAGGTAGGGATTAGTAAATACCTCAGTTGAGCTTTCAATATATCCAGATACTTGTCCATGTTGTATATCATAAAATTTTGGTGTTATAAACAATATCCATGCTCAAAAAGTGTGCAACCGTTCCTTCCCTACTCCTTTTCAAGGAACAACGGGCTGTCTTCAATATCATTAATTGTAATTCAATCTTCTTTACATTGGAATGTACATTCATTTTTACTTTAGTGGCAACGCGGGCTCTTCTAACAGTATCCTTGATATGATTAAGCTGTTTTATAGATTTGCTACTTCTAGTTCAATGTTAAGAGTCTTAAATAGATTATTTTCTACTCTATTGACAGGTTTGTAGAGAAATCCTTAACGTGATAGGCTCCATATCTACATCTTCATTTTTTTGAGAGTATTAATGCTCTTCGCTCTGATTTGATGGTGCCACCTCAGTAATGAGTACCACAGTCAGCAAATCTGACTTTACTTGATTAACTCAGTCAGATGACTTGCTGTGGAGGGGTTCTTTCAACACAGCTTAACACTTGAAAATCTTCTGAAGAGAAATGTCATTCCTCATTGTGTAAATCATCTCCTGATGCTAACCAATATACCAGCAATTGCTCATTGGAACTGTTCATTGTCCAACTTCCAGTAAGCTGCCTGGAATTATTAATTTAAATTTAATACTTTAGCCTAACACTAGGCTCAAAATGAACCTCAAACAACTTCTTCCTTGGCATAATCAGTAGTCCATGGTTTTCTAAATGAGTGTCTCTTGAGCAAATAAAATACTGGTTACTGAAGATTCTGTTCAATTATTTATGACAGACTTGGTTACTTTTGAACTCTTCACTTAAACCAGATATAAGTGGATGTTTAGGATAAAATAATTTTTCTATGGTAAATGATTTTTATACAATAAAATGAAATGGTTTTATACATCTTGTATAGAACCAAGATATAAAATGGCTTGATATATAAGTTATTGGAAATGAGGCTATCATAATTATAGGGGTTTCACAAACCCCTAGTAAATTTCTTCATGATTTTTCGCTTTAGTGGCGACATCCATTTTATTTAATGCATAATCTGCGAGCTCCATCTCATGGCTGAGATACCTGCAACAGGATGTTTGGCGGCCCCTTGCTCATTACCTGCTTCTGGATCTGTGAGAGCAGTAACTTTTCTATGAATTACTTCTTCTCCCAATTTGGTCATATGTTGATATTCTTGTTTTTTTTCAATGGCATAACTACAATGTTTCGCACTTCAGAGTTATGATCAAATTTCAATTTTAGTTGAATACCTTTTTGTTTATAATGTGACAGAAGGTATGGTCTTTTATTGGGGTAGCTCAGTTTAAACATATCATTGTCATTGGTCAATTGAAAATTATTTTGGACCCCTGATGGTATAAAATGATTTGAATTTATAGCCTTCAGCAGTAGGTGCGTAGTTGTCTTTATGCTGTTAATCCCTTTGGTTGATGAGTATAATTTATTGTGCATGACGTATCTCAACTGACTGAAAAAATGCTTTTGCATCATTGACTTTAAAAATGGTTCATGTAACTTTCTTGCGACTTTAATTGTATATCTAGATATTGAGGTATTGTTGATTTAGTGGGTTCCTTCCAAAGGGCAGAAAAAATAAAATCCAGAATACTTGTGGTGTCCTATATAACATTTTTTATAATCCTAAATTTTCAGAATTATGAAATAAGATAATTTTTATTAACTATTAAACAAAATAAAGGAAATATATTCAGGAACTTTACAAGTTAAGTGATCAACTCATTGGTTGCATCTTTATAAAGGCATCATTCATCACTGAAGAATTTGTTTTAAAAAAGTATAATATTCATCATTATAACCCTTCTTTAAACCATCTTTTAACTGATTAAAATTCATCACCAACTAGATTTTTTTACAGGCTGGTTTCAGAAATTATGCATTCCATCTACTTTAATCATCCCAAGCAGATCAATCTTGACAATCAAGAAGCTATGATTAGGTAAACGAACATATTACCCTTTCTACAGCAGGGCACGTCACTTAGGCAATTTATTAGCTACCATCAAGGAAATCACAAAAAGTCTCCAAAAGCATTAAATGAAAATTTTAGTAGAGTGATACATCAACCCAATTGATTCATTGAAAAAAAGTTTATTTCTTGCTAAGCTAAATCAACAGTTTACATACATATTTTGGTAATTAATCTCTAAAAAAATTGCTTGGCCTTGACATTGGAATTTAATCCTGACATATAAACCCCTTAATTACAATAAACTACACTCAAAAATTTTCAGGGTCAAATATTGTTATTTTTCTATTCTTTTGACGTAAAACATATGATTATGATAGTCAAAACGTTTAGTTGCTCTTACTATATTTAAATACAGGTTTTTAAAATATGCTTATTGCTTTTCTTTCCCATTACTATCACTTTTAGTAACATTATTCTCTGCAATTTCTCTGAGATTGACAATCAACCAGGAAATATGAGCAAATTTGTCCGTAACAACACCAGTTGGGCGAAAGTGGCCAGTGCAAAAGGCCCAAAGCCCTCCCAACCTGCCGGGGAAAAATGCCCCAGCGGAATGTTGACACACCCTCCACAAAAAAATGTGAGCACAGTGCCACACCCAGAGTTTTGTAATTTCTGCAAAAAATGGGTGCATATACCAAAATAGAACACTCCCATTCCTGTCCTCCCTTGAGCACGGCCTTAGAATTATGGTCAACAATATTTCCCTCAATTATGGAAAAAAATGGGGAGGCCTTCTCCACGACTTTCCTGAACACTGTCTCAGTAAATTATAAAAATTTACATAGAGGATGGGTGGACGTCAGGTTCATGTCCATGGAGGAAGCGGCGGAAGCAACAAAAATCATATTCTCCATAAAAATTAACAATGAAGACTGCACCATCCGCATGGTGCACACATGATAGAATGAGGCAAACATATTCATCATATTTGACTGACTTCTGAGCACCGTGCACTGTGATATCCTCATGGACGAGCTCCACAGGGGCCTCAAAGGTTATGGCGTAATCAAACAGTTTGAATTTGAGAAATTCCCCCTCCTGCCCCACCCGTGCACAGGGAAGGCAATAGCCATTTTAGAACCTGATCAGGACGTGGTAGAGGATATCACCCTCATTCCATGCACGGTGACCATCAACCTCCCCAATGGCAGTGTATCTCGCCCCTTCCGCATCACACTGGAACACACCCCACCTATCTGCGAATTCTGCTCATCTATAGGCCACAAAGACCACGCATGCCCCATCAAGTGTGAAATTGAAGCACCAGAATTTTGTGAGGACAAAATGGACAAAACAAGCCCAACTTTTGGCAAAATTAAGGACTCCACTTTCGCCTTCTATTGCGGTGAATGAGCCTACATCACTTTGGTTGAGCCCATTTTGTGCAAGGACCGTTGTCACACACAGACTGCCTGCAAGCAGGCTACAAGTTCCGCTGAGACCCAAGCTTGCACCACAATTTCCCCAGAACAGATTCAGGTTGATGCTATGGCAACGCAATGGAATAACCAATCAGATCCCCCACATATAACCCAATGTGACCAAAATGATGAAATTTTTGGATACAACCAATCAAACACCTCCAACCAAGCTGTGGCAAATCCACCACGAACCACTGTGGATCCTCCCAGCCAATCACGTATGATCATGATGATATGGTTCATGCACATGATATGGAAGACCATTTCAGCCAATCACAATGTGACAACACTCATGCACAAATCACAATCACCCCAACACCTAGTTTCTACCCATCAAACCCACAGGCAAGCGGCGGAAAATTTTTTGCTGATGGGGCACAAGCCAACCCATGCCAGACCCAAACTCTATGGAGTAATCCGAGCCAGAAGAAACCAAACAAAACCAGTACTAAGAATGCTGACCAACACACTGGAACCAATCTGGCTAATTGGCCCCATACTCGCAGTATGACCCGTGATAAGGAACTGGGTGACCTCAGTGGGTCGCCCCAGCATTCCTGATGTGTGGACTACCGCAATCACCATAGGGACGCTCAACATCATGGGAGCCAAGGCCCCCATGTCCCAGGCCAAAAAATGGCTTTCCTGCGTAATATCCCCATGGACATCTTGGCCATCCAAGAACCCCACTGTCCACCGGGGGAGGAGGAGTCATGGTCAACCATGCTCCTTCCAGCCAAATCCTTTTGGACGTACCACTGTGGGGTGGTGATTTGAACTAGCCGTAATCCTCCAGTAAATAGCCAAAGCACATCCTCCCACCTGGAGGGATGGCTGCTTCTAGTGGACCTTGAGTGGAATGGAAAAACTTTCACCATGGTGTGTGTGTATGCCCCAAATGATCCAAACAACCGCCAAAATTTTTTTCTCCAATATCCTCTCAATCCCTTTCTCCAAGGCAACGTTTTTGTGGGAGATTTCAACTGCTGGCTTAACACCATTACTGACTGCTGGCCCAAGTCTAAGGCTATACCCTGCGGCCACACGGAACTATGTATACTAAAGGCAATGCTGGGCCTATGCGACACCATTCCCAAACAAGCCCCCACCCTGGCCAACATGACGAGGCCCCACCACAACAATAACCAGCTGGTCTCAATGACCCAGATTGACCTGATGCTCGCCCCTATAGACTTCAATCACCGGGTATCAGATTTTACAACAACAATTATCCCTTTCTCCAACCACTGGATGGTCTTAATAGCGTTATCATCCTCAGAAAATACCAAAAGCCACCAACCTGGCACAGAGTTCACCTGAGCACCATCCATCTTCTGGAGCTTAAACTTTGGATTGAGATGGTGCTAACAACACAGAAAGAAAGATGACCACCCAACGGGAACCCTATCACCAAGTGGGAAATATTCAAGGCTCGAGCAACCAAGAAAGCCTGCCACCTGAACTTCCAGAAAAACAGCTGCTATGTCCGCGACAATCACCAAGGCTATCAGACTGCTTCAGCACTTAGAAAACAACACACCTCATGAGAGATACACCCCCCAATGGGGCCACCTGTGGTTACAGCTATCTACTTAGGTAAAATCCCTCTTTAGAAAACACCAGCACTACACTGAAGTATGCTACAAATAAAAATACATCCTATCCAGCGAAACTCGCATTGCCCAATTCTTCCGCCATTTTAAACCAATTTCAACTTTGGTGACTTGCACACAGGTCCGCCGAGCAGACGACACACTGGCGTCCACATTATCCAAAATATTGGCTGAATTACACCAATTTTATACCGACTTGTACACGGCAGATTTCGCATCACCTAGAGAAATTGGAAGTTTTTTTATCATCCGCTAATATTGACAATATAGCTGATCAACCAGACCTTGTCACACCCATCATAAAAGATGAACTATGGGAGGTAATAAGATCAACTACGCGCAACAAGTGCCCTGGGCATGATGGCCTACCATATGATTTTTCAAAAATATTTTGACTATATCGCACAAATGCTACTGGCAACTATGAACAAGTGCCTGGAGGACACAACCCTTCTACCTGGCGGCCAAGATGCATATGTGGTCACACTCTTCAAAAAAGGAGACCAGGAAGACCTAAACAACTGGCGTCCAATCGCTCTCACCAATACTGACACCAAAATACTAACTAAAATCTTAGCTAAGCGTCTGGGTTGCATTGCTCAGACAGCCCTCTCCTCCATCAGTTTGTCTTCATCCCAAATCGCTCAATTTGGGATAACATCCACACAATTGCCAACATCTGCCAAGCTAACCCCACAGGCGCCCTTGCTTTCCTGGACCAAAAGAAAGCATATGACCGAGTTCACTGGGGTTACCTAGAACAGCGTCTAAAGGCTTTCAACCTACCACCCCGTTTTATAAACTGGGCGCTCCTCCTAACGCGCTCAGCCAGGTTTGCAATCAGAGGCCCAGGTTCCCAAAACTGACACCATCACCCCCCAAAGGGGCCTCAAACAAGGTGACCCGCTTAGCCCCCTACTATACAATTTTACCCTTGACCCTCTCCTCCGCATTGTAAACTCAAAGCTCACTGGAATCAGGTTGGAAGGAAAACTACCAACCAAAATGCTCGCCTTTGCTGACGACTGCGTTGTTGGAGTCTCAGGAAATAGGGATGCCAGGGCGATTAGCGCATTATTCACCAGTATGAATCAGTGAGTAACGCCATGCTAAACAAACAGAAAACAGAGGTAATTGTTATGGGCAATTCAGTTTGAACTGGGCCTCACCCTCCCACCACCACACAAACCAACCAGCCACACATCCAACCACACAACAACGATCCAAGCTAGTAAAACCACTGTGTTTACCCTTTGCACACCACCCCACCACCAACCCAGTCCGTCATCTGAGCATATGGCTCAAAGCTGGTGGATATGCACTTGACACCATCAAAACCAACATTTTGGACAACATAACAAAAAGAATGACATGTATGCGTAGGAGTAAAGCTAGTTTAACCAGAAAAGTTGTGTCAGCTAACTCCCTGATCTTGTCAAAGTTATGGTTTGCTGCTCACGCGGTTCCCTTCTCCACCAACTTTACCAACGCAGTCTACAAGCTCCTGCAAAACTGGCTATGGTCTGGTTACCGCGCACCTGTCAGGCTGGAGACCATGTACAGCCCACGGAAGAAAGGTGGGATGGGGCTGCTCAACTTCACAGAATGAGAAACGCAAATCCTTGGCTCATGGGTAGCTCTCACAACGTCACCCAACCCACCATCCCCCCACTGGGCTAAGGCAGCCCAAACCAACTTCGCAAGGGCACTACATCTGAGGTCCCCCTCCAACCCTGCAACTCTGATGAAGTACATTGCAACACATCCAACTGCCACCGGACTGCACAACACCAACCAATATTTCAAACGTATCCTGTACAACCTAAGACAAGGGGATTGGAGCTTCTCCTATGCACAGCAATCTGAAGACATTCACCCTCAAACTGGTTACATGCAACTCCACAGGGGACAAACAGTGACTAATGCGCCTGCCCCACTACCATCTTTTCCTCTATCCCAGATTGACTACCTAGACTACCAAGACGTCCCATATGACTTGCGCACCCAAAAGCAGGTGTGGGACCTCGTCACCTGCCCCCTCTTATCCCCACAAGTGTGCTCCACAGTGTGGCGCTACATGCACCATATGTTTAGAACAGCCGACTGCACCTTCTCAATGTTCAAGACATGCGCCATCTGCGGCGGACCCAACACACTAGCACACCTCCTGGAAGAGTGCCCGATGTCCGTGCATATCTGGGCCAACGTGATGCACTTGTTTCAACAATCACTAACAGCTGAATTCTGACTATCCCGCGATATCCTGGCACTCAACATGGCCTCGCCTATCCCCCAGACGCTAAGGGCTCCAATTGTGAGTATTGCAATATGGTCCATTCACACAATTACCCTCAACGCTTTCAATGGGATCCTCCACAATTTTAACCAAGCCATCGTCAGGTTCCACAGCCATTTGGCCGACCACTTCCAATCCTGGCTGTTCGGATCACTCCAACACAAATGGAAGAAATGGATGGGCAACTGGATTCCAATCTGATTCCTACGTAATGACATTGAAAACCTCACAGTCTCCATAGGCGGTACACCCTACTAGCCCCTGAGCTGCCATGCCATCTAAGGTCTAGTCATCCACCACCCATGGCTCCTAGCCACACCCAAGTGTACCAAGTCATATCTTTTGAGTTCCATTATTTTGCGCTTTCTTCCCTCTGCTGTTTTCCGTTTCCCTCTTCCCTACATATTGGACGTGTCTGTCCCTTGGTCGGCCATCCTCAAATATAAATAAAAATAAAATATGCTTATTATGGCAGAGGACAGCATTTTAGATTAAATTTTAAATTCTGTTACACAAAAAAGTTGGCAACATTGTTTAAAAACATTTGATCTTAAGGAAAGCCATTTTGTTTACATAAACGTCATTTGTTGTGATAGAAAATCTATCAACTTTGATATCACTGAATTGCTGTAATTAAAAATTTTATTGTGATTGGTATGACCAGCCATCTGAAAATTAGTTTGTCAAATTTTTGAAAGATAACTACTATATAAACAGAGGCTTTAATCAATATGCCGCTGTGTAAATGCAATATATATTATTAATTTATTATGAATACCTTACCCTCACGTCCATGCTTTCAAATGTGGTTGCTAAACTGTAGTATGAAATTCATATTGGTTAAATCGCCTTGGTGAAACTAATTCTTTCTTTTTATAATCTTTAATAAAATCTCAATTCCCACCTTGGACAACTCTTAGATCATAATTTTATTGATACCTTGACAAGGCCACAGTTTTTTTAGTACTAGGTGGTCCCAACCTAAAGGGGGATACACTGACCTGACAAGGCCACAGTTTTCATTTCTAATACTATCTCCTACCTTACCCCTGCGCTGACTTAGAACTGTCATCCTTAGACCTATTACATGCTTTGGTTATTTTTCAGTGTCTCATTTGCAATTAGCATATTGCTACTACGCTCTCAACTTGATTTATTTCTAATCATTTGTGGCTCTCTAAGTGATGAACATGTAGAGTACTCTCTTCAAGGTATTTCAAAAACAGATAAAAGGTATTAGAGTAAGTGGCCCATCTATGCTTTCAGACTTTTATTGGAATGTCATGAGAGATACTTCAAAAGTAGATCACAAACAAGACCTAAAAAACAGAATTACTCCAGTAAAAATTTAATTTTTAGAGTCTGAAAGAAATAGTTCTGCTCATAGTTATGTACATATAAACATCCTTTGAATAAAGAGTTAGTAAATTTTATGGGGTCATATTCTTGTTCCTTGACCTCAATTTGATTAAGCTTTGATTATTAAGTAAAGAAATAGACAACTTTACTTTTTCATTGATTAGTGTTTTTGATAAGTAATAAACCAATCTATAATTAGTTCTTATATATAAGATTGATGAATCTTATATATAAGTCAAAGGTGGATATTGTGGTCATCAAAATTTCCACTAAATCTTCTGGCTTGATTAAATTATACATAGAGACTTTTGTTTTTTCTCTTATTCATACTCCTGTTGCTACAAAGACGATTATTTGATGACATATGATCATATTTCTTAACTCAAATAAACTTAATAATTGGATCTAAGAGATCTTTCACTACTAGCCATGTATATAATATACCAACTCATTTCATAAGATCATAATATGACACTTTTAAACTTACTCTTATTTTAACTTTTAACCTGTAGGCATGCTCTATCTTTAAAGGATTAGTTCTCTAATATTGCTACATTATTAAACAATCTATTTCAAAGTCATATTATAAATTCTTATCTTGTTCACAGTCACAGTTGATTTATATTTAATTGCTGACTATCTCTTGCTTTACTCCTTAGGATATAAGCCACACTGGTTTCTAATTTTATACTTAGCTCCCCGTTTTGGCCCTTCTCAATTTTATATTGCAAGTAGAAGACTGGATGTGAATGGTTCTGACGTTGGTAAGCATCTGCGCCCAATTAAATTTTGTCAACATATTAAATAAAGCTATAGTTCACCCCCCTCCCCCAAGAGGAGATTTTAGACAGCATAAATCCTGAGAGGTCTTCTATAATAAAATAAATAAATAAAATATAAATTAAAAAAAAGAAAAAAATAAAAAGAAATTAAAAAAAGATAAAATAAAAAGTTTCAGTTTTTTTAATATTTTATTTTTATACATTTTTTTATCATTTGTGATATTTTTATTCTAAGTTTTTGTTAATTTTCAATGGACTTCATTATTTATCTGACCATTGGCTACGTTTTAATTGTATATGCATCCATCATGACATAAAATTATTTTTTCTGGTTTAATCCTAATTTTCCCACTTTGGTTTGCAATTTATTTTACCTGTGTCAAAGTATTGACTTTATCACCAAATTTTAATTCAGAGTGGACATGTTATTAAATGTGTTATTTACTTTTTAGCTTGACTATTGGCATCATTTTATAAAAAGTGTAATAAGCTGCTTAGATTTTTTAAGGAATGATCCCCACTTTTACTAAAGGAATATTGCCTCTGACATAATCTAATTTTCAGTTAATATAGCTTGATTTAATCTTTGTTTTTTTGCCTCATTAAAAGATGGCAAACTTTTGGTTTAGCCACATAATTGATAAGTTTAGTGTTTATCCCTTTTTTCTTATTCTAATGATCACATTCACATTTTGGCATGGTTTTTAAGCTAGTGGGTTGACTTTAGGCTCATCCATAAATAAGAGAGAGGTAAAGTACTTTTAGGTTTATCATGGTAAACTTGATAGTAAGTGTTTCTAGAATGTTCTTCATCTAGACCAAATAATCTTTTTCTCCTCATTAGACTATTTCTCTTAAATTATAACACAATTTACTTGATGCTTGATCTTCCTTAGCAAGTCTCAAAGGCGAAGTAAACTGTAGCTATGCATTTGTGGCAGGGCATTTGATTTCTATTTGGCCATTTTTGCCCTTTTGTTTTCCCCAAGTGTCCATGAATCATAACATTCTTGCTTTTATCAGTTAACTTCCCAAAGTTTTTATTTGTTTTGGAGTTATTAAATTTATATTTTTGGTTTGGAGGGTCAAAGGTTGAACTCAACATCTTAAGGTATTCTACCATCTAGAAGATAGAAGTGTTTATTGCTAACATTAAACTGTCACTTAGTGGAGATATTGTGACTGTCAAGGTGCTGCCTGACTGCCACATAGCCCTGACCCCCCTAAGGTGGGGATCAGGGCTATTAGTAACTTATATAATACTAATAATAAAAGCGTAGGGCTTGAGGGCAATGACCCTCAAAAATGGCATTCTGACAAATTAGATGCTGATAAATTGATGAAACCTCAGAGCAAAGGTGGCAAAGGTCAACATAAGTGGTGACCAGGCCAATCAAAGGCTGCTAACCTGAAGTCCAATGAACAAAACGATGAGAAAAGCAATGGCAAAGGGCAGCCCAGCGAATCAGGGGTAGCCAAGCCAAATTATGCCAAAAATGGAAGCATCAAGAACGATGGCATTGGGCAGCTCAGAGAATCAGGAGCTGCCAAGCCAAAAAATACTAAAAATGGAAATGTTGAGAATAGTAAAATTGGGCAGCTCAGTGAATCAGGAGCTGCAAAGCCAAATCTGCTGCTTGACAAGAATATTGAGAGCCACAGCGAAGGGCAGCCCAGCGAATCAGGGGCTGCCAGGCCAAATTATCCCAAAAATAGAAATTTTTGTGTAAGGATGACACGAGAATGCTGAGCTCTGATTTGTCCCCAATGAATGAAAATATATGCGAAAAAGTTTCTGTAATGCCATGGGTACCCAGCGAATGGTCTAGAATGGGCCTAGACAGGAATATCAGAGGCTGAGATTCTTGAAATAGGCCCACAAATAGCCCGCCGCCCGTGGACTCTGCAGGAACCAATTTCCTCATATCCCCCATTTTATATTATAAAAACAACTAAGCAAAGGTGTTTAGGACAACTTCATCTTCTAACATATAAAATAAAAACCTCAAAAATTGAAAATAAATTTTGAAATCATTTATTGAGATTTTGAAGAAAACCAGGGATTTTGAGTGAAGAAAATGGACCACTCCTCGGATTTTGATAGAGCTGTCGCCTCTCTGTATGCTCTCTCTCTGGGGACAGACTGTCCTCTTCAGTGTGAGCATCATCCTCACCGTGTTCCAAGGATACCTCAATCACTCATCAAGCCAATGAATGAAGGACCTAACCACAGCAGCCCTCTCCTGCTTATGGGCCCTCACCTGGGACCTCTTGCCAACTGCTTTGTGGCAATGTGGAAAAATCCTGTTCATCACATATATCATTATGGTCAGCAGGCCATTTGCATGGCAATACAAGTGTTTAAGCTTCTCATTACATTTACCCTCAGCCAGAATTGGGATTCATAGTAGGTTTAATAAGTAAAGGCTCCTAAAATTTCTTCCTTTATTACATTGATCTCATAAATTTGTCATTACAGCCGATCATTTATTTGAGGCTGCTTAAATCTTTAATAATCACGTTATTAGCATTGTTATATAAACTTATTTTTTTAGTACTAGTGGTGCTAACCCAAAAGGGGGAGCCATCACGCATCTTTACTGCAAATGGGCCAAAAAAGGGATTACCATAAATTAAAAAAACTTCTAATATAGCCCCTAGAGTATCAGCCTATAAAGCCATATCAGATGGCGAGAAGGCTTTGTGGAAACTTTTGTCTGGCGCCCACTTTAGCTGGCAGACCATGGCGGACAGCATTGGGGTGGGAGCATCAGAAACATGGGGCTTAAGGAGGTATAGTTGAGGGTTTCCTTTGTTAATGATGCCGGCAGTGTCCATCGCCTCAACACTTGAGCAAGTTGATGCTCAGCAAAAATGATGAGAGCTGGCACATGTTATATAAACTTATTCTTTATACACATGTGGAAACATTAATTCTGATAATCCGTGTATAAGCAATTATAAACAGTAAATTCATTTTAAAAATCACTGTATCCAAATATTCTATAAATATTGAAAAGCTATAGCATTATCTGGAGGTATGCTAGTAATTTTCAAGGCATTCTAGTTTTCTTTAATGGTTGCTGATTTAACAAATATATGAGGTATGTGACCAGTAACTCTTGCTGTAGCTGAAGTATTGTTAAAAGTCATTGATATATTATTGGCTTAGCCAGTATGTTCCTAGTGTTCTGAATAGTTCCTACATTGATCTCCTCTTTATAATACATAGAAGAATTTTTTGCAAAATCTGACTACACTGAGAGAAGTTACACTCATTGTTTCAACATCTTGTAGTTATTTCAAATCTGAGCTTCGCTTTCTCATAAAAAACGATTCTCCAGATTCTGACTTCAAAGGCGACCTTTGTATTATTAGATCTTTGCTGACACCTTTTCTTTTAATTTCTTAAGATCAGGATATTTACATATAAATTATTGTTAGTTTTCACAACTTTATTAACTTCTTCATCCAACTTTATAAACAGTTTTAGTTATTTAGTTAGATTTACTTGCGTTGCCTATAAAAATCAATGCTAAAAAATTCTAGTCACTAAACTTTATTTCTTTTTCTTTTGTAGGTGACATAGTGTTTGTTAGATTCTGATTCAAAAATATGGGTTTAAAGAATCTTAAGAACCCTTTCAGTGATCACCAAAGTATATCTTATGTTACTTCACTGCACAGGGTCTATTAACTGATTGTAAGAAGTAAAGGAGATGCTGTTGTATGAGGACAATCATCAGTTGAGCCCTCTTAATACTGATGTAAAAATTGGTTTTTTACTGATTGTTTCTAGAAGCTAACTGCACTGGTTTGGTTATATGCACGATTTGTGTTGCTTGATAGAAAATAGATATATGGGTGATAATAGTATGAAGACTATTTATGTTTGAATAAATAAACCAAGTTGGTTGGTGGTCTAACGCTAAACTTAGAATGATCCTAAAAAAACTGATTATGCTGAAAATTTAGGGACTTCTTCCTTATCCTAGATGAACTTAATCCACTTTCAGATTCAGAGGTTCATAGCCTTAGTTCCCATCACGTTGAGTCAGCGGAGATCAACTCTAAAGGTCTGCTTCTCTTCTAAGGATATCCAATCCTAACTCTTTATCACACATAAGAGTCAACAATTATTGTAATATAACAATAATAAATGAAGATGATTAGAAACTTAATACTACTTTTCAATCTAGTATATGATCTTTTATTATACAATATGAAGGGATATAATATTAATTATAAAATTTAAAATGACTCGTTGAAGAAATTAGAGAACTGTTAATGTGTGATAACAGTCAGCCAGTCATCTTTCTATAATTGATTCACCTTGAATCAGGTACATTACTACACTAACAGAAAAGTCAATGCAAGAGATAAAAATGTGCCAATGTTAAACAACAGTTAAACGCCAATCTTCTTCATAATTGATATCAACTGATTCAGGTAAACTCTTACATCTCAGTGATTTCTCCTTCACTTCAAGGCACAGTTGGCATAAGCCTATGTCTGTCATAGCTACCTGCCATACAAAGATCTCTCTCAACCTTGCCAATAAATTTCTTAACTCCTGTGTGTAAACCCCAAGATAGGTGAGACCAGAATAAAATTTTACTAACCTTGAGCCTATCTTATAAAATATGATGTGCTTTATTATTACAATAAGATAGGGAATTTATAGAGGAATTTGGCGCCCAACTACTCAGTTGGCGCTTCAGTAAGGAAACGGCAGAGATTGCCATTAAATTCCCTTTGAAGTCTCTTCCAGCGATGGTCTACTATATTGGGCTAATGAATCCTCTGTTGGACGTCCCAGAGACCTGAAAACGGAAGAGTCAGAAAACATGTCTAATGTTCCCACTCAACCACTTTCAACCAACCACAATTGGCTAGTGAACTGCTTAGGTAATGGGACTTTTTACCAATTATAGCAGGTCGTTAACCAAATAATTGATCTATTATTTGCAGATGGCTTCACTCGCCTCACAACTTCTGTAAAATCACCAATCAGTAGAGGATGAGACCTGATGATTTCAATTGGTGCACCTAATACCTAATTAACGATCAGCTATCAAATGCCTCAATTTTATCAGCAACTCTTCCCAATGAGATCTTAATCATTTGAACAGATAGTTCCCAATGGATCTGAACCTGGCAAAGTTACTCAAAATATGTGGAAATTATTAAGCTGAAATTGAAATCAACTGATATTCAATTCATTGCTAGTGGGACTTATCCTCTAGCAAACCATCAGATAACCTAGGAAGCTGGAAAGGTGAGTAAAAATCCCAACACTTGATATCAACATCACTCTTTGATCTTAAAGAAGCAAGTGATATACACCTCTGTTCAAGGTAATTGAGAATTGAATAAGGGCAAATAATTCTTCACTCTATAAAAAAATTATTTTTATTTATTTATTTGAGGCAAGCTGACCAGGGGACGGACATTACCAAAATAGAGAAAGAAAGTATTGATATGAAACCTGAGCAGGGTCAACTCTGTCATAGAAAGTTTTTTTCACCTCTGGATCAGGACTCAGATTTTTCTGGTTAAATCATGGGTAAGGTTTTCATGTTATTATACCTACTAACTGTCAATAGCTTCCTTTGGCTGGAACCCCCATCAATGTGCAAAGGGCGGGAATCAAACCCACAACCTTCAAGTTAGTAGCCATATGCTTTAAAGACTCGCCTTCCACCCCCTTAAAAAATTATCATAGATATCTAATCTTAAAATCTTCAAAAAGATTATATACTATTTTCTATAACAAATCATATCTTTATTTTTAAAACTATGGGGATTTATATTCTGTGATTTATGAAAGTTTGGCGATCAATAAATTGGTTGTACATCTGTTTAAAGCAGAATTCATCAATGAAACTTGTTTCTAAAAAGGAATAATATAAGGGAGTGGAAGGCTAGTAATTAGTGCATATGGCTACCAACCTGGAGAATGTGGTTCAATTCCTGCCCTTCACACATCAATTGGGTTGCCAGTCAAAGGAAGCTATTGGCGGTTAGTAGGCCTAACAACAAGAAAACCTTACCCATGATGTAATTAGAAAAGTCTGAGTCTAATATGGTGGTGGAAAACTTTATTTGATGGAGCTGACCCTGCTCAGGTTTCATGTCAATACTTTCTTACATTCTCTTTCAGTAAAGCCCATCCCCTGGTTGGCTTTCCTTGAATAAATAAGAAAAAGGAATAATATCCCCTATGAATTAATCTTCTGTTTTCCATCTTCTAACTATTGACATTCATCACTAACCAGATTATGATCCTTACATGCTGACTTCAAAAATCGTGCATTCCAACTCCTTTAATCAGCCCAAGAAGATCAACCTTGACAAGCTAGAAACCATGCTTAGGTAACAAACATTTTACCCCTTTATAGAAGCCCACATCGCTTAGGCAATCCACTAGCTATCATCAAGAAGAACTTCTGAGTCTTCAGTAGCATTAATTAAACAGTGAATAATTTTAATTTCTTAGACCAATTGATTTGTTTACTAGTTGGTTATGACACAACAAGCTAAATGATTATTTTAACTTTTATATTTTGGCAATTGTACCCTAATAACCATTTCTTGGCCTCAACATTAAGATTATATCATGACATGTAAAAAAACTTGTTATTTGTTAGGTGAATATTATCAATCAATAATTAATTTTTAAGCAGTAAAATAAGTTTTTAGTAATTAGGTTGAAGCTGAAGAATGTGGTCAGCATAATTTCCAGAAGTTACCATATCCTCTGCTTGCTCAGGATTATATTTCTACCTTATTACTTGTGTAACATATACCTGACATGGGAATTTTTCTTGGATGCAGCTTCATTTTGACACTCACCATTTTATTGTTTGTGCCTCTTGCTCTTTTGGGCCTTGGTGAAAAGTCATCTTGGGAATATCTTTCCTAATAGTAAAAGCAGAATCTTCCATTCTATATATAATAACGCTTTTAAAAATCATACTAATAAGGGTTTTTCTTGTAGTTAAAGAGAGGACATCAAGAGGCCTTTTTAGATATAGTAGTCACAGATTAATGAAACATGTTGTTTTGAAGTGACTTACAATCATAAATACTATAAGAAGGACAAAACTAAAAAAACAAATAAACATTACAAACATAGTAAAAGTACAAAAAACTATTTTCATGCAAGTTAAAAAGGCTTTTTGCAAAACAAAGATAGTTACTAAAACTATAAACTTAGTCTGATCTCCTTAAGAATAATAAAAACCATGTTTTAGATAAGATTAGTTTAATTACAAGTGATTATATGAACTAATTTTGGTCTCAAGGTTCGCTTTCTATGATAGTAACTGTTATAAAATAATTATAAGCCTTACAGCTTTCATTTGCATCAATATGTTTATGTCTTAACTTATAGCCAATATTATAGCTTTCTAGAGTTAATTATGCTAGAAAAACTTCAACATTTTATTTTGTTTTTTAATCAGTACTTGGCCTCTATAAGATTTATATATAAGCTTAAGAAAAATTTCATTGCAATAATTATCTTTTTTCATATTTTAACTTATTATGTCCTTTATATCTTTGTGTAGGGGGTGTTAGGATAGGAGCGTGCCAAAAAATAACTAAGTTGTTTATTTTGGTGTCTGAACACTCACAACAGTGGCTCCATACTACAAAGCGTCGCTCTATTTTTGGTAAGCAAGATAAGAGAAGTGGAAGAGGGTTCTGGGTTTCTGGGAGAGTGAAAGCGAGGGAGGGGTTTTTCAGTATTATTATATGCTTTTACACTTTGAAGGCTTAAAAAAAAGTTTTTATAGCCTCTGTTTCCACTCTTAGGTAGAACAAGTTGTTGTTATTGTGTTTTAGGAATAGTACAATAGGTAATACTATAATATACTTTATAGTAAAGCTAGGGTTTATTGATAATAAAACAATAACTAACACTACTTTTAGCAGCGCGCTAAGTTTTACTTAATGTTGGATTGTGATAATTACTGAACCGAACATAGGGTTTGGATGCTGATTTTAAAATTCAATAATGGAAATTATTTATTAACAATATTCCATATTATCAGGCAAACAACAAGTAAGAATTAGACTGGCCTGCCAGCCTAGGTGCTAAAGCACCCAAACGGCAAACCAGAATGCCAAAGGCACTGCTGCTAGAGTGATGGATATGGAACTGGAAAGGATTTTCCCTAATAACTGCCGATGATCCAGAATCTCATACATGACATAATAGAATATCAGATGAGTACAGCCCTTTACCCCAAGGGGAGTGCGAGGGACTGTGGAAAAGGCGATTTGTTTTCCAATATAAAAACTAGATTTTAGGAAAGGATTTTTTAATGGAAAATTTAAAAAAGGAAAATCGGCTAGCAATTTTCTCAGTGCAATGTGAATGATTAAATAGTGGCCAATTTAGAGAGGAAACAAGCCAAGATTGGGTCCCACATGTTCAACCTAACTGGAGAATTGTTCAAGAATGGGGCAGATAAGTTTACTGGGAACTGACATCAAAGAATTTGGTGGTAGGCTGAGTCACTATTGGTTCAACCTCAAACATTTGAGCTGAGATACAGCTATGTTTCCAACAGTTGGCGCGATGGCGTTTGGCCTGACGAGCAGTGGGAATCCCCCAAGGCCACCCCATGAGGGGTGGACCCATTTGGTTGGGAACAGATTCTGGACGCCCAGCCTGCCCATGCCCAGTTGCTGGGCCATTCGTTAGGTCAGAAGCGTTGCATTGGCTGCAACACCCAATTTGCCAACAGGAAGCTTCAACCCTTGTCAATGGTGCCCAATGCTGTTACCTGCCTGTCAGGGATGATCCCCAACAATTTTGGGATGGGGGTGATTTTTTCAATTAAAGCGTTCGCTGAATTGAAACTGTCAGTGATTCCGCCTGATAGATCAGTCTTCATCCCTTTTTGACCATATGAAATCCAAGTATTGGGCTGATTGCCATTCGATTTTGTTCTGATTGATTTTATTTTGCAATCTCAGCACAGATTTCACTAATCCCCCGTAACAGTTCTGCCAAGGTGAGTCTGGGTACCAGGGGAGGGATCCAATGCAGAAGAGCTGTTACCTAGCGTTTGTCTACCACCTGGGCGAGATTACTCTGAGTAAAGAGGGGTACAACCATCCTCTTTGATACCTTCTTGATTGGGAACGGGAAAATGGCCTGATCAACGCCCAGGGGGCGTTCCCCAGGACTTACACACATCAATAAATGTATTAAAATTTCCTAAGCTATTTTTGATATGTTTTGTAAGTTTCTATTGCCAAAATTGTTTTTAATCACATAGTTTGTTTAAGGTTCAAACCCCTTTTGGCCCTTTCTTCTTCAACTTTATCACCAATATTACCTGCTTAGCTAAAAAGCTTCACCTGGGGTTGCCCAGATGTCAAATTTTTTACATTGGAGATGGCTTCTGATCGACTCTCCTAATAGAGGGGAATAAGGACCTTAGTGTGGTTTTTCCTAATGTTTTTAAGTCTTTACAAAGTTGTCTGAATTTCCCAATGCAAAACACTGCAGACTCTGAGAATTTGATAGGTTTAGCTGTGAAATAAGTGGAGAATGGCACATGGCAAGTGGGGAGTGGCAACGGCCATACATCGCTCATAAAGTGTATCCCTTGGTCAAAAACTGTGTGAGAGGTAAGGCCTTGGAGTTTTTGCCATTTTTAGACCTAAATGGGTGAATGCCCTGTTCAATTTATTAATTGGAGCTGCAGGTGCTTAATTATCCTTTCTTAAGAAGACAGGGTCTACTTTTTTCGCTGCGTCATTGGTCAAAGCTTAATTTTTTGTGGGAAAGTGAGTTTAATGGCTGCTACGGTGGCGTTCTCAGGAAGGGAAGGAGATAGCACCTTAATGTTGGCCTTGTGGAACTCAGCAACCAACTTTTACAGGTTTTACAATCCTAGGAAGGAACCCAACTAATTATTATAAAATGGGAACCCTTTCCATGATACCAAATATGCAAGCTGCACTTAATCATCTATGATTTCAAAATCCGCTCTACCTCAGCTCTAGTGCCCAATCCACCATGATAGGCTTCATCTCCTTAGCTTCTGTCCTTTAGATGGTTTTAAGGAGGTGGCGTGAAAGGAGTTAAAGATCTTTTAGTTGGAGAGCAGTTCCAAGTTGAAGGATCCGTTGTTCAGCACCTGGGAGATAGGGTTGGGATCTTCATGTTTGCAAACCAACTTATGACATGGCACTTTGAGGTGCAAAACTTGGTATTAAATATGGCTATATCATCTACTTAGATATTAGGAGCTGCGTGACGTTTATGTCAGTAACCATTTGGCATTGTTAATCGATTTGGTCAGCTGCATCTGATCATGGATATGCACCTCCTGGATGTGTTTAACAAAGTGGTTCACTACTAGACCATTTATGCGATTTTGAGGTCTAATGGTGAAGTCAGGGGTTGTATACTGAGTTGGCATACAAGGGTGACACCTCCGTTGATGCAAATGGAGTATTATTGTAGGAAAGCTGGGCCAAAGGATGATCAGTTACCCAAGTGTCTTGATAGGCGGTGGAATATCATCAGAGATAATGCTTCAATGAATAAATGGTTTGCTTGGTTTGACCATCAGGTTGAAGGTGGTATGCTGATGAGCTTCAGGTTTTAATCTTTAGCATGCCACATAATGCCACCTAATCTATTTTAAGTAAAGTGAAGACCTCTATCACTGACTACCTCCTGAGGCAATCAAACAGGACATAACATGAGAATCAAACAGATGCTCCATTCCTTCAGAAGTAATGGTTGTAAATAATAATGAAAATAGCATAATTGTAAAGCGGTCCACCACTACCATGACTGCATCATGCTCATGTGATTTCGGCAGACCTACATCAAGATCTACTGAAACAGAAGTCCACGGCCCTTCTTCTTCCTTAGAGGGTTGAGGAGGTTATTCAGTCCTGTTCTATCAGATTTGGAACAGGCACACATAAGAAACCCTTCTATCCAAGCAGGGATATCTTTTGTGAGGACATTCTAACCTTACTTACATTCAACCAGTTAACGCATTTCTTCAAACCAGGATGCTCTATTATAGATGGACATGATGCTCCCTTATGCCATAGAAACGTAGGCCGAAAGGAATTTAAATTTATATCAAGAAAAAAGAATACCCTTTTTTAAGGGAATACTATACAGATGGGGAAATATCCACGTCAATTTCTGTAAGGAGAGTGCGACCCTAATGATCTGTAGACTGGGACGCCAAGACATTATCTAGGAGAGAACCATCATTGATATGATATTCCTTGGCTGTTTCAGAAAAAAATGACTTTAAGCACCAGTTCAAAAGAGGTAATGGGGATACTAGGAGCTCTAGAAATCTGGATTTAAGTTAGATTTAATTTGAGTCTAGGATCTGAGGTGAGGAAAGCAACTTTGGTAATAGCTGAAGGTGATTGAGCGATGAATTATTCAGGGGGAATTACTGTGACCAAGTCAGAGTTTGTGTCCAAAGTGATACCCATTAGGGGATTGAGGCTACAATCTCTGGTAGGATATGCGAGGTCCCCTGACAAACTCATTAATAAAGTTGAAGCTTAACAGGTCAGGGTGAGTTCTGGTTTTCCTGTGAGCTAGTTTTTGGGCATTTTATAGTATTTAGGAGACTTGTGATTTGCGCGCACAAACACTTAGTGCTTAGCGCCCTGCAAGAAGTAAAGTCAGTGCATCAATGACCTAGCAACTGCAGCTAGCTCTTTATCATATATGGACAAAGAGTGCTCGGATACACTAAAATCCCCAGAGAAGTATGTCACTGGATGTTCTCACAATCCATGTTCTTCAAAAACAACATCAACTTCAGTGCCTGAGGCGTCACATGTAACATAAAAGGCTCGTCCTTATCATTATCTGTAAAACAGGAGTGGAAGTGAAAACTTTCATGATTATATCAAAAGCTTGCTGGCACACTGTTTTCCAAACAAAAGGAGCATTATTAATTGTGAGGTAGTGTGAGGGGATCTAAATCAAAAATAGCGAGCAGAATTTTTAAAAAAGGTAACAGACCCCAAGAAGCTATGAAGTTGTTTCTGTGTCAATGGGAAGGCGAAGAGATAATGTCTTCTAGTTTCTGAAGGAGTAATACCATGACCATCCTTCAGAACCAGGCTTCCTAGGAACTTCCCCTGAATCCTTATAAAACTCGAATTTATATGGCTTTGCAATAAACCCAATAATTATAAGGGCTGAAACTACAGTAATTAAATCATTAGCATGCTGCTCTGCATTAGGGGTTTTGTATTAAAATATCATCTACATAGACGTTCATACATTAGAACCTGAGATTCACACAAAGCGTTATCAATGTGGCTGTAGAAAACTTCAAGCGCAATTTTCACGCCCTGAGCATGACCATGAGCTGGTAAATGCCTTAACGCGTCCAGATGGCAGATAACCATTCCTGACCTGACTTCACCCGCACTTGGGAAAATGCGTTAACTGGGTCAACCTTTGAGAAGACCTTTGACTTTGAAAAGGCTTAGTTGATGGCTGCCTCTAGAGGAAGTGGATAAGGATCTGGGACAGTGACGCTTTTCAATTGCCCGTAGTCCATACAGAGTCTTAGAGTACCATGAGATGTCTGTGCAAAGACTACTAGTGATGACACAGGAGAGGTCTTTTTAGTCATCCAATCCTTTTTTATCAATTTTTCAATCTAAATTTTTCTAACTTATCTTCTTCAGCCGTGTAGGGATTAATGCAGGTTATCTTTATCAGGTCAACTATCAGCTGGAAGCTCAGATAAATCTTATAGTGATTAGCACTGATCACCATCCTTATACAAATAATGACTTAAAAGTAGCGAGAATATGTGGTAAAGTAAGTAAGTCAGGCATAATATTAGTGGAAAAATATTCCATAGTTGCTGCTATAGTATTCCTCATGTTGTTTATGGTGTTGACTCAACCTTGAAAAAACTATTACTAAACATATATGATCAAAATAAAAATGAACGTGATCAATCTTTGTATATGTTGCTTTAACAAGTCCTCCTGTTCTCATAGTTCCCTACTCATTCCAAAATTTATAAGCGACGATTTCTACCTTGAAATCGCCCTTCCCCTTAAATAAGCATAATTTACTCATTGTACTCAATTATGCATAGTGCCCATTGTACTCTTTGACAATCATATATTTTTTGAAGGTATCAAGTTCAATAGCTAGAGAATACCCTATAAATGCCCTTTTCTTATATCCTAATAAAGTAAAATAATTGCCAGAAGCTAGTTTAATTTCATAGAAATTGCTCTCACAATAGAGATTCACTATCATGATAAGTCAGTGGGATATTGAGTTTTGTATATCACTCTGTACTATTCTGTGAAAATTATCTCACAACTAGACTGATTTGATACAATTTTATAGGTTTATTATAGTCCAAGATGGAATAATGCCTGTGCCAATTAAGTGCTTGTCTACCGCTCATATTGTGGTGCTCACAAGAAGGGTGACCATGTTCAATTAAATTTTTATTAACAAAATGAATTCTTATAATGGAGTTGAAACCATTCATAAAAACAAAGCTCTTGTATTCTATATTAACCCACTTATTCCTTCTCAGCAGGCTCATGCAGAAGTATGCAGAGTTACTCCTCTCGTTTTATAAGGTTTAAACTCATATAACTTCTGTAAAAGCAGCTATATCAGATTGGCCAAATGTTGCTAGGAATGTTCCAATTATTTAATCATGAGTCGCCTGACCTTTATTCTCTCTACTTTATTGATGACAAAAACAAGACTGACTATAGCAGGACTAAAAGAAAGACCATGGAATGAATTTTAATCAATTTTTATCCTTTATGAGTGGCATTGAGCGTTTAAGAAATTTATATTTAAGAGATACTACAGCCCACCGTGAGAAATTCCTGAATGATTATTGTTTGTCATCATGCTAATTATGGAAGTCTTCTAGCATAACCAACATAATGTGGATGCAATCGCTCTTTACAAAATCAGATTAAATACAGTTTTCTGGGAGTATTACAAGCTGTTGACTAAAAAATGATGAACTCAATCAACTTGTCTACCAACTTCTGGATGAGTTTACTAATTAGCTAAACCAGAATGTGATTAAGATTTTCCATAAAGCTATAAAGGAATGGGGTTACAGCCTCCTGAGTAAATGGATTTAACGAGTTTTAATTAGAATCTAGAAACGTGATAAATCTACTAGAGCATAAGTATAACACTATTAGTCAGTAAGGAGCTCAGATAATATACCTAACATGAAATGTGGATCACCAGAAACATATAATAAGCACAGTTTAAGCGAACACCACCCTTCAGGAGGAGCTACAAAACTCTGAAACCAACAGACAGCCCTGCGCCATTACATCATTGCCCTCAAGACCAATTGTATTTCCTTAACTAACGATCAGGGGACGTTTTAGGGGCTAACAACAATCTCTATAATATCACATGAGATTTAGATGAAGCCGCCTGAGATTAAATCCAAAAAATAATGAGCTTCAGACTAGAATCTTGCGAGCTACAAAATGAGGGTACTAGATTAATAAATCAAGGAATTAGCTGAATGGGAGCATGATTAATGATTGATCCATGTTTGACGCATGGAGACTGATTTGAGAAATGGAAATTTCCAATGCTAAGTCTAAGTCTAATACCAAGAACAAAACAGATCAGTTGGGAAGCCTTCCCAGAAGTGAATTTAGCCCAAACTGAGATAGATCATCCCCAAAAATCTGTGCTAGCTGCACTATTGGCATTGCCCTCTTTGACTGGCCCTTCTAGCCAGCCATGAGGTGCTACCAAGAACCCACAAACCTTGGACCTCACGTCAGGTCTTCACAGGCTGCATTCAGACCTGCAGCCCATAATATGTCCTTCCAGTTTTTTAAAAGTATAGCCCCATCAACCTCTTTAAGTTTGATTAATCCAGAGACGTGCAGTCAATCATAAAGATGTTTAAAATGATAATAAATAGAGCTGATAATTCGTTCAAGACCACCACTATGATCAATTGCTTTAAATGATTTAAGTTGAGATTTGATCGTGTTGTACCTTCCAAAGGATTGATAGAGTTATGCTGATTACAAAAGAATATTACATAAGTTTGGTAGATTTAAAAGTTTGTGTACTCACAAAGCTGAGTTTATGTTCATCTAGTTACAGAAGTAATATAACTATTTTTGAGTTTTCTAATTACTACCATAAGGCCTAGGCCATATTTGGGAGCCAAGGCTATGGTTAAATTTGACGTAAAAATTGCCTTACAAAATGACCAAAACTAGCCTAACCTCCACCATTCACTGCATCTCTGTTGGTTAAAAAGTTAAATACTTCAATTATGTTGTAATAGCTCAAGAGCAAAGGTTACCTTTGGACCACCAAATCTTGAAGCTCGTGACACTTGCTTTAAACCAATCAAGATAACTAAGAGCCCTATAGATGTTGGCCACAATTGGCGTAAAATATGAGCCCTCAAAGAAAACTTTCTTAAGTCCCTTGCTCGATTTGTGAGCCAAAAGGGCACTAATTCTGCCATCTGCCCTAAGAGACGCCCCAATATATACTACATCGCTTCCCTATAGATGAGGATGATTAGGGAAAAGATCTTTGACAATAGTGAAGGGATACTCTATTGTTAAACAACCATCTGTTGAAAATCCTGGAATATCACTATTACCTAAAGATGATAAAACCCAAGAGTTAACAGCACAGGTTTGATAGTGTACAATTCACATTGCCTGATAGTAATTGATATATGGCTGAAATATTATGATGACTATAATTTGCATTTTAATATATATTCCCAATGCGGTCCAACGATAGAACTGAAATCCTCCATGAAATACTGTTGATGTCAACTATAGGGACTTCTTCCCTGTTACGTCTAGCTTGATCCACTCCCAGATTCAGAGGTTTTTGTATTTCTTCTCTTACACTGAGTCTTCAAAGATTCACATCTAAGGTCAGCTTCTCTTATAAGGATCCTTGAATTTTACTCTTTATATCACAAAAGTGTCTACAATTATTGTTTACCACAGCAATAATTTACTAAAGATGATTAGAACTTATATACTAATTGGATAAACCTTTTCTTTCAATAGGATGAAAATTTTTTAATAATATGATTTAATAAGGAATCTATAGAGGAAATTCAGCACCAAACTCCTCAGTTGGCATCTCAGCCGAGAAATGGCAGCCATTGCCATTGAACATCCCTAAGATGTCTCATCAGCAATGGTCATCTCCATGAGTTAGGATTCCTCCATTGGATATCCTCGAGGCCTGAAATAAAAAGAGCCAGAAAACGTGTCTCTGACATATACCACTCAATCACAGCGAACCAACAACATTTGGCTAGTGACCTGCTTAGGTAATGGGACTAATTACCAACTATGGCAAGTAACAAACCAACGGATTGATTTGCTAGTTGCATGCATCATCACTCGCCTTGTAACTGCTGCTTATATTCTCAATTGGTTGGTGATGAAATATGACTGATCCCAATAAGTACACCTGATAGTTAGTTAATGATCAACTATTCATTGCCCCAATTTTGTCAGTAACGCTTCCCAACAAGATCTTAAGCATTTTCCTGGATTGATCCCCCACAGATCCAGTCTGGTTAATTGCCCAAAAACCTGAACATTATTAATCCAAAATTGGGGTCAACCAATGTACAATTCACTCGCCAACAAACTTATCCCAATGTGATCCAACAAGTAATCTAGAAAGCCGGGTTGCTGGACAAGAATCCCAACACATCCCCCTCTTGCCTAGATTTCAGGGAAAATAGGATCAGGACAGGAGAATACCGCCCTTGGATCATGTTAAATATTTTTTTGTTTTCTGTGGAGTACAGCCAATCTTCACTCAATGCTGTTCAGGACAACCTTTAGCATGCAGCTCTATTCCTTTGCTTCCTTGCTACTACCTCCTCAGAGTGCAGTCCTCACAACCCACTGTTGTGCCGGCTTGATTGATTTACTTATGATGATTCTAGTGCCAGAAATCCAGGTTTCCTCATGTTAAGGGCATACAACCCGTTGTCATGTTCAGGATCTTGGTCTGATGTTCTTAATTTCTAGAGCTCCCTCCTTGCCTTTGAAAAAGGGTTACTACCATTGATTTCTGTCTTCCAGCCAAAATTAAAATGATCAATAAGTTTGCTCTTGTTATTTTTTCTTTATAACTTTTTTGCTCATTTCATTCTTATACTTTTTTATTAAGAGATTATTCATTAATTTTGATATTAACTCTCCATAAATTAGAGCTTAATTAATACTGAATTGATAAATGTCAACTATTATGAAAATTCTGACATCCCCCCTCTCATCCAGCTCATATATCAAATTTAAATTCTTGGTACCAACAATATCTTGATAGTCTTTCTGATGAAGATTCCCAGCTCTTCCAATTGATGAGTCACTATGAATAAAGAAATATTTTCTATGGTTCCTCTAGGGCCCATACTCCAATTCATGCATACATAGGCAGTCCTTCCGCTGAACTATTGGCCATGGTGTTTGACCCCAATGAAATCAGAGTAGTTAAAATCTCGAATGATTCATGGCCATTTCTCCCTCTGTTGTCAATTAAGGAATTGGACTCTGATACTATCCTAGATTCAGATCTTTTGCGAATAATCTTACTATTATCAAACCTCCTGAAGCAATGCCATCTGTTATTAGTTAGGCATTTAATTCCAGATCTGACTTGCTTCATGAGTTCCTTTATTTACTCAATCGATTTTTATAAACCATCTGTTCTTTCAACCAAACTGGCTATCAGAAATGATGAAAATTTTGAGTTCCATTACACAGAATTGAGGAATGGAGTATATGAGTCTCTTTCCATATATCTGAACCCTCTAATCTTTCAAGCATCCTGGATTGAGATATTGCAGCCTATGTCCTTCTTTTTGTGGCCAAGTTCTTTGAAGTTGGACCACAAAGCTTCCAGCCTCCCCTGAATTACATTGTTATTCTATTTTTGAATCCAAGAAGCTTTTAGTCATAATCTTCAGGATGCCGTCCACTCCTTGCATGATTACCTCATTTCTGGCACTTCTCATTGGTACCTCCCCTTATAGCTCTAATTGGGGAATAATTTGTCAACCTCCGTCTAGTATCCCTTGCACTATGCTGATTCTCATGTCCGCCATTCTTGATGAAGCCCATCAGAAAGTGCTCAAGACCAATCTTCCAGCTCCAGTGCCATATTGGGTTTACTCAGAGTTATTTTCTGACTGCCTCTTCTTGTTATGTTGCTTCCCTTCCTGATCTGGGGTTTTTTGATTGGCAAGAACTAACATCTCACTTTCTCTTCCCCTATCTTGTTCTCTCAGGAGTTCAGCCTCCACTCAATGAACTTGGCTTCAAGTAGGTCTAGACCTTACTATCATGCGATCTTAAATATATTGACAGTTTATTTAATCCTAATAATATACATCCTCCCTCCATCAAGAGGCAACGTAGGCAGAATATTCTGAGTTAAGAATAACCAATAAAAAATTATAAAATAAATATGAGTTTTTTATGCTTTTTTCCCTTTTTCCCATATTTTATCAACCTTATGTTTTTTTCTTATTTTATATGGGAAATGACCTTCACTCAATTCAGCAGTCCATCTTTTTATATATTATTCCTTAAACTGGAACCTAGGTATACTACGACCTACCAGTTTTAATGGCTCCGAGGTCTATTTTTTAAGACTTAATCATTTATTCTTTTCAGCAGTCCTTTATTAGGACTTAACTAAAAATATCAGTAACTAACCTTATTGATGGTTCAGTGTTTCTTTGGAAACACTCTTATCATTTTTATTTCTTTGATCCACTGCTTTAGATATTTAGCTTGGAACCAATAAACAATCCTTCCATCCATGAGGTTCTTGATGGTTTAGGCGTTTATTGCTGTCTTGGCAATAATCTCAAACGGAACTGACCACAATACATCTAGATTTTTTTTTCCAAAGCCTTGCTTATTACAATAAGCTACTTTATTGCCTATGTGATATTCAGATAATGCCAGTCAGTGTTTATCATCCGTCATTTTGGCCTTGATTTTTTCTTCAAAGTTATATCAAATGCTTGCAATTGCATTTTGATCAGGATATTCAAAATTCTGAAGAAGTACTGCTTGGCACTCATCCCTGATTTTGGTTCGACCACTGATTACAGAATTGGTAGTAACGCGGATTTTCTTCTGTAAAACAACTTTAATGAAGTTTTTCCTGTCGCCATATGGTGACTGATGCTATACGCAAACTTCACCAAACTGAGGTATGCTCCTCATGCAGAAGTTCTCCCATAGATCAGTTTTCTTAGCGTTGTGTCCAGTGTTCCATTCACTAGTTCTACCAGCCCATTTGTCTCTAGCCAGTAAGTTACTGACACAACACCTTGGATTCCCATTATCTTGTTCAATCTCAGGATCACGTTGGATGCGAATTTCGATCCACTGTCTCTTAACAAGTTTTATGGGCATCCATGGCAGCATACAACTTGATCCAGGATAAACCATGCAGTACTTGTAGCATCAACTTTTGCCAGGGCCTTTGTCTCGTCCCATTTAATCAGATGGTCAATCAAAACTATTATATATTTGACTCCCCATGTGCTCGTAGTCAGTGGTCCCATCACATCAATGGACATCTTATTCCAGGCAATTCCAGGGTACACCAGTATATATCTGGTTGTGTTCTTTTAGGGTTGTGCAACTGGCACTCCACACAGCAAGCCAGATAATTGGCCACATTGTAGTTGATAAACTCCCAGTAATAGTACTGGCAACTGTGGTTGGTCGTCTTCCTCAGGCCTCCATACCCAACAACCTTATGTGCGGCCTGAATGATTGCTGCTCGTTCTAACAGTCTTGGGAACATCAGTCATTTTCCATCAATTGTCTTAAACACTTGTCCATCCTTGGTCTTGGAGTTTTCCAATACTTTCCAAAGTGCACCTTGAATCTCTTGGGGCTTATCTTGATTTCTCCATCGACCATTCTCTGAAAAATCTCATCAGCCTTTTGGTATACCACTTGAGCTATATGTAGCCTTGATAAGCCATCCGCATTTTGATGAGAAGCCCCCTCTCAGTGAATTATCTCAAAGTCATAAGTTTAAAGCTAAAATGACCATCGTGCCAGATGTCCTTCTGGTTATCTTAGGCTATGCATCCAATGAAAGGAGGAGTGGTATGTCACCACTTTAAGTGTGTACTGGTAATACACATCCAAAACTACTTACAGGCATAAATCACCACAAGGCATACACACTCAGTGATGGTGTTATTCCGTTCTGCTGCTGATAACGTCTGGCTCACATAAGCTACCAGATGCTCATCCCTAAGTTCATCTACTTAACTCAGGACGGCGCCAATCGCCGTTAACAAAGCATCAGTCTGCACTATTAACTTCCAATTGAAAGTTAGATTTTAAAATTAGCAAATTTATCAGATACTGACGTAACTCATCAAAAGGACTCTTGGCCTCTTCATACCAAAAAGTCCTTTCTTCAGATCCTTTTTTTAGTACTAGATGGTCCCAACCCAAGGGGGGGGGTTTCTTCAGATCCTTTAACAAATGAAAAAGGGGCTTAAAAATTTTCGCAAAATCACATATAAATCTTTGTTTATATGTGTCCATTTCAAGAGACACTTTAATTTCTTGGACACTCCTTTGGATGGCCATCCGCTATATGGCCTCAATCTTCTGGGTTTGCGGCTGCAGTCCACTGGAGTTTATAGGAACCTCAGCAATTCAACTCTTTCTTGAAGTAGTGGCACTTCCTCTGCTAAACCTTCAGGTTAGCCGCAGACAGTCTTTCAGATTCTGGTGGTTGACTCGAAAACAAACCTTTGACAACCATCAGATCAGGCCAATTATCCCTTCAACGCTTGAGCTAACACCTATACTCTCATCTCAAAAGCTATTGCAATTACATACTTTAGACTGAATCTCTAAATGTCAATTAGATCAAGTATTTTATATAAGCACTTGGGCTGAATATGCTTGCATATTGTAGCCAATTTCCTATACATCAAATCTTGGCAATTGGTCCCAATCATTGGGAACAACCAATTAAATTATATAAAAAATTGGTCAGGACTGACCCAAAGTTAACATCTAAAAATCCCATAAGCCATCATATGATTGAAAAATGTAATCAATTTTTCACCCTAGAGCGAAATTTGTATGTCAATCCGCATAATAAACATTATAGCACTTGCCCATGGACTGCCCAAAAGGGAGTACCTATTGCTATTGAGGGAGAGGCCTGCTGACGTCCCAATTAGGGGTACATCATCTACTTCAATCATTGCAAAATTTTCACATAAGGTGTATGTCATCAGCATTATGACGAAACTCAAATAAAGAAGATCTTAGGACAATTTGCATGCTTTAATCTCAATTTTGTACTTGAAATCCTCCCAATTTTGAGAGTATTTTGCCACCAATAAACCTAAAAAAAGGTTGCAGTCGTAGCAGTTTAAGGACCAAACTGAGATGGTAAAGTATCTTTTGAAGCTTTGCACTCAGATGTGGCCAGGAGATGCCCTAGAGGTATAAATACCTGTGCCTGGCCTAAAGACTAGACATCAAATAAATAACTTCTAATAAAAGTTATTTTATTTAATCTCTTTCCCAGTTTTCTTATCTTAATCCTTTCTTTGGAGAAGTGTTGACAACTGGAAGGACCAAATCCCAGTTTGTATTGAAACCTGCTTTTGAAGAAGTTCCCAATTACATTGGGAAAATTATACCCAAAATCGACCAGAAGAGTCAGGGCTATATTAAAAGTCCTAGTGAGTATCTGAACGGTGAATATACCATAAGCCACTGGCCATATCAAGGATCATCCGGCAGAACTTTGACATGAATAAGAATGCAGGATACCAATTTTCAAGCGAGCAATCCCTCAATTTTCACACAGTCTCTTGAAGACTTCTTTCAAGTTTTTGTAAATGGTCAATAAAGTTCTTACTGAACACATTTATATTGTCCAAGTACACCAGGATGCATGACAACTTCAAGTTATAGATATGGAGTCCATAGCCCTCAGAACATCGCAGGCGCATTTTAAAGGTCTTGAGGCATCTGATCTTGTTGGTATAGCCCCTGCGCAGTGATTATTGTGAATTTCACCTGGTCTTCTATTGGCAAATCAATTTGCCTTATCTTGATATTTGATCCATTCTGGAGAAAGACTTTTCTTCTCCCAATTGATCTAGAGCATCATCAATTTGTGGTAGTGGATATAAATCCTTCTTTGTTATTTTTTCAGCTTCTGATAGACGTTCAAAACCTAATTAGAGCCATCCTTCTTCTTCACAATCAGGATAGGGCTCACCTAGGAAATTGACAACGGAACTAGGAGCCAGTACCTCAATATTTTGCTGATTCTTCTTCCATTACCGCCTCAGCAGTCTTTGACAATAGGATCAGTCTTATTCTTATTGGTAAATTTTTTTGGTGTTTTTATAAATGACGTTCTTCACAAATCCCAAAATTGTCATCGTCCTAAGCAAAGATTTCCTGATACTTTTCAAATAATTTGAGCATTTCCTCCTTCTGTCTTTCCATCAGATCAGAGAGTTGCTCTCAGACAATCAGATAGATTGATACTCTTGGCCACCCCTGCCAACGTTCCCATCTCAGCTAGAGTCCCAAAATTTATGGTCCAAAATTAATATTTAACATATATATTTCTTTTATTTATTTTTTGAATTGGGACTTAACTGATAATTAGTTTAGAGGTCCTTCTTTTCCCCTTCTCCCAAACTTATTCTAGGTATACTTTGACCTACCAGTTTTCATGGTTCAGAGATCTTTTGCTAATACTAAACCATCTAATTTGGTTCAGCGGTCCATTTTTAAGACTTAACCAAAATATCAGTATTGGAATTTTGGTAGAATTATGATAAGCAGGCACTATGAGGGCTACAAAATTTTTTGTTCTGGGATCTAGCAAAGATAGACACACGTGCAACGAAGTTATTAGTTCCGTTGCTATAATTGATTCATTAAGAAATACAAAAATTTTGTATGAATAGACCAAAATCTAGCTACCTGAGACAAAAATTGTGGTACTTTATTAGTTAGAAATGAGGAATATTTTAGGGGTATATTTGGAGGTTCTCTATGAGGATTTTCGTGCTTCACCTGAGGTGAAATCTTTACTATTAGATGACCAATATTGCTAATTATTATTACCTTACTTGTGATGGTCAGGTCAGATAAGGTTCTTATTAGATGAGATTGACCTCCTTGTGTGATGCTTTGCCACATCAGATTGTTTAGCCTCCTCCTTCAGAGGAGGCTGATAACTCCAAAGGGTTGATCATCAGTCTATCTGAGAATTGGATATCTCTGATGGGGAATTTGCAATCTCATTAGACCAAGTTAACAAAGCTTAATCTTGAATATTTTTGGTCATCACAGCTGAATCCCCAACAATGCTCCCTCAAGGTCTTGCCTAGGGGGCACATACTTACGAAGAAACCTAATAGAGAACTCTATTGATAACTTTACTTATTTATTTAGCTGAAATGTAGTATTCAATACCCCAACAATAATATGATAAGGACCAGCCCATGAGGTGTCAATTTTGTGAATCCTTCCTCCAAGTCTATGATTAAAGAATAGTAAAAGAACCCTGACTTGATATTCAAGTAGCGTATGTCTACTAGCGTTGGTTCTAGTTCCTTCTTTTAAGGTGGTAGCAGCAAGGGAACTTGAAGCTAAAGCTTGTACGCAAATGATTTCATCAGCATTTCTACTCATAGCTAAATCTGTAGTTTGCGGGGTAGCATCATCAAGTATAGTTGTACACTTGAGGGTATAATAGAATCCCTGCCATAAAGAGCCTTAAAAGGAGACATTTTATTATGTGATGGTAGCTAACCCTATAGGCTAACATCGCATTAGGTAAACAGAGATCACATCTACTAGTATCATTGGAGGCCATCTTTCAAAGAATGGCTACAAGGGTACCATTTGATTGTTTGACTGCACCATTAGTAGAAGGATTGTAAGGGGACGTAAATGTCTGATAGGTACCCATTAACTTAGTAAGCTCAGATACCACCTGTGAAACAAAGTTGTTCCCATTATCTGATAATGGAACTTTTGGGCTACCATGTCTGGCAAAAACTTGTTTAAAAAGGAAGGACGCAGTAGCCTTAGTAGTGACCATGGAAAAAGAGATAGCTTCAATCCATTTGGTAAAATGGTCAATAGCTAATATAAGATATTGATGTCCATAAGTGGAAGTATGGAGAGGGGCCACCATATCAATAATCATAGTAGAAAAAGATCTGAAGGTCCACAATTTTGTGTTGGTACATCAGATTATATTATGTTGTTGTTTGCAAGTGAGACAAGTCTCCAACACATTGTGTACAGATTACAGCATGATATCCCAGTAACAATGATTTTTGAACCACTGTAAGTTCTTAGCGATAGCTCCATGCCCTACAGTTTGAGAGTCTCCATAATAAGTTCAGTTCTCTCAGAGGGCAAATAAAAGGCAACCATTTAGATCCCAACTTTTTGTATATGGAACCTTCTTTAACCTGAGTATCCTTGGTTAAGGATTATAGCTTTTCTATAACATCCTCAGATTTACAATACCAGTGATCAGGTCTACCAATCAGATTATAGATACGATCTTCCTCAGCAGAGAATATCATTAGTATAGGTAATCAATAAAGTCCATCAGCATTTTGGTGTATAGCTCCAGTGTGATGTTGAATTGTAAAGTCATAATTCTGGAGCTTTAACACCCATCTTTCTAAGCGCCCATCAAGATCCTTCATTTGTTGCAGCCATTTTAAGGAAGCGTGATCTGTGACAATAGTGAAATGTTTGCCAAAGAGTTAAGGGCGGAATTGCCTGATGGTGGATAAAACTGTGAGGCATTCTCTCTTAGTAACACTATAATTGCGTTCTGTCTTAGAAAGGGTTTTACTTTAGTATGCGATGGGGTGATCAACCAGGTTGGTATCATGTGAAGCCAGAATGGCCCCAATGGCAATATCATTGGCATAGGTAAATAAGATAAAAGGTTAAAAAAATCAGTATGGGCTAAAATTGGTACACTAACTAAGGCTTGCCACAAAAGATCGAAAGCTTACTGCTGCAATCCTTCCAATATGAAAAGGACTTCCTTGTGCATTAAGTAAGCTAAAAGCTCCGCAATCTCAGCAAGATGGGGGATGAATTGTCAGTAATAGCCAAACATCCCTAAAAAGTCTTGAATATCCCACAAGCATTTAGGAACAGACATGTCCAAAATAGCTTATATCTTATTAGACAAGGATAAAATCCCACCGTGATTACCTTAATACCTAAGAATTTCATCTCAGTTTTGAAAAAAGCACACTTGGATGGTTTTAACTTAATTAAAGTGCGACGCACTTAACCAAATACTTCATTTAAATGAGCTGAATGCTTGTTAAAGGTGCGAGAGAAAACAATAACATCATCTAAGTATACCAAAAGACAAGAAAGTTTTAAATCCCCAAATAAGCCATTCATGGCTCGTTGGAAAGTAGCAGAGGCATTAAAAAGCACCTGCGGCATATGAGTGGGCTCAAATAACCCCTCACTAGAGATTAAGGAGCATTTTTGAAGGTCTTCCAGAGCCAGGTAAATTTACCAATAGCCACTCGCAAGATCCATAGCTGAGAAGATTTGTGACCCAGACAAAAGTCTCAATGAATCAATAATGTGAGGTAGAGGATTATTATCCTTTTGGGTAACAGTATTGAACCAACAATAGTCCATAACCATTTTATGATTTCCATCCTTTTTCCAGATAAGTAGTAGAGGTTAATTCCATGGACTCTGAGAAGGCGTTAATAGCCCCACATTGAGGAGTTGTTTCAATTCCACTGAGACCTGAGCCTCCTCAACTTCAGATTTGCAATAGGGCCAAGCTCAAATAAGGGAGTATCACCAGTTTTCACCTGATGCTGCAGATCTTTCATTAGCCCAAAATCTCCAGGACCTTTGTCAAATATATCTGCATACTCTTCAATAAGAGCCTCAGCTCAAAGCTGTTGTTCTGGAGTGAGTGAATCCCCAAATTCGACGTCAATTATAGCAAAGATAGGGGGATCTTCAAACCCAAAATTATGTAACTCCCCACATCCCATGATGGATAAAATTCACTCAAAGAAGTAGGCCGCATATAAGAGATGGGTATATTTTGATTCAATTGTATAGGTTGAGAAGTGAGATTAGCTAGTAAGACTAAAACAGTCCCATTGTAAGCGGGATCAAGGATACCAGGGCAGGTTAAAGCTTTCAAATGAGAGGGATTTTTGTTACTGGAAATTTCTAATACATGATCAGAGGGTACAAATACTTGTACTACAGTACAAAATTGACTTGAGCTTTTAGAGGAATGGTAATCAGATTGTTATAATATAAAGGCATACCTTCAGAGGCACAAGCTGATGGAGGCGGAAGTATGGTCCTAGGTCCCAAAATATAGTACTCAAGACTAGATATAAAATTAGGATATTTCAATAAGCAAACGCGTCGTTTGAGTTTGCCTTTGCTACTGGGAACAATTTTTAAAATTAAAGGTACTCAGTACCCAATTAAAGAAAGGTTATTGTCCTTGAGACTGATTATTGCATCAAAAGTAATGAGAAACTTGGTTCCTAAGAGCAAATCGTCTCAGTTGTTGTCCAGAACTACAGCAGAGACTGAAACAACCAACTTTCCAAATCGCTGTGGAAGGGAAGAATAAGCTCTATAGATTTAGTATATGAAGGATCAGCAGTTCCATAGTCTTGGGAATGGTTTAATTTTGGGTCCACTTTGATTTTTTTCATAAGTCTGAATGAGATCACATTTTTTGGAGACCTCATATCAATGATAGCTAAAACTTTCATTTTGTGCACTGTGACTTCCACCTGGGTTACATCAGTGCCAAAGCGTGGGATTGAGAATACCAATGTACTAAATGGGTGGATTAAATTATAAGAAGAAACAATTGTTTAAAAAATAGTATCTTTTTTGGCTAATACATCAGGGATAACAAGTTCACCAGGGGCAGATATCACATAACAGTCTTTAGGAGTATTAAAAGATTGCAATTGAGGCATAGAAGGTAGGTCAGCACAGGGAGCCTCATGCCCTATGCTGACTCCACTTTTTCGACTCTTCCACTTGTTTTTTCTAATTACGAGATTCCTTATGACCCATGAGATCATAATAGTTGCATGGCTCCTTCTTCGGTTTAGGTTTGGGTCTAGGTGGCATCACATGGATATAAGAATGAGGGTTATTAGTGGAGGTCAGGTGTACCACATCATTAGGAATCTCCATCAGTGCCTCTTTGATGTTGAAAAAAGATCCTAAATTTCTTTTAAGTGATTTTAAATGCAGTATTAACTGAGTGTTAGAAGCAAATGCACTCATCACAGCTGAAATGGATTATCTACGGTAATATAATCACAAGAGGCAAGAGTCTGAGCCTCATGATAGAATCTCTTAGCCAAATCCTGGATTGACTCTCCTCGCTTTATTGGATGCTCATAAAGGCTTGCTTTTGGTTAAATAGGATTTGATCACTCCTGAATTCCTTAATGAGGGCGGTTTTCACTTCAGCCCATGTATTGCAAACCTTAAGGTGAGGAACTATGCTTTCTTGTGTTAACCAGCTTTAGACAAAAGGTAATATGCCGTACTTTTTGTTGATATGTTGCCCCATCCATTGCCCGCTCCTAGACAAATAGAAACAAATGGATGCTACCTTCACTCGGCTCAAACTTATCCTTAGAGGTAAGTTTGAAGGTAGTGGGTTCATCCATCTAGTACTAAAAAAAAAAAAGGTAGTGGGTTCATTGCTCAAAACATGTACACCTAATACCATGACCAGATAAGCTTCAGAGGGTTCAGACTCTGGGATATGATTTTGAGTGGGAATTTGGTCAACTTGTTGCCTAAAAAAATAGGTGAGGTCCTCATATAATTTTTGAGCCCAATGAGCAAGCTGATTATTTGCAGGCGGTTGATTTAAGCTAGAAATTGTAGTTATCATCTCTTCCTGTTTGTTCTTGAGTACACCGCATTTATCAGTTAACCATTTAATGGAAGCGTTTAACATTGCAAATTGGGTTTCTTGCATAGTTTAATTAGCATCACATAGAAGATGAGCATTATCCACGCCATCCAATAAGTTGGTTAAAGAGTAATCCAGGTTGGTCAGAAGGCCTTATAAGGATAAGAAACACCCTTGATATATGGCTCATATTTGGGTTTCTAATGCCTATAATTTTTAATACTAGTAGACTCGATGGTTCAGAATCATGCATTGGAAATGAGGAGCCGAGGGACCAGGAGTACCAGGGGGTCCTTGTGACCCATATTGACCTGCAGGCCCCAGTGGGCCTTGTTAACCTGCAGGGCCTTGAGGACCTCGTTCACCAGGAGGTCCTGGGGTTACTTAAGGAGAACTAGGTATTACTGAATGTCCAGGAGGACCAGCAGGGCTGGGTCCACCTTCTCTGATAGTATCCGCAATTCAAACAAGTTGTTGAAGTAGCCCGTCAAGCTCAACAAAGCGCCGCTCATGTTGGGCCTGCAATTTTCCCAGATGTTTGTAATCTTATCCTCATGGATAGTGATTTGGTGGTGGATAGGATTAGCGACATCACTAACCTACTGAGATACTTCTTGGCTGATGTACCAAACTCCATTATCAATTATCATCAAATGGTTATGTAGATCATTGATTTCCTTCTATTATCGAGTATGGCTTTACAATCATCCTGACCAAAGTTAGAAGTTGTCTCATAGAACAAGGATAACTGAGAATAAAATTGTTGCGCAAGGGTCAATTGGCGTTGGATCTCAATGTGATAAAACCCCAAAATCTGGAGTACGTGATGAATAGCAGGATATACGTAATGCCAGATGTACTGCTCAGTTTTAGCCAAACCAACTTTGGTATGTTGTAACACTTCTTTATTGTATAAGTTCATCATACTATCGGTAACTTTAGATGCTCAGTCACAATTAGGACGGGCACCAGTCTGAATAGCCCCCCTTATCAAGCCTTTTACCGTTTCTTCCATATCTGCAGCTTGAATTTGATAATTTTTTGATCAGGGCTCTCAACGGCCAAGTCCATAGAATCTCAAAATTGAACATTATAGATATTAGTGGAAGGCATCTCCTGCCTGTTGGAGTGTACCCATTGGGTGATACTCATTGATTCCTCAGAAGAGGGGCTTTCTTCACTAGACATATTTATTGTCATGAAAGTATGCTTTCACTTGGGACCATCTAGTACTAAAAAAAGTATGTTTTCACCAGGTAGCCTCAGAAGCAGACCTGGCAGGGAGCACCAGTATTGGAATTTTGTTAGAAATTATGATAAGCAGGTGCTACAAAGGGTACAAAATTACTAGTTCTGTGGCTCTATCAAAGATAGACACAAGTGCAATGAAGTCATTAGTTCTGTTGCTATAATTGATTTCAATAAGAAATACAGAATTCTGTATGAAAAGACCAAAATTTATCTACATGAGACAAAAATTGTCCACTTTTTTTTTTTTTAGTACTAGATGGTAAAAATTGTCCACTTTATTAGTTAGAAATAAGTGATATTTATAGGGGTAGATTTGGCGGTTCTTCATGAGGATTTTCGTGCTTCACCTGAGGTAAATTCTTTCCTATTAGATGAAAATATTGCTGATTATTATTGCTATACTTGTGATGGTCAGATCTGATTGGTTCTTATTAGAAGATATTGACCTTCTTTTGTGATGCTTTGCCACATCAGATTGTTTAGCCTCCTCCTTCAGAGGAGGCTGATAACTCCAAAGGGTTGATCATCAGTCTATCTGAAAATTGGATATCTCTGATGGGAATTTTACAATCTTACTAGACCGAGATACCAAATATCAATCTTGAACATTTTTGGTCATCACAGCTAATCCCCAACATCAGGACATAATCATTTTAATGGTTCAGTGGTCCTTTGGAATATTATAATTGTTTCTTTTAGGTCCAGTACTTTAGGGTTTTTAATATTGACCTTATCCAATATACAACCAGTAGCACTGTTTCTTCACATAATGGCAACACTTGCTAACTTTGGCAATACTCACAAATGGTTCCATACATTAAGCCTTCCACCTTACTAGCCATTCTTCCAACAGGCCCTAATTTTCTCATATTTCCGCAACTGACACTTGATACAATGTATCTCACAAAGTTATGAATTTATGACCATCTAGTACTAAGAAAAATTTATCAATCTGTTATTAATTGTGAGTTCCATTCAATTGCTCTAATCGTTTTTCTCTTAAGAAATAATTTTTGGCTTTCGTTGCTATCTAATTATGTTTAAATTAAATCCACTGGTGGATCTAAAAACGATCCCCTGATCACACGGATTGACATAGTAACATTAACTTAATCTGATTTCAACTTGAAATAATGATCCTCAACTCCAGCATTTTCTGCCTTATAAAGTTGAATAAGTTTGTGTAAACAATTCCCTCCACTATCTTGTATCGATCACTTTCTTTTTTAATCTTGTTATCTTCATTGGTATTGCAAATCAATAATCTGGATTGATTGCTAGCCATATCAATTTCAATAATGTCTTATCTAGTGTCTCATCCTAAACACCTCACTCCTCGTGACTATTGCAATCACACCAGATTTTAACCTGAGTTGCCCTTGCTGAAAATCTTCATCTTAAGTAGATGTCTAGTGGAACAGGTTCTCATACAGCGCTAGACAATTCCATATCTAGGCTGCAAGTCCTTTTTCCAAATTCTGAGTATCTTCTTTGGCGTTTTTCGCTGTATATAGGTCAAATTAACATTTCTGATTCTTCAGTTTGTCAACTTTTTTCTTAGTAGCTCCATGTATGAGCTGAGTGAAAGCAATCAAAAATGATCCAATTCACATTCCATCTTCATAAATAAAACTTCTTGGACCAAATCTCCTTCTTTCTTTTTCAATAATGTCAATTTTCTGAGTAGCTCATTGCTGAAATTTGAAACTTCTTCTACTCCTTTCTTATATGGCATCTTTGATTGGCTTATCTTACTCAACTACACCTGTAGTGAGCACTAAATGTTAAAATTCTGATTTTAATACTTGTTAGGGACCAATAAATCCCAGTAGTTAACTTTACAGGTTTGTTATGTGCACAAGTTGCATTGCATAATAATAATTGATATGTGATTGATAACAGTATGGTGACTATTATCCATAATTTAATAAATAAGCCTGATTTGATCCAACGCTAGACCTGCAATTATCCACAAAGTACTGGTGATGTCAACTATAGGACTTCTTCCCAAATCCGTATAAAATAATCCACTCTCAGATTAAGAGGTTTCCGGCTTTTTTCTCATCATGCTGAGGCTGTGGAGATTCATTTCTAATAATAGCTTCTATTCTATGGATACTTGATCCTTACTCTTTATACCACTAAAGAGATCACAATTATTATATACCACAACAACAATTTAATGAAATTGAATGTAGCTTATGTTCAAATAGAAGAACCTTTCTCTTTCAATAGGAGGAAAATTTTTTATTAGTATGAATTAAAGGGGAAATTATAGAGGGAATTCGGCACCAAACTCCTCAGTTGGCGCCTCAGGCATGAAATGGCAGCCATTGCCATTGAACTTCCCTATGACGTCTCACTGGCGATGGTCTTCTCCATCAGGTTAGGATTCCTCCATTGTACATCCTCAAGACCTGAAACAGAAAGAGCCAGTAAATGTGTCTCTAATGTTTCCTGCTCAATCACAGGAACAACAACATTTGGCTAGTGACATGCTTAGGTAAGGGGGCTAATTACCAACCATGGTAGGCTATAAACCAACGTATTTATTTGCTAGTTGTAGGCGGCATCACTCACCTCGCAAATGCTATTTAAATTCAAAGTAGGTTAGTGATAAAACCGGATAAATCACAATAAGTTTACCTTATAGTTAATCAATGATCAACTAGTAAATGCCTAATTTTGTCTTCAACTCCGCCTGATGAGATCTTAAGCATTCACCCAGATTGGTCCCCCAAATGAATCTGAAACTGTCTAGTTACTAAAGTCCCACACATTATTAACCTAAAATCAGGGTCAACCAATATCCAATTCACTTACCAACGGACTTATCCCCTTGTGATCCAACAGGTAACCTAGGGAAGCTAGAAAGGTGGGAAAAATATCAACACCATCTATTGCCTCTAAGGCATCAAGCTGGACCCAACCAGTGCTTGCTGTTCATGAAGACAGCGAGCTGAACTTGAGAAGGGAAGACAGAGAATTTTTTATGCCCATACATTATGCAGCTTGCAGCTAGAAATAATATGGTGAACTGAACAATTAAATGAGTTACATCCGTTTAAAAGCATCAAAGTATTATTACCTTACAAAGATTTGAATACTCATTTCCAGAAGTAGGAAAATGTTCAAAACTATGATTGATATAATTGAAAACACTTTTCTAACATTAAACACAAATTCTGCTTATTTTTATAGTTGCACTTTATATTGACATAATTTTAAATAAGGTTCATGTCTAAGCAATTATTGACAACAGAGTGCTAGTCTATGTTGTCTTATGACAGTTTACAAAAATTATTATTTTCTTAATGTGCCCATAAATAAATATGGGACGGCAGGCCTGTACAAAACCATTAGCAAAGAAAGCTATATTACTTTATACATGAAAATCAGATCACTTCAATTTAGCGTCGCAATTTAGTATTACTCAATAAAAACTACCACTTTTTGATTGGCACTAGCTTCCTCAAATTTTTTATGGGACAGTCATCAGGTATGGGAATATCTTCAAGATTCATAGCCAGACACTTCCCTCTATTACTCTCAGGATGAGAAGGTTCCTCTTACTAATTAAAACAATTTTTATTGATGTAACTTATACTGATATAAAAAGTTCTCTTTACTATAAGAAGACTGGTCATTATAATAGGGCAATCTTCATAATCTTCAAAAATCTGGCCATTGCCTTAAGTGCTTCATCCACTTTTGAGCTGCTTCTGGGGGAACAATGAGTTGCAAAACGAGTTTGATTCTGAACCTGCCAGGTGGATTATTTTAATAAGTTTACTTCTAAAGAAAAATTTCAAATCAAACCTCATGCAGCACCTAGGTTAATTGTTCTAGGGCATCAGGAAATTATGTCCTCCTCTCCAACTGACGGCTCAAAAAATTATTTTGACCATAAAACAGAAGATTGCTTATGTGCATATACTGCCCTGGGATGAGGTGCTATGCATTGAGTATATTGGATACCTGTCTGTGTTTTTAGACTACCAGACACCACTCCTAGTGCATGTGCTATTATAGCGTGAAACCAATCAAAAAGCCTGAATTAAGGGCAAAATGATAAAGCCTTGGCTTTATTGCAAAAGTACGCACATGCATTTGTTATTAGGGCTACGACCTGGGGTGCGCTAAAGACATACTGCATCACATTATCACTGGTAATGCCTGGCCCATACATTCTCGCCCCATCTGACGCAGTCAATCCAGTGAAGAGTCATCTAAAAAAGATCAATTAATTACTACGTCAAGGGATGATTGTGCTAACCCACAGCCTTTGGTAAAGTCCTGTGCATATTGTTAAGAGGAATGATGGCTACAACCGATTTTTGACTAATTATTGTCACCTAAATTAAAATTACTAAAAAACTCTTATCTGCTACTGCATATAAATGACGCACTTGATTATTATCAGAGTGGCCAATCATTTTACCCCCTTGAGCTCATCACTAATATTTACAAATCAATCTACTCAAGGCTGAGCAGGAAAAATGTTCTAACTTCACTTATAAGGCCTGTACTAACCTGATCTTATGCTCCAAGGCTTATGCAACGTTCTGGCCACCTTCCAAAGATCATGGACACCATCTTAGGGGATTTGAAGATGAGTTGTTTATTAATATACCCAACGATAAAAATGTCTTTTTGCGCACCATTACCCAACGCCTGTCCCATTTGTAGGATTCCTTTAAGTGAATAGCAAAGGATCAACTTAAAATTAAATCCAGCAATTTTTGTTTTTCAAGACTCAGATGGAGTACTTAGTCACATCATTTCTACCCAAGGGATATGACTGCAGTCAAAGAACCTTTAGGCTTTTAATTTGATGACAAGTCCCAAGAACAAGTGGGGCGTATGGTACTTTCATGTATGGTAGGATACTAGCACCAGTTCATTCAAGAATTCGCTCAGATGAATGACTCTCTGTTTCACCTACACCATGTGGAGTGACTTCTCTGGTCCTAGTGTGAATTTGCTTTTTAATAAGTCAAAGCTAACGCTAACTTTAGCGCCCATACTACATTATCCAGACTTGTAGTGGCTTTTTATTATCCAATCTGATGCCTCATTGATAGCCGTTGGGGCTGTGCTCTCTCAGTAGGATGAACAAGGAGAGGGTCACCTGGCAGCTTTTTTTAGTCAAACCCTTACTAAGCAAGAAAAATTTTAATGATAACAGAATACAGATGCTTAGCCGATATTTGTGCTAGTAAACAATTCCATACATAATTCATGGCACTTAATTCCAGCTGGTACTAATAAATCCTCTTTGCAGTGACTTTAAAACATTAAAGATCCTGAAGTTCGGTTGGCAAGATGGACATTAAAAACTCCAGGCCTATTACTATAAGGCTATACTAGGAATAGGGTACTCTCATCAGATTGTCAACAGAATGTATCAGCTGCCCATGTGTCCGCACTAATTCTGTGCGCTGAAAAATTAATGATAAAATGAAAGATTGTAGGTATGAAGACAAACAACCCCTTTTTAGTTGTACCTTGGATTGTATAATAGGAAAACCAAAGTCTGCAATGGGGTACTCTATAAAGTCAATATTTATGGAAAAAGGCAACTATACACTGCACCGTCCAAATGAGCATCAATCATTATGCAAACTCATCAAATTTTAGGGCATGGAGGACTAGTCAAGGCATTAAAGCAGTTTTAACAGAGTTAGTATTGAGAGTCAATGAGGTCCAACATCCAGGACCTTTAAAAAGTGCTATGAGTGCCAATTACAGCAGATTTTTAAGTCATTCACTACTTACCAACTAATTAAGCCTAAACTGGAGTGGCACACCATCTCAATTGACATTATTGGACCCTACTAGTCTGTATTTTCAACCATCGGTACATTACTGTGGCCATTAACTACTTAACCAAGTGGTTCAAAGATAAGCCTTTAGGTGATATTGGCTCAGTTACCACCACTTAGTTTGTCATAAAAACTATCATTCAAGGCATAGGTGTCCGCAGGTTATCCTGACAGATAAAACTACTAACTTAACCTTGAAAATTCTTACAGAATTGAACTGGCTTTATGGGATTGGGGGTTTCTGTTCCATCCCATCTGGAGACCAATTGAACTGTCAAGAGCTTTAAAAGAACATTAGAGCAGATCCTACATAATTTTACTGCATCTTCCCCTTCTCAATGTACTCTTGATATCAATTCCGCTGTCATTGCCTACAATATCAGATATTATAGTGCCACTGAATTCTTCTTTTCCTAATTATTGTATGGTTGGCAGCCCATTTTTTGCCCATCTTATAATACATTTTTGAGGATGAGTTGGAGTATGGCTTGAAGCATACTATAAATGACTAGTCAAGGTCTAATTAAGATTTAGACTGATGCTTATGGGTCTGCCTTGACTAGAAAAATATCTAGAAAGCGCAGGGTAATATTCATTAAACAACTTTGCATGAGTGCAATATGGTATTGGGTCGCATACTGAAACTCCTGCAGATTCATACAAACCCACAAGATGCCAACACTTTGAAAAGGGCCATATGTAAGTTCAGAGCGCTCGCCCTTTGATGTTTATACCATCAAGAACTTGCTCAATGGAAAAATTGCCAATAGAGTTCACGCGAAATTCCTTAGACCTTTCCAAAGCTGTCCAATTCCCCGCCAGCCTCCTTCAGAAAATAAGTCAAGTCAAGGGGGAAGAGTTGTCAACGATGTTGACCCGACCTTAAATAACCTGATATTGTATGCTTATGGTCAGAATGAATACAAACATGATCATAATTTGTTAAATAATCAGATGACTCCCCTGATCTCTGAGTTCTCTACTTATTCCAGAAGCATCACAACAATTTCTACCCCCTTAATTTAACCTTTTCTCACAAATGGGAATAATTATACTCTTTGTACGCATTATCCACAAAGTGACCATTGTACCTTTAACAATCATAATTTTTCTGAAGTCATCAACGTTCCATTACTAATGAATCCCTTATAAATACCCTTCCTTTATATCCCAATAAACAATTTTTAAAAGCCTAGAGCTATTATAGTTCAATGGATGTCGCTCTTGCATATATAATTCACTATTTTGAGATTTAAAGGGATATTGAGTATTATATACCACTTTATATGATATTATATAAAGATTTTTTTAATTGGATCAATGTTCTATAATTGTGTAGGATTAGCAAAGTTCCCAGACGGAATTATACTGGCACCCATTAATTCTGGTTTTGCACTTGTTGTGGATGATCCCATTAGTAGTGCTTCTGGTCATTCCTCGGCCAGTGGTATTACTGCAAAAAACAAACAAACTGGTAGTAGTAAAGGTGACCAGGCCATTATGGATGAGGGCGAGAGAGGCCCTTTTATAGGCACCTATGATCTAAATAATTAACCTTCCATCCATGACTTTGTGCGAAGAAATTTTTCCCTGCCAATTTAAAAAAATTTTGAGATGAGGAAGCAACAACCGCCCAGAATACATATAAAATTTGGTCCTTTTTTCCTTTGAGGGTCAAAATAATTTGAATCATACTGATGAAACTCTGATAAGCAAACTGAGCTATGCCAGAAAAAGTATCAGAAATAAAAAACACAAATATTTTTAAATTGGGAAGTCATTCAATTTTTCAAGTTTTTGAAGCCAAAATGCAACGTGTATCATAGGAGAGTCATTGCTCAAAACTGATATAAAGATGTACATTACTAGATTTGGCAATCAACCATTATCCAAACCAACTACAATGAGCCAATACTCAGAGGAAGGACCAAACACAAAAGCTTTTGAACATCCTGGTTCAGGAGTATTTTACTGCCAGAAGAAACTTTCGCATAAAAGGACTAGAACAAACGAGTGAACATGCTAAAGGAGCAGTCAGACGTCATCTAACTAAATGATTATGTTTAATCCTCTATCTAAACTCTAAATTTCCCCCATTTTACAGTATCATACTCATTTATATCTTGTTTTCCCCCTAAATTATATAAAGCTTCATTTTTTTGCTCTAATAAAAGCTTTTTTTAAAATTTTAAGTTTATTATTTTTGCTTTAACTTGTATTATATCATGATTAAATCGCCAGTATACAATCTGGGATTTACCTGTTTTGAAAATGAAACTTTGTCAAAGGATACCTTGGTAATGATAACAACAGGAAAAAGTTGGAAAGGTTCCCATTGAGTCAAAAAGGCCAACTTAAGTCAACAATGTCAAAGAATGTGAAGAATTTTGCCAAGAGCACAAGCAAGTTAGCCAAGCAATCAATGCACTAAGGGGTCGCATCTAAGGAGAGTTTACTATGTGAGAACTGTTGCTTTGTTAGCAAAGGTTATCTGGTGCATAATCTGCGCAGAGTATTCCCCCGAGCAGAAAGTCAGCCTCTAAAGTTATCTGAGCTGGGGTCAGCGTGCTGACTGCTCTCAACACTCCATTGCCAGTGTGGGTAGGAGGAGAGATTTTATTTGAAAATGGATTTAGAGGTAAAAGCTAACACCTTTTACACAAATCAATACCCGCTGAGTGGCAGGCCAATATCCCACACCCAAAATTAAAGGTATTATAAATCCAGATGATTGAAAAGTAAGGTCAGAAATTCAACCTCATATGCAATAAACGGCAGTAGTTTGTGCAAGGGAAGTGTAAGCATAGAAATCCTAAATGCCCCAAGATAGAGTTACCTGGGGGTGACCTCAAGATCTAAAGCTTGCATGATATTCAGATCAGCGAAATTTCCTGTGGCTCCAGTATCCACAAGAGCAGTTACTGTGACCTTGCGCTGTCCTACCATAATATAAATAGGGAACAAGAAGTAGGCATGGTAAAATTTAAATTAATTATTGAAAAAGGTGGGAATTGTTTTCAAACTCTTGGAACTCTTACAAACCAGATTTTTTCTGATTATATACTGAGTGAGAATAGCTGTAGCCTAGAATATGACAGATGAGCTAAAATTAGGATTTTCAAGGTCAGATAAAAGTCGTGCATGAGAGAGATCCTCATAACTAGTTTTACACGGTGCAGTTATTGTTCCTGGTGACATAGAGATGCGATATGTATCAATATCAGGATAGAGGGCTTAAATGGGATTACAACCATTACTAAAAAGGTGCTTGGGAGATGTCTCTTCAATGAAAAGAATTCTCAGAACTAGAAGGTTACCTATAGATTAAAATAGATTCTCTACCACTAAGGTAGGGGGCAATGTAGACATTTTAGTTAAAACAGCATTCATTTATGGAAGTACTGGCCCAATAGCTCTTTATTCTGATTTACGTTTTCAATTGGTAGGCTTGGTTATTTTGTTAGTATATGAGCTAGCCAAGAAATAACTGGGTTGTTTGGGTTGGTGTCATAATACACTTAGTGTCTCCAAACTACAGGAAGCGCTATATCTTTGGGAAGAAAAACAAGAGAAGTGGAATAAAGTTCTTGGAATTTCTGGTAGAGAAAAAGCGAGATAGGATTTTTTTAGTATTATTTGTGCTGTTATTCTTAAACCTGCGCAAAAAGTTCCAATATAGCCTCTTTTTCCACTCACAGGTAACACAAGTTGTTGTTTACTGAGTTTTAACAAGAGTACAATAAAGTGAAACCCAATATAAATATTGTACAACTAGGGTTTATTAAAGATAGATATTCTCAACACCCTACCATTAGCAGGGTGTTGGGTTTTCATTTTGGGTTGTAATAGGGAACTTACTAAGCTGAACATCGAGCTTTGATGCTGAAAGTAAAATCAATAATGGAAATTGCTGTACTAACAATATTCATATTAATAATTTTTGTCAAATTTCCTGAGCTATTCTTAATACGTTTTTGGTAATTTCATATTACCTCACTTTTATAATAACATTATTTTGTGGCATTTTCGAATACCTATTTGGCCCTTTCATTTTTGACTTTACTCCAATTTTACCTGCTTAGCTAAAAAAGCTTCAACTGGGGTTGCCCCATGTGCCAAATTTTTACATTGGTGTCAGCTCCTGATTGACCCGCCTGGTGACAGGGGGATATGGACCTTAGTGTGGACCTAAAATTTTTCCAAGTCCTTACAAAGTCGTCTCATTTTCTCAATGTAAAACTCTGCAGACTCTGAGATTACTATGGGTTCAGGCTGTGAAATGGGTGGACAACAGTACATGGCAAGTGGGGAGGGGCAGCGGCCAGAATCTCTCATCTAAGGTATGCCCTACATTAGAATCTAGGTGAGAGGTAGGGTATTGGGTTTTAAGAGCGTTTTGTACATAAAAGGGTGTTTCCTCTGTCCAAATTAATGACAGGGTCTTCAGGCCTTTCAGGAGGACCATGGAACCAACTCTACAAAAAAAATCATTTATATCTTAATATGTTAAGGCCATAGTTAATATTACTTTCTATGGCTTTACGTTTCTCTAAAGATTTATAGCAACAAAAAATCTATTAAATAACAAACTAGATTCTCAATTCACTCAATTTTTGGTTGAATTTTAAATTCTATTTCAATTTATTCAAGGTACGCCAACCAGGGGACGGACAGTACTGAACACAACACTCAAAATGACAAAACAAAACTACTAACCAGGTGGGAAGCAGAAACTGCTAACCCACCATGGCAGAGGGTGAGGAGGGGTCGGGGGGTTGGTTTTCAGAAAGACCCACCTCAAATAAGGGATGTTGATTACAGTACCAGATCAGAGCAGAGAGCCAGGGCGTTGGGGCATCTGCATAGTGGGGGTTGAGGTCAGCGTAGTAGGAGTTTTCCTCTTCCACATCAAGATAATGACGAGAAAGTGTTTCAACAAAAGCTGCGAGGAGAACTTCTGCTTCTTTGTGGGCTTCAGGAAGTTGGGTGAAAAGGGAGATACTGTGGCGGGTGATTTTGGCTGAGGGGTTGAATGAAGCAATCGTTGTGACATTAATAACAGAAACTTTAGCATCATCGAATAGCTTCAAGATGTCACTGCAGGGAGATTCAGGGAAGTCAGGGGGAAGAAGAGGGTGGGAAGGCCATTATGGAGCTAAGCCACTGACTGGGCCACCGCGGTGCGTAGTTTTGGGCAATGAGGAGAGGCCACCGCAGCTAAGGCGAGCTGGTGATCACTTTGGAAGGGGGCTATATTGGGCAGAGGAGCGAAATGGCGAGGGGTAGGGGTTTCATCAAAGTCAGGAAGGAAAAATTCTGCCTGACCATAATCGCCTTGGCAGAGAGGTTGACCTGTATGCTTACTAATGAGGACATTACCTGATTTGTCAGTTTCAGCCAATAGATCCCATGGATTTTGGTTCACTGGAATAGTGGCATTCAAATTTGGGTGGGTGGGATTGGGCGAATGGGCATCTGCTTGGGTGCCAATGGTGGTCCAAGCATTGCTCTGATTGGCTGGGGTATATTTAGGTGGGAGAGTGAGGCTGGAGGTTTTGGGGGGGCTGATTTTCCATGTGGGCCCACTGAACGAGATTGGAGGGTGGGAGGGGGCAGCAAAGCGCCCCATACTGAACCTCCAGAAGGGGGCTCAGAAGTCGCAGCAGCGGACTTGGCCTTAGGGCATGCTCTTTTTGCATGGTCGAGGCCAAAGCAGAGGGAACAAATCTGCCTACCATTATCAACCTGAGCCCAAAAGAAATGATCAGGCGCTGCAGCCACACTAGCGTGGGGTGGGATTTGTTGGGCTATGGTAGGGTGGTGTGGTATGATGGTGGCTGTTGCCCAAGGAGCAGCAAGGCGCTCCGCACCAGATGGAATGGCAAAGATGAGGTTGGGCTGAGTGCCATAAGCCATGAGCCCGCGACCAACTGGTCATACAAAACCTGAGGTGGAAGGTGGGATGGGAGATTTGCAAAGGATACCACCAGCGTGGTGTCTGAAAGGAGGCGAGTATGGGTTGTGGGAATGGGGTTTTTTTATAAATTAGAGGAGTTTGTGCTGCCGCTTCAGCATCCTCCTCAGATTGGAACCCAACGTCAAAGTAGCCCTTAAAAGGGCGGAAGTCTATAAAGCCAGCTGGTGAAAAGGCCGCAGTGGCTTGCTCAATAATTGCCTTATTGGCATATGGGAACAAACGCCCATAGTCCACTCTGAGGCAATAGCGAATGGCAGAGCGAGGGAGGGCGAGAGGATGGTTGGCGAGAAGGGTGGACGCGCGCCAGGTGGAGCGCTAAGTCCCGTGGGGGGACAAAACGGTTTGAAGCAGTGGGCGGGCTGTTTGAGCCTGTCTGAACGCGCTTGCCTGCGGGGCGAAAAACGCTAGGTAAGGTGCACTGCTGCCCCACACTGGGGTGGCAGGCGGCGGAGCCAAGGAAATCAAAGAATAGGTTTGGGCAGACGGCTTTGGATAAACAAAACTTTAAATTTAAAATTGCTTAAAAGTGACTTTAAGCGGTAAAAGAAAGTTTGAATTTTAAATTCTATATACAAACAAAACCATTCGTTGTGATCCTCTTCAATTCACCCTATATTTTTGAGCTCAACACCTGCTGTCCCCTCATGAGTCAGTGGTGCGCCACCTCCTTTTGTTTCAGCTGTTGCTAAACGTGCCCAGGCTGTCTCTGCTATCCCTCCCAACTCTCTGGGCCGTTTTTTCCCACCTAACAACTTAGCTGAACACCTCACAAAAACCCATGTGGTGCCTTAAAGTACCCCTTGTGAAACCTCAAAGAAGCATGCAATTTGGACTTTGGGTTGAATATGACTATCTTATCATCTTATAACGATAGAATCTAATGTCTTTTTAGCCCAGTCATTTATGCAGTCTTCTGGCTTAATCTACTCCCACCCTTCAAGGAGTATATTGATCTTAGCTTCACAAGTAAAGCTGATGCTGCATTTTGTAGCTACCATTCTCCTGATGCTTTAAGAACTCCCCTCACAACCGCTCATACCCTGTTGTCCCCTGAATCCACTCTTTTGGTTCGATTTATAAACTCCTCACCCATCTCCCCCAGATATTTAACATAAAGAACTGATTTCTAGATTGTTGTCATATGACTCTGACCCCATATTACGACTCATGGTTCCACATGAAACCACCCACCTAGATGGCCCTTGTGCTTAACAGGTCTCCATCCTGTATCTATGGAAATAGCCCTATAACTTCATCCTCAAACCATAGTTTCTTATGCCACAAGCATCCTTTTTCCCCAGTTGATGGAGGGCGCATCATCTTACCAGCTCTCTTTTATTAGGATCATTTGAAATGATGCTGCACTTATCGTCTGAGCTGAAGCCCCAAACCCAATTACTCTAGAGATGATTCCATCGCTGACTAAAATACTATTTTTAGTGAAGCACAATCCTCTCGCCTCTTCTACAAAAGCGTTTGCAGCATATTATCCTTCTCAACCAATCAGGAGACCTCTCACAAACACTCCTCTCCTGAACCATCCAATTAGGGGTCCTATTAGACCACTTTATATCTCAAAACCTCCACCTAACTACCCGCCCCAGTCCATCCATAAGCCAATAACCAATTTTTAACCAAAATTTATGGGATTACTTCTAGGAAGTTGATGAATTATGCGGTACTTATCTCTGATTGTTTGAGGCTCCACCTCACAAAGTGTACCTCAATCTATAATATGCAGACCAATGCCTGTATTAAGATTATGCGCCCGCTTTGATGCTGACCCATTATAAAAAGACCAAATAATATCTGAAGAGGCAGTTGCCTCCCCTAAATGTCATCATTTTTTGTTACCAGAGATTTTCTGCCAGTTCCTTTTATGGCATATTGATTATTAGTCATATTTTTTAGTACTAGATGATTATTAGTCATATTAGCATCAGCTAATCCTAAGTGGGACTATTCGTCACTAGATATATGCTCTTTGTCTATCACGTAAACTAGACAAAATAAAGTAAAGTGTACTTTACCTACTAAATGAGTAGATATCTATAGTACTTGAAGGGTAAGCCTTCATTCAGTTTATCTGTCCCTTTGACATAAAGATTTCCCCAATCTTTGAAGTAGCTTTGTCCTTAGTTCATGAAGGGATCAGGCCTTTTTTTAAAGTAAGAGCTTTGTATTTTATTTGACTTTTGTATTTTTGGATGTATATGCCAATGAAAGCACTCATTATGTGGAGTTTTCTGTTCATCAAAGGCTGGCTCTTCTATAAACTTGTTAATATCTGAACCGATTTGATCTTGGTCTTTACTTACAATAGCTCATTAAATTTCTTTATAAAAAACACATTACTTGTGGTTAAATCTTTCATGGACTTGATTGATAAAATTTCCTCTCTTAGTAGAGGCAATGGAGTACTTAGAGCCACTGCAGTATATTGAAAAATAGGGTCCAGACCACAATATAACAAGCTCATGAGCTCTTCATCAGGTTGGTGATGGTAGAAGAGAGGTAATTCCCCTAAATTAATATTTAGGTACAGGGGTTTTCTAAAATTGGCCTGTTTAATCTCTTCATGTAATGGTCCCTAAAGGTTTCGCCATCAGAGAATACAACCTAAAAATCTCCTCGCCAGTCTCCTAATAGCTAGATTAGCTGTTTCATGAGTGGAAGTTTTCAATATGGGATGGACACTAGAGGATAACTTGAGGTCTCTACTGTATAGAGCTTATATAGGGACATCTTAGTAACTTATTAATATCTTATCCAGTAAGCCATCAGACCTCTAAATAAAGATTTTTTCTAAAAGAACATATTGTTTTGTGCCATTCTATAAAGAACAGAGATAAGCATAACATTAGCTTGCTCTACAGCCCTGTTAGTGGAGGGTAATAAGAGCAAAAGGCTGACACGTCTCCATTAGCAAATTGAATGAGTTACCACCTGGGACATGAAATTTGTATAATATCTTACAGGAGGACATTTTGGGCAACCATGCCGGAGAAGACTTATTAAAGAATGAGGCAGTGGACTTAGAAGTGGCGGAGACTATTGATGTGTCTTCAGCCCATTTTGTGAAGTGATAAATGGTTTTTATAATGTACTGGTGTCTGAACATGGTAATGGGCAAGGGATCAATTTCATTAATACTTATATTAAAAAATAATTAGGTTTGCTAAAAATCTGACGTAATAAATTGGATTGGAAGGACCATGACTCACGCAAATGAGACAGGTTTAATATCATTGTGGAGGGAATCAGTTATGCCTAGCAACAACATTAATTCTTAAGCCACTGGTAGGGTTTCTGTAGGGTGCCATGACCCATGATGGTATGCGCCTCCAGGATGGTTGGGGTCCTAGTCAAGGGGCGTACATAATGTAGTAGGCATCCCTACACATTTATAAGCACCCTTTTTTTAGTACTAGATGGTCTTTATAAGCACCCTTTAATGTTTCCTGTTTGATCCTTCATTTGTCTTAATTATCATTAAAGTGCAAAGTTTTAAACTTCACATCTTGGGGCACCCAATAAGCTCATGTCCATGGTATTCTTTGGAAGCATATAATGTTATTATAGTTAATCACAATCTTCCATCAGCATTATAGTGCGTAGCCACCACCAGATCATAATAAAACATTAAATTTAAAACTTAAAGGACCATTATTCAAGTTACTCTCAAGTCCTTCATCTGTTTCAACCACCTTAACAATGCATGACGAACAGTTTTAAAGTGATTCCTAAAGAGGAAGGATTTAAGATGACTAATGGACAATAGCACAGTCAAACTCTTACGTTTCATAATACTCTAATAGCTCTCCGCCTTAATCAGTGTTTCATTGAAGTAAGCAATAGGATGAATAAGTTAATGGAATTGCATTGTACCAGTATTGCTTTGACCATGATATCACTGGCATCCGTGAACAGGGTAAATGGCTTATTACAATTGGAGAGAAAGAATATAGGACCTGACATCAAGGCATCCTAGGAAGTTGAAAGCCTCCTGCTGAGATTCTTTCTTAGCTCTAGTGGGGCCACCCAAAAAAGGGAGATATTCACGCATCTTTTTTGTGATAAGCTAAAAAAAGGGATTATCCTTAATAAAAATAAATACATGGCACTTTGGCTAATAGCCTAAAAAGCCAAGAATATTGGTAAGGGGGGTTGGGATCTCTCATCCAGCGTGTATCAAAGTACACGTGATAGGAATGATTAAGCGGAGTTGGGACGTCAGTGCATGGGGTCAAAGGCTGTCAAGATGAGTATTCTCATCAATGATGAGGCCAGCAATATACATAGCTTCATGATATTTGGAAAGTTGGAATTTTTATGCTTTTTAACTCTGGCACACAAGAAAAGATTTTTAATTGTTGATTTCTTGGGGGTAATTCAGGTTAAAAAGTGAAAGGTTCGCAGCATAAATGCATGCTGGAATGCAGCATACGCAATATCCTCAATCAGCGCCTGGGCTTCATTAAGGAAGTCAGGTGGGAAGTTCAGACAATAAATTGCATTGAAAAGTGGCTCTATATCCGCGTGGATGGCTTGGTGATAAGAAACATTAGCAAGTGCAACGGCCGCCTCAAGAGCCATTTTATTTAATGTTTTTGTAGATAGGAAAGCCCTTATGAGGGTGGAATTATAAGTGAGGAGTTGAATAGGGTAGGTGTAGAAAAGAATTTAGGCCAATCAAAGTTGGGGTTAAAAGAATATGCCATCTCAGCATCATCCACCCATTTGCAAGATTTTAAAGGGTTTGTTAGGGAATACTAAGATCATAAATGAAAGTGATTGGCAGGGTCTAGGAGCATCAGTCACTAATCTTCTAATAAAGCAAGTCAACTGAGCATTGAGCTGCAGCCTGATCCAAAACTGTTTTATTTTATAATCTTTTTGGCTTGACTAGTGGAAGCTGAGGCTGCAGTGGATGTGGGAAGAGGAGGGAGGATTGAATTTACTCAAAAATTGATTCAAATTTGGTGATGGAGCTGACGCCAGAGGGAGGAGCAGCAGAAGCTGCAGCGACAGCGGGTTAGGAACTTGAAAATCAAGTGATTCAGTCCAAAATAAAGGGAAAACTAACCATCAATTTTCAATATGGGCTCAGAATGGGTGGTCTGGAAAGAGCGGACAATGGTACAAGGGGAACGGCGAGGTGGGTGTCCCTTCTGTTGAGAATATTCTCAGTTAAACAGTCTCACTTAGAGAAGAAGAAATATATCAATGGCTTATGTGAAAGTTGGGATCTGGTGGCTACATAACTTCATCCTTTGGAATGAGCACCAATATGTAAACTTGAAACTTGGCTCTCTTAGGATTATAACTCCTTTCAGCTACCAGGGTTATCTTTCAAAGGGTATTATATGTGCAGTCAACAAATAATGATCTTTTGATCTTATAAGTATGTGGTTGACTGATATTAGCATGGAGATTAGTATACAGTTGAGTAGTTCACGACCAAGTATTTCTTCTGCTCTGAATTATCTTTTGAATAGGCGTAACTTTCCTTCACCTCATTAGTGAAGGTAATCAACGCTCCAGATAAAAAGGAAATTCCTCTCCCTTCAACTCATCCTTAGAGCTAGCTTCTTCTGGACAACAACAGAACTTAAACCACTGGCAGCAGGTTCAGAGGTTCTAAAGGAACATCTACGCTTAAGATTTGCCTTCTAATTCCGATTTAGAGGTCTCTCCTTGGACTTACTAGCAATTTTAGTTCAGTGTCCTTGTTAGTAAACTTTTATTCCTTTCACCTGTAGAACTTAGCTTGGGACTAGGTTCAGTGGTTCTTCTCTTTCTTAAAGCAGGAACCACGGAGAACTTGACAGTAATCCAAAATATATTAAATGTATAGTAAACTAGTTTATATTTTGATATTTTTAATATTTTTCTTATTCTTATTCTAAATTTTATTAAATTATTTACAAGGGAACTTATAGTTGATTTGGCGCCCAACTCTTCTGTTGGCACCTCACTTGGAAAAGGAAGCCATTGCAGATAAATTTACCCTCCAGGGTAGCACAAAACAATTATCTTTCTCATCAGATTAGTGGGGCTTCTCACCTACCCAAATGCACCCTTCTTTAGATTAAAACGAAGAACATGTTTCAATGCCTTCGTTAAACCCCAGAAATTCACTTTTATCAGGTTAGTAACCTGCGAGTAATGGGACTTTTACACATAACTTGCAGGTCATGATATCTAAAAGGTTAAATCACCAGTCATTATCAAGGTGGCATCACTGGCCAAGCAACTATTAAATCCCTTAGTTGATCTGTAGTAAAACCAGAACTCTACAAGCTAATTTATTTTCAATATGAAAATTGAAAAATTATTATTGTTTATTGTCAATGATAATCCCCATTAACATTATTGATCTGGTGGACCAAGTCCCAGTGGATTGTTAAGTATTCTATAGGATAATTTGCTGAACAGTAGTCATCATATAAGAACAATAATCCCCATATCCACTAGGGGCCTCAGCCCCTAGCAGATAAGAAGAATTATTATAATGGTCAGGCGGGATAATATGGTCATATACAGAATAAAACAGCTTGGAATGTTCAACAAAATGAGCAATGATCTGTCAATAGTAACAACCATTTATAAAAAAAAGTCATGTATATTGCATAAACTATCTGGACATGACATCTTCTGTTTGGCAATACCTTGTCAGGCAATAGATAGATACCTTCACGCGTAATCTTATGAACCAATATAGCATTTTCTTCTGGAAAAACTACACATGGAAAGCTTTAACTTTAAATAAGCTGCTCGTATCAAATCAAAGACTTATAAATGGTAATTAATATGTTCATTGAAGGTATGGGAGAACGTAGTAACATCATCTAAATAGACTTATACAAAAAATTTTGGTGTTTCTGTGCATTTCATTTATCACAAATTATAAACTTTTTTAATTGTGTTGCACACCCCCTGGGGAATATATAGGTCAGCTAAAATAAATTCTCACAGGAGAATAGCATGCATTTCTATATTTATATTAAGCACAAGTTTGATCTGCCAATATCCGCTGGAAAGAATCATGGAGGAGAAAATCTGGGATCCAGAAATAAGATATAGAGAGTTGTCAATATTTAGTAGTGGGTAGATATCCTTCTGAGTTATCGCATTGAGTTTCTTGTAATCCATCACATAGCAATGGCATAAATTTTCTTGTGGACTAACATTAGGGAGAAGCCAAAGGGCTATGAGAAGGCTTTATGAGGCGGCCACCAGTAACTGTTTTTTCCTTTGTCAATCAGGTTCTTCCCTTTATATTTCCAGTATGACTGCCCCAAATATTTTATGAATATAATTTCTCTACACCTTGTGTAAGACCTCTTCATCATTTTGAAGTCAGTGAAGCTCTTAGAAAATAGGTCAGTTTCTTCCTCAAATATGGTTTTGACTGATTGTTGTTGTTCAAGAGTAGTATAATCACCAAGCTTTGTAATGGTTACATGAATTAATTGATAACACAGACTGTAGTGACAAGTTTGGACGTCAGGAGGCCAATAATGTCAAGTTTCAAGGCCTCCATGACTTAACAATACCCTGGCTCAACGTTATTACAGACAATATATGCCCAGGTTGGTCCTGGGGATGTGTATGATGCTCAGTCCTGCATTACTTTGAGGGCGTTAAAATACACCTGATACGTTACAAATGAATATATTTTTAATTTGGTTGCTTGGGGAATGGAGTTTTGAAACCCATTCCATTTACATAGCTACTAAATTGATTAGGATCCAGTTGCAATCAATCACTAAAATTCTGACTATCACAAGCTACAAACCATGCCTGATAGAAATTTATGCTTATTGGTTCATTTAGGCTTAGCACCTCTCCTGATGATCAATGACTCTCCCCCATTGTTTAATTATAATCCTCTATACCAACTTTCTTTGTTGGTCATTTTGTTAATTAAAGAACCCCGTTCATAGTAGTTTATTTATGGCATTTGCTTAGTCTTGTTTGCTGGCCTTCATTAGGTCCAAAATTTATATCAAGTATGTTATCACTGCTTTGGGGCTTCTGTGCACCATTCTCTTGTGTGGTGCTGTGTTTCCCCCCTTCTCAGCAAAGGGTTCTCTAGTAGTGGGGTGGGACCTTTTCCACCATCACTACTGGAACTGGAGAATTAAAGATACGCTCGTTACATCTTTATCTCAACCTGCGCTATGATAGGGAATGAGTAAAGTCCTAAATCAGTCAGAAATCCGCATTTAAATTTTGAGCCTTCTTGGTTATCTTAAATAGTGAATACATAAACTATTGGATAAATTAAGTAACAGTCTGAGCACAGGTTAGTAAATTACCTACTAAATGATAATAGACCCTTAATATACTACATTAAGTATGCCTGTACAAGTCAGAGGTTTGCGCATAAAAGAATTAGTTTCTCCATAAACATCCAACATAAAATCTGAAGGTATAGGCTTGCATCTCTGTCTTCATCTAAAATCCGAGACTTAGGTGAATGAAAACCTTATTGTTAGGAAAAGTGGGCATTCCCTACTAGACATTGACCATAAATATAGGTAGCGTAGTCTTTGGTCCTAACACTAAGTACTCCAGCTGCTTAATGGACTTAAGATGCTCCTATAACTAAATTTTTTTCTTATCCCTTTCTCCTAAGGTTAGTGATGAATAATCATTGGGTTTTGATGCCCCATTATGGAGAAATGGAAAATATCTCACTAATTTTGGTGTCAAACATGACCAAGAACTGCGTGCCTATGAGTAAATCATAGTTGCTGTTTTCCAAGAAAGAACTTGGACAGACAATACTAAGGACCCCAATTAAGTGAGCAACAATGAGTAAGTTTCAAGGGATTTAGTGCAGTAGGGTCTTGTGGTTCCACATTTTAAATTACGATTAATAGTTTGGTAAAATTAATCCGCTATATCAGGTGGGAGGAGATAACAATAATAGGTGAGCTGTCATTAACAATAGCCAGGACCTTAACCTTGTTCACCACTACCTCTACATAAAGACATTAAAGATAAAGTGAGGGACTAGATAAAAGGTATTATTATAATATTTTTTTAAGGGTTTCAGAGAGCTTTGCTTAAAGCAGTATAAGATTTATTAAAGGCTTTATTTCACACAATTATGTCAGGATTTCAAGACCATTAGGAGGAGAAAAATGACTCAATAGGGATTTGGGAAAATTTGATTAAGTTGTTGAGGCGTAGATCATCAACATATGGAGCCTTGCACCTTAGGCTGACGCCTCTTTTCCCCTATCTGATTTCTTATTCCACCATTGACTTTCTTGGTGATTGAAGAGTTATAATTGGAGCAGGGGTCACATATGTATTGAGACTCTGTGTTTTGCTAATGGCATGGATATGAGGTCACAACCCTTTGTTTAAAGTTGTATGACCTGTCTTCAGTTTGGAAACTACACTATATCTTCATTTTTTGAGGATTAAATTAAAAAGCTTCAGTCTCCTTGGAGACAGAAAACAAGGTGTTGGTCAAAAGAGTATTAGATACAACAGTGGCTATAGCATTGTTTAGGGTAATCCATTCACAGGAGGCTAAGGCCTGGGCTTCATAATAGAAAATTGTAGCGAGGTCTTTATAAGATTCTCCCTCTTTTGGATGTATGCGCATGAAGACTTGCTTTCATTTATACAGAGTCAAATTGCTACCAGTTTTTTCAATAAGGGCTGCCTTTACTTGATTCCATGATTTACTTTCTTTTAGGTAAGGCATCATATTCTGGGCACTACTATCAAGGCAGATCTGGTTGTGTTAACTTTCTGTCTGTCAATATCTAGCTCCATGCCCTTTTGTACATAAGTAGGTAAGTCAAAATGTTTGCCATACCAAGGACATACTTCTCCTCAAAGTAAGGCCTAAAGAAGTTGACAGGCTCAGTGAGGACATATAATTCTGTGTTTGAAGATTTCCCATTTTATGAAGTAACAGTCATAAGTAGGTTAGTCATGATGTTTTCTGATCAAGTTATAGTCAAAGAAAATTGTGATACTCTTGAAGAATTTCACCCTCAGTTGTTGACATGAGCTGATGCAGCCTTAGAGCAGATAACCTGTGAATTTGTAGATTTTTAGCTTGGTCGGCAAGTTTCTGTAATAAGACTCTTGCCAAATTTTCAAATTCTGGAGTTGAGAGGTAAATTGATCAATCTTGGTATCTAATGTCATTATAGGTCATTGCCTAGTGGTCATATCCGAACACAATTGCTGTATAGTGGTAATCTTACATTAAAGCAGGTAAGTTTAAGTTGGCACCAAGATAGTTTCCTTTAATTTTCTTTCAGCTCCCACAAGCCACCCTGTCGGGAGTCTGACCCAAACAACTGATTTGGGTATTTTGGATAAAGGGAATCAGTCCCAAACCAGCTAAATAACCCAAAATTAGGTCAGGGTTCATACCCAGGCTATGAGACGAGCTCATTCAGATTGACCGAGTTAATTGGGGCTTGTACTGAATCCCCAAATTGTTTATGTATTAGATTTAGGCTTGGATGGCTTAGATTTTCCCTGATCAACCTCCCCAATTTCTTTTAAAAGTGGGTATTGAATAATAAACTTTACTCTTTTTCTCCCCTTTTCGCAATTTTAAGTAGAAATTGTATTTATTTGGAAATTACCACATTAGACTCAATATCTGGATTACACAAGACTTATTGACTAAGAGAAGCGTCCCAGTTATGTTACCAACACCCTCAGACTTTGGGTCATCTGGCCCTCAAAAAATGAAAAGGATCCATGGTATAAACCCAGATCCCAACATACCCCTCATTAATTGTTCCAAGCTTTCTATTTTGCATTCATGGTCCTCATCTCAGGTTGGCTCAATGTGTGGAGTGTCCTCAGGATGCGCTGGGTCCTATGGACCTCTAGATCCTTCTGAACCTTGAGGACCTTTGGGCTGGTGGTTCTGGGAGGTCATTCTTAAAGTGCATCTAAGAAGTGGATTAGACATTAGCTCTTTCGTTGGGCTGGCAGATCCAATCAGTAAACACCTTAATACAGGACTCATAAGTTTGCTGTCGTTCATTTAACTGATTCTATAATTCAGCTTCACATTGCTCCAATCATACATGTAAGGTTGCAGAGGCAAAGGCAATTTTACAGATAATTTCAGTGTAGGTATCCACTTCCATTCTTTATATAGATGAATTATTTCTGCAACTCATTAATTTCTCTTCAGTTGTCCAGGAAAGCTTCATTAGCTCAATAGAAAAAAGCAGTTTTATTTAACCAAAGGTTTCAGGAATGAAGCCGCTAGGTAAGACTGAATTGCAATTGGACCTTCTTATGATGCAACCCCAAAAGTTAAAACTAAGGATGGAAAGCAGGCTGGAAAAACAATCAGAATATGATTTAGTTTGGTGACCCCTACTTCCATTCTTGGGTGGGCGGCAGTAGTTTATAGTACATTAATTCTTCTGCAACCCTGTTGGAACAATTTCTTTAAGATGGTCCTCTAAGTTATAGAGTACTCTAGAGTAAAGTTTTATAATATGAATATTTTGTCTGTTTAAATCTGATAAGTCACATAATCTTAGGCTGGAAGGTTAAATGTCATTGACACTTGAAACCGTAAGTCTCTCAAATTATGAACACATAATTCTTGTTGATTGGAGAGGAATCATCTTGTCTCACTCATTTTCCTCTAAATGGGGAATGTTATCACCCCTAGAATTATTCATCATTGTGAAGTAAATCTTCACCTGGTAGCCTCAGTAAGTACAGGAAGGGAGCACCAGGCTTAAGTTTCCAGATTTTGTGGACAGTTCAAATAAAAACTTAATGATTATTATTCAAGTTAGCATTAGCGGGCTTTTTTAGTGGGATATGTGTTGAATGGTTGACTGGATCTAAATCGTTGATTACTATAAACCAAAGATATCCTAAGTATATCCAATTTGGGATATGTGGCCTGGTGATTTCACTTAATAATATTTGACTATGATGACACAGGCTCAAGGGCTTTGTTGGTTAGGTCAGACTTATCATTAAGTTTTGACTTAATAACTCAGGCACATGGGCTTTGTTGGTCTATGTCAAAATTAGTTTTTAATGTCGGTTGAGTTTTTGATCAAATTAATTACTAATTAGTGTACAAATCGCCTTGGTATGTGCTGCCAATTGCTTGTGAAAGAGAATTGGTTCAGCTATTTGCAGACACGTCCAAAACGCCATCTTGAGAATGATGACATTATTTACACTGACCCTGAGGCTGATCAAGATGCCCTGAGTCAAAGTCTTTGTAGACCCTCAAACAAACATATTATGTGTTCCTTTGACCAAATGCTTTTGAAAATGAGACGTCATGGGTAAGATATGGTAAACATCAAACCCTATAAATTACCTTCAAGTTGATGCTAATAAAAACATTCAACTATTACCACCAGTTTATAGTTTGCCATATAAACTTTAGGTGTTTAAAACTTTACTTTGTATTAATTGAGAATTTAATTGGGATCATTAAGATCAGGGAAGCGTGCCATCATCCAAGTAACGACAGGAGAATACAACTTTGATGTGCTATTACCAAGGAGTTACATCTTGAACTATAGTCACCGTCTGGTCTATTGTCCTCATACAATAGACGCTTGAAACTCCACCATACCTCAAAAGAATAACCAGTCATCGGAATAAGACCAAAATTCAACAATATTTCTTCACTAGGGAAAATGCTCTTGAGCAAATATTTAACCTAGATGATATCAGATAAAGCGTACTTTATATACTTATAAAAATGGGATATCTATAGCCTTTGAAGGGACATGTATTTATTCAGGATATCTTCCCCTTTGATTGGCAAGCATTTCCCCGATCCTTAATGATGCTTTAACCTTAGTATTGAAGGGATCGGATCATTTGTACTCAATGAGGTAGTTTTGGATGTAGATTGACCCTTTTTATCCTCTTGCTATAGGTATGATCAATGGGTTCATTAACCATTGGTTTCCATTTTTTATGGACGACTACCAGAAATTTGGTTCATATCTGAACTATTTTGAGCTTGGTCTTTCCCAACATGCCCCCTCCAAAAAACTATTGTTAAATCAGTCGCAGTCTTATATGAGGGCCTGCCCCCTCCTGTCCTCCCCAACGCCATGCATTTAATCATAAAAAAGAACACCACCACTTACAAAAAATGGTTAGTAAAGTGGTAAAAAAGTTGCAGTGGTCGCAAAGTTTGGCCCAAAGGCCCGCAACGCCCACAACAATATTGTCACCTTTGCCGCACTCCCCAATATCCGCCTTGAGGCTGAGAAAGCCCTGTCTTAATATAAAACCACCCTATCTCTTAGCAAAGATTGATTTGTTGGCCCACTCTGCTACCTTGAACCCAATTCCATGATGCACTAACGCCTGTTTTCTCAGTTTTGTGCTGAACCCTCTCCACTCCAGATGAGGATGAAGAAACTCATGATGCCATCGAGTGTACTGATAAAAAAACTGCTCTGGATCTCAGAGTGAGTTACCAGCCAAAGCAACAGCCAGGATAAGTTTGGTTCAGCCATCCACATTGTAGGATACAGAGAGAGTAAGGCAACCACGAGCACTAACTAAGATTACAAGATTTGAAATCATTCTACTAGATTCCCGGTGAACTTCTTAATTTTTCAAATAAAACTGGATTTTTTGGTTTTTTTGAACTAAGGAATAGAAAGGGGAAAATGGACTGACATCAGAACCTGTCAGGGTCCATTTCCTTATAAAATCACTGAGTATGGAATGGAAAACAAGTGTTCTAATGTCAAGAATATCTTTCCAATTTAATCATGGTTTGGCACCCTAAGTTATCACTCATAATGATTCATATCTTACCTGCCCAGCCGGATTTGTATTAAATTTCTTTACATTAATTTTTTCACTGCAATTGCGCTTGGCACAATGATGATAACTCCTCCAGAAAATAGCAGCTTGCACCCACAACCAGGACAAATACTGGAAGTCCCATTGTTTATCAAAAGGGTTTGACATTTCCATACCTGTTAGATACAAGCTCACTTTACCAGCAAGGGAGGGTAACAGCATATGGGGATTTCTAAGCCTGAGAGTATATCAATCAATTTGTTTTTACGGGTTTAATGATTAATTTATGTTAGTAGAACACAAACTGGTGTAGGAAACTTCTTGTTGGAAAAAATTGTATGGACCCATCACTGGCAATGGCTTCTAACTACCTCACCTATGGCACACCTCCCAAGTTTTCTGTACTAACTCTTGGGTGGTGTGCAGAGAAAAGAAGAGGCGCGGTTTTCAAGGAAATGTTATCACCCACTTTTCATCTATCACAAGGGCTAAAATAACCAGGGTGATGAGAGGGACAGCCTTTAGCTTCACACTTTCTTGGTTTAAACCGAAAACCTTCCTAATTAAGCTGCAAGGTCTTCTCCTCAAGGCTATATTACCATTATTTTTCTTAACAGGGAAGCCCCACCACTGGAAAATGGGTGAGTGAAACGTTATTTTAGGTTTTGAGTAGTTTTATTGCCAATATGGAAACACCTTTTTAGAAGGTGGGGAGCATCAGGGTGTGCAATGTGGAAGGCTTCCACAGATTGTGGTAATTGGCATAATCATGGGCACTGAACCAGCTGTACTCATAGAAATAAAATACTTTTAAGCAACCATATTGCACCGATTGGCAAAATTTCAGTGACACCTGAATGGCATCTACCGTATCTTCATATGGGCCCTTGATCACAATTGGTTCATTGATGGCGGGTATTACCCCTTAAGAAAACTGTGAAGCGTGTAAAGCTTGGTGTTTCTTCCAAAGAGAGGGTAGGTTAGAATGGAAGGCCCCATTCCCCAAATCCTCCTCCACCATGTGAGAACTAAAGCACTTGGTCGCAATCTTCTGTGATGGAATCTATAAATACAGGTGTCGCATATCTAGAATAATTAACAAACCCACCTTAATAATGGGTGGAAAAGCATTTGCAATCAATGAACATCTTATATTAATTTATCGCCTTGTTCAGGTTCTTGCAAACCAGAGAAGGAGTACTAAGGGGCTTCTGAAGATGCTCTTCGTTTGCAGGTACTTTGGGGTGAAGAAAAGGACCAATAATAGATGAGGGTTATACTTAGGACATCTTCAGTTAGAATTCCAGTCAACAAATAGGTGGCGTTGTTGTATGCAAACTGCGTCATGAGAAGATCAGCGGGCCAGGTTCCTTCATGGCAAAAGAATAGCAGCGGAGATACTGCTTGGGAATCTATCTGACTCTCTCCATCTGTCTTTCAGACTGAGGGATGGTGCGCCGTGGAATAGAATGGCTTAATCTTTAAGATAAATAAGATGGTAGTCCAAAACCGAGGCATAAACTAAAGACCCATTCCCTTACCACCTCCTAGAGTATAACAAACATAGAGAAAGCATGACAAACAAAAAATCTGGACTATCTCCTTGGAGGTACTGGCTGACATAAAAGGAATAAATAGGTAGAATTTTGTAAAGTGGTCCATTACCACCATAATTGCGTCAAAGCCATTAGAACTGTGAGCTAAACAATGAAAAACCAAATAATGAGGTCCACAGATTTTTTGCCTGCTGCAGGGGATGGAGAAGACCTTTCTTACCTAATTTATTGAACCTGGCGCATGCGCATGTCACACAATTGGAGACCCTAACTGTTAGAGCCCTAGGAGATTTCCATCCAGTTGCATGTCTGCTTTACCGAATTTGAGACACTGTTTATGCCCTGGGTGCCCCACCACTGAGCGATCATAGTGAGCAGAGATTACTTCATCTCAAAGTTGGGGAGGAACCCAAACCCTACTTCTGAACAAAATGAGCTCCTCTGATAATTAATAATGAGTTCGCTTTAGTCTTGGAAACCCCATCTAATTTAACAGCTCCAGCCTCTCCAATCAGATCAGACCACCAGTACCCAAGATACCAATGGCACATCCGGCACCCACTCAGCCCTAGAAATTGTGGGAGATGCAATGGTGATAGTATGAACAGGAGAGCACACCTTGTCAACTCCTGCATTTCCTCCTCTAGTTGTACTCAGGAATGAAACATGACTCAACATATCAGGGAGAATGTTTAACGCGCCCTTTATAAACTCATAATTATTTATGAAATCTGAGCAGTTTGCAAAACGTCTGCACATGATGGTTCAACAACTTCTGTGGCTTTCTGAAGTACATTAGGGCCTGGTGGTCCTTCAAGACAACCACTTCATACCATGCGCCTTGGATAAGGTACCACCAGTTAATGTCCAACCATGAAACCATGGCAATTTCCTGGTCATATATAGCCAATACTGTTCTAAAAATATAACAAACATGAGAATTAGGTGATGGGATGTTCTACTAAATCATGATTTTCAAGCAGGACCACGCCCGCTGCAGCACTAAGGCATACTTACCACAGTAAAAGATCAGGAGGAATCAATGTGGTTGAGTAATAGCGGTACCACAAAAGCTTCTTTGATTGCCTTAAATGCACTTTGGCAATCCGCCGTTCATTTAAAAGGAACATTATTATCAATAAGGGGATGAAGAGGCGCCACCAACTGCAAGAGTGTGGCAAGGTTTTCTTAAAGAAAATGATTGTCCCAAAGGAGATACAAAGCTTCCTCTGCGTGGTGGGCGTGGCCAGAAAAGGATATCTTGAGTTTTCTCGTAGAGATAGCATAATTATCCTTCAAGATAAGATTACACAAGAAGATACCCCTTCCCTGAAGAACTAGCACGTCAAAGGCTTTTCATAGAATCTTCCTTTTTAAGCGCCTCCAGTACCGCCTCCAGGTCCTTTGCATGTTGCTTGGGGTGGGGGATTGAACTATGAGATAGTCAGCGTACACCACCATGAAAATGAAGTAAAAATCGACCAGAACGTCATTATCATTTGTTGGAAATTAGTAGGCACATTCTTAAAACTAAAGATTATCACATGGAATTGGAAATTAAACAACTTGGTACAGATGGCCATTAGCATCTCTCGATCCTCCACTACCTAGATTTGGTTGAAAGCATTCATCACTTTGAGCTTGGAAAACACCGATGATTTGACCATCGCCTTCCTGATTGTCTTCTCCGGGGGGAAGTGGATAGAGATCATGCATAATAATATAAAAATGATTATAGTCCACACATGGCTTTGGTATGGCTTCAGCCTTTTTAGCAAAGACTATAAGGACGCAGTGAGCAAGAATTTCTGGAAGACTCACCCCTTCTGAGGCATATCAACTAACCACACCTCACAGGGCCTTATCCTATTGCTATGTATAGGCTAAAGTAGACAGTTAATATTGATTACATTTACTGTCAAATGGAAGGCCGGATCATACTTGTAGTGGGAAAGAAGGCAATTGGTCTTCTTCACATCTATATATTTACCTCAACAAGATTAATGGGGAATCCAGCGGTAACTCAGTGGGGGAGGGAGTTTAAGCAATTTAACCCACCACTTTGGCAGGGTAAAAGGTTAAGTTAGTGAAAATTTGAAATTTACGTGCATAATCTCAAAAATAAGAGTTGGGGCTCCAGATTATTCTAACCTGTTGGTGCCGCCACCAACCAAACCTGAGAATAATATGTAACAACAAATCTGACAATGCAGTAAACTGATCACAGAAGCCAAATGCTTGCACTGAGAATGATACAAGCCACTTCACTGAATAGCAAGACATAAAGGTTAATGATGTGCTCAATACCAAGGATCCTGCGTCAAGATCTAAGTACAAATTCTAAGCGACCTGAAAGCTCATAAAATTCATGGCTACTCCTGTTTCATGAGCCTCAACGGATACCATATGGGATTCAACTGAATATTACAGGGTAACCAAAAATCTAGGAATTATTTTATTTATTGGCAACTTTGTGGGACATAACTGATGAGGAATGTATAATCACTGGCATATCTGCTGGACCATCCTAAAGGGGAGAAATCGTGGTTCCCTTCACATGAGCAACCTCAACTTCTGAATGTTGTACTGCAGATAACAAGGCATCAATGGATTTAGTAATATATGATCCTCAGGAGCATCTGACTTGACAGTGGAAATGCTATCACAAGAACACAAAATGGTGGGGAGGTTGATAAAAACATTAATAACAGGGGCAAACAACACATCAAAATTTTGCCTGTCCAATCTGGACAAATTATTAGGAAAAGGTAGATTGTGCTTACACTTGGAATGGGAGGGTACACCATAGTTATTTGAGAAAAATATATTCCTAAACCGCAACATAAAACTATGATCTTAAGAATGGTAAATCCTTTCAACAACCGCCACCTTAACCAAAGGTTGGACATCCCATTAATACAAAACCTATGCAGTACCCAACTTATAGATAAGAGTAAGAGGATGAAAATTTGAGTTGCTCCATTATGTCATGCCGCGTGCTGATAATATGACTGCGTGGAACTTAGAGTGAGTTCACTAAAGGAACAGCCAGGATACCTCTGGTTTAGCCAACCATATGTATGATACAGATAGAATAAGGCGACCGTGAGCATTGATCAAGAAATCCCAAAAGTTTAAAATATAGAACTAAGTGCTTAGTTAACTTCCTAATATTTTTACAAATAAAATTGGTTTTTTAAGTCATTTTTATTGAAAACTAAAAAAATGCAGAAAGGAAAAATGGAGTGACAGAAGAACCTTTTAGGGTTCCCTGCCTTATAAGCTAACTGAATAGGGAAAAAGCCATTTTTATTGTTGGAAATATCTTTGTGATTTGGTCAAAACAGGCAACACCCTAGAAAATTACCAATAATAATTTATATCTGACCTGCAAAGCCAGATTTGTATCAAATTCCTTTGCAAGAATTTTTCTTTTGCCGCAATTACACTTGCCAAGATGATGATGACTTATCCTGTGGACAGCAGTTTTCACCCACGGCTTGTCCAAATATGGGAAGTCCCATTGTGTATCATTAGGGTTTATCATGACTGTACCTGTTGGGGACAGGCTTGCTTTTATCAGCAAGGGAGTGGAATGGCAAATGAGATTTTAAGCCTGAGAGTGAATTTATCAATTTATTTGCACCAGTTATTGATTTAATTATGCTAGCAAAACTTGAACTGGTGGGGAAACCTTTGTGGAAAATCTCACTACAAGCCTAGATTGGTGATGGCTTCTGAACACCGCCACCTCTTGACACACCTCCCAAATTTTCTGCACAAACGCTTGGGTGGTGAGCAGAGGAGGAAGAGGCGCGATTTTTAAGGGATATGCCTTCACTCAACTCTCATCTAACACATTGGTAAATCGCCCAGGGTGACAAGAGGGACATCGCCATCTACCTCCCCTTCTTGGTTTGATACTGAACTTTTTCAATTAAGCTGCAAGTGTTGCTCTTAAGGATTACGCCTGATCCCTTCACCTATTGCCATGGTAAATAGCAGTTTACCACTTCCTGCTTGGCTAGAGTTATTTAGTTTTAGTTTTTAGTCAGTTTATGTGTTTTCTATCTTGTTTTGCCATTTTTACTTTACTTTCTTTTTCTCATTTAAAGCTTTATTAATGTTCATTCACTAGTCAGATTATCCTAAATAAAAAATAGGCAAATATGGGATGGACACTAACAAAAAAGTTGGTTTAAGAGTACTACTGTACACTACAATAATCAGAACCCCAATGAACAGAACTTTGACTAAAACGCTATCTGATATTTACAAGTTATCTGATTGATTCTGTCTTAATAGAATTTTGGCAAAATATCTTCTGACTCTCCACTAATAGTTGTATATGGCATAGGAACTCTGGTAGCACCTGGAGAATAGGATAATAAGATAAAAACTTGATTAGTTATAAAATGTTTCTTTGTGAGGATTATTTTTTTTCTATAGTTGTTATAGTTTAAGTCTATGTCTAGTCAAAAAAATATAAAAAAAGCTATACTAATAAACATTATATCTATAAAATTAAATGGTTTAGTTATTTTACAAGATTATAGCAACATAATATGTAAAGTTTACTGACACACTAAAGTTGTAAAACATTTATTTATGATGAAAAATATAATGTAACTACAAGTTGTACTTGAACTATAGTAGGTGCTAAAACTAGAGTAGTTTTCATGTTTAGATTCTAAGAGAAAAGATCAAATGAGGCCATTATGCCTGAGAAAGTGCTGTTGTTGTGTGTCCCTTACACCATGTATTATCTTAGATATACTTAAAATCTACCTAGGTAAAAATATTAACACTAATAACCAAGATTTTAGTGCTAAAGCAGATAAAAAATCTTTAAGAGAAAATGATAAATATGAACACATCACATGATTAAGATCAGAAAAGTAAAAATTAGTATGGAACTGATAACATATTAGATAGTTTTTGGCTTTGATAAGTTTTGAATAATTAGATAAGTGTGAGTCAGTAATGATTTACAATAAATATGGCAATCAAATAATATTTAGGAGCATAGATCAAGTCAAGTCAGAACTCTATAGTACAAAAATTAGTAATAAGCTCTCTTCATACTATAATGCGTACTAAATTACAAAAAATCATTCTGTGTGCAACTCTATACCTAAGCATTTATAAAATTATAATGACATTTTTAATCTGTGTCACATACCCCCAAACAAATGGACAACGTTATCCCTTTTGTTTTTGTTAACTAGAACATAACCCAAATATATAAACTAACTTTCTAAAAAGTTTTTAAAAAAGCTATACTTATAGAGAGGAGAGTATATGTTACAGAGACTAAGATAAAGGATTTAGTCCCACAACTATACCTCCTTAGGCCCCATGTAAGTGATGTTCCCACCTCAATGCTGTCTGCCATAGTCCGCCATCTAAAACGGGCATCAGACAAAAGTTTCCTCAAAGCTTCCTCACTTTCTGATATGGCTCCCTATGCTGTTGGCTGGGGTGCCATATTATGAAAAAAACATATTTCTAATAATCCCTTTGTTTGGCCCATTTGCAAATAAAGATGCATGGCGGCTACCCCTTCTGGGTTGGGCGCAACTAGTGCTAAAAAATAATGGATATAGTTATATTTAAAAAAATCTCATGTGTGTTTTTATTAGCTTTAAATTTTCATATAAATGAATTGAGTTAGGACCAATTTTTTAAGGATTCTAAGACTTTAAGGAATTGTTATAATGGCAGAAAGAAGTAGTGAAAAATTAGGTATCAAGAGGCCACTGTAATAAACAGGCTCCTTCCATTACTTTACAAAAGAGTTGGATGGAACAAACCAGATAACTTTTCAAAAATGATATAATACCTGGAAGTAATATGTTTGTACATATACCACCATTTTGTGGGTTAGTTAAACCTTGTGCTATTGTCAAAACTATATAAAGAATTAATAAATTCACCTTGCACCCACAAGAGTGCAAAGAGAGGTGCCACCAGGTAATTAGTTTGGTGTCTTTATTTAGATAGTAAGTATTTATTATAATAGTTTGTCCTGATATATATGGTTAAAAAGCTTATAGATTGAGGTTATTATAATCAAGATCCTCATAAGGACATGAAATTTGGGGAAGAATAATCCCAAATACATTAAGTCTTAAAAGATTTTTTTGTAATCTTGTTTTGAGCCTACATAATTTTGCTTGGTGATTTTATAGCTAAAGTATAACAACAAACATTTGCAATCATGTCATTTCTCAAAGTCCTATTTATATGCCAGACCCCTTTTTATTGACAAGGCATTTGTTTAAGTCCCAAAATTGTGCTCTTTTTTCAAATTTTTTATACCTAATTTCTTTCATTAACTTAATCAAAAATTTCCATTAATAAGATTCTCCTGTCAATTTTGGAACCTCTATTCAAAGAAGTAATCCTTCCATCCTTCAATCTTGAATTTTCGCTTGAAGGTATGGCATTATCAGATTAGTTTTACATTACAATGAAGTTACATCTGACTTCAGATTCATTAGATCCCTGAGGTTATAAAAGGCATTGAATTTGTTACTGATTTGAATGCCAATTTCTTGCAGCCACTAAAATCGCAAGATCTCTAATCAGAAAAATGCAATGGTCAGGAATAACCTGTACTGTCACATCATCGCCTTTTGATTTAAAGTGCTTCTTAACTTTATCTCAACAAAGTTGATGAATCTTTGATTTTTACCATGTGGATTCTTCAATAGAAAATTAATTCCACTTAACCAGATAATAGCGTTGTCCATGTATTTACTTACTTTCCACAGTCTCATCAAACTTATACTTAGCAGCTATAGAGAAATGAAGTATAAATAAGGAATAACTCCTCTGGATGAGGGCCTTTAAGCAACTTAAGTTGGGAAATGTAGATGGAGGGTGCGCTCTTGATCCTTCTGTTAAAGATAAATTAACAGCAAATTGGACTTACTATATTAACTACCTTGTATGGACCAAATCATACTGAAAAAAAATGTTGTTTGGTGCCTTTGTATTATAGTTTGAGAGTGGATTATTACATAGGACCCCACCTTTATCCCTGAATTACCTTGTCTTTTCTTATCAGACATTTGTTTCTGGACGTTCACTGCGCAATCCAGACATTGCTTCACTTTTTTTAAATTTTTTGGAAATCTTTTAATTTCTTCCACAATTGGGTTCTGCCCTCTACTGATGAATCCTAAGGATCTGGATGATACTGCAGTTGGCGAAAAATGGGTAAAAGCCAGTATATTATACAATAAATTGTTGCATTAATGTCGAGTTAAACCTAACCAATACTACCAGAATGTTTGACGCCCTGACACATAGTAATGGAAGTATTATTCAAGTACCTGATTTATCCTCTTCATCTGTCCATACAATTGTGAGTGGTGGGCAGATGATCCCCAAGGCTCAATTTGTAAGTTTGACAAGGGATTAGCCCATAATCCAACACAAATTAGGGCCATTATATGGAATATCTTTGAGGCAATCCATGATGTGAGAATACTTCTTTGATGAACATTTCTGCCACCCCATATGAGGTTACCTGTATGGCGCAGGGAATGAACTTGGCATAGTTTGTTAACCTTTCAACAACTATCATATTTGAGTTTGTTCCTCTAGACCTAGGCAACAAAAATAAAATTGACACTAATGGATGTCCATGAGTTGTTGGATCTCTATAGGGTCATCAACTTTCCTATTGGAAAATTACTTTGAAGCTTGAAATAAGCGCAAGCCAGACATTGGCTCACATATCTTTTAACTCGTCCTACTAACCTAAGCCACAAAAGGTACCTGGTGACTAAGTCTAAGGCCTTGTGATTATAGAGTGCCCATCCAAAGGATGATTATTATAAGTCATTAGAATATCATTTGTAAATTCTAAGATTGGACCCACACCATATCAAAATAATGTATTCCATTATCCTATCATCTAAAAAACTTTGATTGGCTGAGATTCTGTTGAACAATTCTTTTAAAGCTCACACCAAAATTTAGTTCTCCTTTAGGTTTCTCTTGTTCTTCCATTGATTCCCTTAGAATCACTCCTCAATAACGCTAAAACGTTGAGAGGATGCATTATAGCGGTATTAATTTTTTCAGCTCACTGCCAGTATATGACAATCCAGTGTCCAACTCAAAAGAGCTGAGAGCAAGTTTTCTTTGCCTGAGCGGTATTCATTCCTAAAATCAAAATTAGTAGCTCCAGGTGATAGCAAGCTTTTGTCTGGTTCATTTTATGTGGCTTTTGGCAGAGCTCCTGGGCATATGATCTGTACAAATTATAATGGGCAACGTTCATGTAACAGGTAATGTTGCCACTCTTTTGTGATGCACTATTTCCAACAAATCGTTGCCATATATGGTATATTTGGTCTCCGCGTCAGAATTTCTCAATTTAAATAGAAGATGAGAAGTTCTATGACATCCTCTCCATTTTGAATAATGACTGCGCTAATTATATAAATGAGTGCATTAGTTATTAAAATAAATGGTTTCTGTGGCTCAGCTTTACCTCAAATAGGGTCTTCAGTAAGAGTTCCGTTTTATTTCTTAGAAGGCCTTTTTCTCTTCTAAACCCTAACAAAAGGGCATCTTCCTTATTTAACAAGTAAAAAAATGACCACTGCTGAAATTCCTTTACAAATTTGCTCTAAAAATTTGACTGTTCATAATAAGATATGAAAGCTTATATGATCAGTTGGCCTACGATCTTAGATAGCTTTGACTTTGTCTGTCATACCGCTATCATTCTCTCAAAAGCCACATTTCCTGAGAATGTTACTTTGAACTATGGAACTCACAATCTATGTTTTTTACCTTGTGTCCCGCCTCATAGAGGACTTTCAAAACAGACTTTAAATAATTGAAATGTTGCGATTTAAGCTTAGAGAACATCATTACAACACCCATGCATGCAATGCAGCTGTATAAATAATTCTCTAAGCACGTGATCTATTAAGCGATGAACCACTATAGGAATTTTTTCAGATCAAATGGCATCACCAGTATATAAAAAACTCCCAAATGATATTTAAATGAAGTAACTACTGCTTATTGGGGTTTCTAATACTTGATGAGAAAACTCTATCAATTACAAATTGATAAGCCATGTGCTCTAAAAGACCATTGACAATATGTTCTCAAAAAGGGTCATAAGGTAAGGATCAGATTCTGTTACTGCATTTAGCTTGTGGTAAACTCACAAAAGGCTGGGGCTTACCACTAGATTTAGGTACCAGCAGGATTTGGGAGACAACAATAATTTGGTGGGCACAAATGATCTCATTTCAACGTAAAATTATTATGCTTTCTAAACCTTCTTTTAAAATTTGTTCTAAAGTATAAATTAGAAAAACTTGAGACAATTCAGAGTCTGCCTTGAATTTAAATGAGGGATAATGGGCCACATGCATCTAGTTATAGGTGCTATCAAATCCCAAACACAGGGCTATATTTTAATTTTTTAGGCAATAAGATAACTAATGATTATCCTGATAGTATTCCATATATAGCTGATGTAGACTTATGGGTTGTAAACTACCATTGTTTGGGAAAGTTACTCCACAGGTTAGATGACAACTGTTTCTATTTGCATAAGTACCGGGGCATTAATTAATGTCACCACTTCATCCCTAAAACCATGGTTAGGGTAGATGTTAAAGGGAGAAAATGGTTTTTTGAATAATTATTTCCTTTGCCAAATTCTAAGGCATTTGCGTACTTTCCAAAAAGGTAAACACTTGATCAGCTAAAGTAACCTCACTAGCTTTTATAAGGGGTAAGCCCCATCTTTATAAAATTGAGTTTTAGGTAGATTTTATTGTCCCAGTGTCTACTAAAACTGTCACTTACTCCTCTTAGTCATTGTTATGTACTATTTTAGCGGATAGAATAAATAGGTTAATGGAACGTGTTCCTTTATCAGCACAGGTATTGCTATCAGATTCTTGGAAAAAGCTTCTCAATCCCACTCTTAATGTATTATTCATATTTGGCTCATTTAGTAATTTTGACTTCTTATTCTGAGCCTACAGGGTGCTCTACCTTGGGATTCCTAGTAACACTTAAGGGCTCAGACTCTCCACAGAGAAAGTCCTTCCCCTTTCCACTCTTTTATCCCATGGAAAAACTAAATCCCATTTGATGTTTGCAATCTTAAGCTGGCGCTCAACATATAAAGCACATTATACTTACTCCTCCAGGCTCTCAGCTAGTTGCGTTGCCTCCTTGGCTTAAAGTAGGTCATAAGGTAAGTCTTGTCGAATTATACATGGTAATTGTGCAGGGATAAACTTAGCAACTTAATTAAGAGGGCGAAATAAAATTGCAAGTTCCTCCACTGTTCTTTTCCTTAGTGAAGCTATCAACAAAGATGGCCAGGATGTGTCTTGGCTGTCATCTGGGAAAGCCACTAAGTCAATTAGTTTAAATACTCTATCAAAAGAATAAGGAAGGATGTCATGTTTATCCAAAAGAATCCTAATCCACGTCCTATGTTTATCTGGTAACTTTTTCAAAACTTATGCTATTTAATTTACCAATGTTACTATCCCTCAAATTGTCTTGGCTAAAAGACACAGTAGAATGAACCTAATAAAGAACCTCGTGGATTATCAAGGTCATCGCCTCTAAGTGGGTCAGGAAGGGCTTAATATAACTAAATTTGCCTCCTTGTTGGTGGGAAATGGCAATCACCCATACACCTTTGATTTATTTTATGCAACATGAACACAACTAAAAAAAGATGATCATGAGCATAGTAATAGGACGATGGTACCAGGAGGGCAAAAGTTGCTGTACATGAACTTATTTTGACACTCCAATTGGATTAAAAAGTAATGGAATTTCATGTAATGTAACGGGCAGGTTACTTAAATTAATCTACAAAAAAGTTGGGTAGAACTAATCAGGTACCTGCCTATAAAAGTGATGTAATATTAAAAAGAAATCTTTCTGTTCTCATATCACAATTTTTGTGGTTAATTTACCTTATACTGTTGTCAAAACTGTACAAAAGATATAATACTTCACCTTTCTCCTATGAGAGGGAAAGAGAGATTCCACTAGGCAATTAAGTTTGATGTCTTGGTTTAGATAAAAAGGTTCTTTATAATGTGTATTCTAATAATGGTATAATGTAAAAGCTTAATTATTAAGGTTGTAAGCACAGTTTGCATATGACCAAGGAATTGGGGTAAAATTTCCCCATTTCAATTATAATGCATAGGGGAAATAATATTATAAGCTTGTTTTAAGCCTAAATAATTTTGTTAAGGGATTTTCAAGCTTACTTATCTTTCAAAAAGCGTAATCAAGCCTTTTTTTGAAGGCTATTTATAGGACACCCCTTTTTAAATTATGCTGCATTTAAAAAGTTACAATTTTGAGTTAATTTCTCAAAAATATTTTATACGTGGATTATTTCATTCACTTGGTCAATCTTCACCAGCAATTGGATTCTACCATTGATTTGGAACCCCGATTTTTAGGGTGATCCTTCCATTCCTTTTTTTCTAGTTTTTTACTCAGCAGTATGGCCTTATTGGATGGTTTTCTATATATTAAAGAAAACATATCATCTTACTACGGGATCAACTAATCCTTGAGGATATAAAAAGCGTCAGATCATTAGTAATTTGGTTGTCAATTACATGTCTCCAGAATAAATGCAAAATCCCTAATTAGGAAAATGCAATAGTTTGTAATACTCTTTAATATCAAAGTCGCTTCTCTGGAACCACATAAGTGATATACAGTTTTGTGAAATCAGTTAAGGCCTATAGCGGCACATCCTAGATGCTTTTCATTTTAGTAGCTATAGTAAAATGTCTCAGTTTAGAATTCTAAGCAGTTACTTGAGCAACTGTCCTGAGGGTGAAATAATTAAGATTATGCTGGAGCTCTTAAAATTAAATTTAATAGTGTGTGTGATTCATAAAAGATAATCTAAAAGAAAATTATTGTAGAGGCGTCATTAAAAAATAATTGTAGAAGTTAGAGACCAAAAAAGTGGTCAAAGATGACATAAGAAAAAGCTCTAAGTTTAATTAATGGTTGTATCAAACAAGAAGCAACATAATCTAGAAAATACATCTTACATTATCTCAGTATTTAAGGAAAACTATATATAATTTAGATGCAATGACACAGATGATAATCATTCTTGTTACTAGATCCCGGTGAAAATTATGTTATATTCAGTTGAGAAACATTTTGTTCTGTTACATCTAACACCCTTATATCTAACAAGCTGTTAAGTGTTGACATAATGGTAACAAAAAGGTATGTGAAATCTGCGTTATAGTGTTAGATGTTTTCTTTTTATTGAATAAATATAGAAGGTAAAAAAAATTTGACTTGATTTGAAGTCTGCACTGTCAAAAACAAGTAACTGATGTTGACTAAATAAAGCCTAAATTTTTTGCAAGATTAACCAATACATGATGTCCTACATGTAAAAAAACATAGATAATATGATGCACGTATGCAGATACTAAACATAATTCTGGTTGTAGCTCTGTAAAAATGCCAGGTTTACCCAATGTTCACATTATAGAATATGTAATTAATGAGCTCCCCTGAGGCTTAATCCAGTTAGTTTTGTGATTACAGGAATTCAACCATCAGGACTTGGTCTATATAAGTCAAGGAATTTTATCTAATATAGCTACAAAATTGAGCCAAGGAGTAATAAAAACTAGTTAACCCAAAAAGATGAGCGGTGCATTTGGCATATTACAGGTGGTGAGACCGCTTGAGATGTCTCGTCTTTTACAGGGGAAGATTGCTTAATGGGTTAGTCAGCAGGGTCATCTGAGTTAGGAGGTGGAAGTTGAGCTTATATTTAAGGCAAGACAATATCTATCAATACAATTAACATTAAAAGTTTTCTAATATAAAATAGCTTAGATAAACATTTTAAATATTTAACATATAGAAATTCTTGTATAAAATTCAACAAGTTTAATATTTCTCTCAGGTAACACAGTATTTTATATTAAAATAAATTGCTTAATTGTAAAACTAATAAATTCTTCCATAATCATTTTGAATTTTAATAGAAAACCTAATTTAAATTATAATCTTAGTAGATAAAGATAAGATGAGTAAATTTCAATGCCAGGTGGGCCTTGAACATTTCACCTCAATTTGGGGTCATGAAACCACAAAGCTATGCGTTGCTTGCCCAAGATTCATTAGCCAATTTGCAAGAATTGATCAGATCATAACATCGTCAAATTATAGTATATATAATCAATTATTATGGATGAAAGATTCATCTGGTCTTGAGGTCCAGAATAACAGATAGATTTATATCTTTAATCCAAAACTTTTATACTAAGTTCAGGTGGACAGAGGGATTGTCCAGGATTCTATTACTGACAGAATGAGACGCTAAAGCCATAAGGTAAGGTATGCTCAATGGTGGGGAGAATTTTGTGAGTATATATGTAAGTTTTGGATGTCCATGTATAGATTTTATGGTTTTATTTCTTTTATATAGTGTAATAACTGATCTCTCAAGGGTAGTCATTATGTGATACATCAAAAAAGCATAGTGAGAATGAAATAGTCCTTAATTAGGATTGATTATTATTTATTTGAGGCAAGCTGACCAAGAGTGGACATTACCAAAAGAGAGAAAGAAAAAAGTATCAACATGAAACCTGAGCAGGGTTAACTCCATTGAAGAAAATATTCCACCTCTGGATCAGGACTCAGATTTTTCTGGTTAAGTCATGGGTAAGGTTTTTGGTTTTAGACCTACTAACCGCCAATAGCTTCCTTTAAGTGGCACCCCAATCGATGTGCAAAGGGTGGGAATCAAACCTGTAACCTTCAGGTTGGTAGCCATAGGCTAACAACTCGCCTTCCATCCCCTCCTTATTTTAATATTGATGATATATTTGATTCAACATTGGTTGTCTTTAATTAGGGTAAGTTAAAATAAAAGCCTTAATTTAGGAGAAGTGCAGCAAGCATGCTGACCACGGCCCTTAAATTGGATAGGAATTACACACTTTTATAAAAGGAGTACTTTATAAAAGGCTTTACCTTTAATAGAAATTGCATACTTGGCCATAATCTCAATAAACAATTAATGGCCACTGTCCCACCATGATGACTACTTAAAAGCAAACCTGTGAAAAAATTAAGCCTTTATGTAAACTTAACCTGATGAATACTACATTGGTAAAAAGAAAGTCATCAGAAATGGATAATGAGGTATAATTTAATAAAGTCAAATGGAATGCCTTGACATGAACAAGTTGGCCATCAAAGGTCTAACAAGATACCTTTGAATGAACAAGTCAGCAATTTAAATACATCCCTTATGGAATTAATCTTCACAACTAGGATCACTTTGGGTGATAATGTATAAAAAGATCATTAAAATATTACTTAAATGGATTAAAAAGGCGCCAGGGCGACAAGGTCAGCTAAGCCTATTCCACTGATCAAGATGAACATTAAAGCAATAAGGAATAGCGCTGGATTATCCATGGCGCTTAAATGAATATGCGGTGAAGCTTAGTAATTTGTGAATTAATAAGTTTTTTCTTAAATGCCAGTATAGATACCCAGTGCCCTTCCAGTAGTAGGGTGCTGGGTTTTTATCTCTCATAACAATAAGATCAAACTATAAAATTTTTCATTTAGAACTATATAAATGACTTCACATCCTGTGATAGCCACGCCTAGATCTATGAAAGGGCCGCACTCAGTTTTGATCTTTTTTGGTGACTGTCTTATTGTTTATCACTATGTTGTCTACAATTAGCTTAGGCACTCAGAGGTCCAAGATAAATTTCTAATACCAAGCACTCCAGCATAAAAAACTCCTTTTCATCAAAAATATGATGGAAACAATTATGTATTGTTTCCTTTAAACTATAATTTTAAATACTTTGAAGAGAGTAAAAAATAAATACTATGCTAATAGTAATTAAGTTATAAAGTACACAAAGAAGAAGCAACTACCACCTAACAACCATTTAATCACAAAGACTCATATATTGATACAGAGATGGAGACATAATGCATCACTTAACACAACTTCACCCTTTAAAAGCAATACCAAAGTTCCTGGTGAAAACGTGGGCTTGATTGCTCCCAGTATTGGGTTTAATGTTTGGTTTGTGCACAATTTTCATATATCAATACTTCCCATACGTTTCTCTCAGCGGGCTCTACTACACATCGTCAGACTACCGTTCCCTGTGGGCTTTAAAGCTATTTATGGGTACTCAAGTATATTTGAGGGAAGCTGAGACTTTTCTTGGCATGTCATTTACTGACATAATAACCCAGCCATGAATACAGCGTGATGACTATGGTTCAAGATATGTTGATTTAGTTAGTTTAACTTCCAGATGAAGCTTAAATTGACTATAGAGCACAAGAAGTGTTACTCATGTATATCACTTAAAAATCCTATAACAAAAGTTTTGATTGCTCTCACTGCACAATCAGTAACTACTTTCCATAGTTCACACGCATGTAATGTGATCATGGTTGACGCTACATCCTGCCCCTTGGGTGAAGTTGCAAGAAGGTGTTTGCATCTTGTCTGATCTTAAACTAAGCTCAAGTCTATCTGGTAAGGCAGAAACCTCAGAGGATAAAAAATGATAGCCTATCTCAACTTCCTTCAAGAAGAGGAAAGAACTGGGAGCAAACCTTGTTATACCAAATCACTCACCTTAGCAATCAATACCTTACGACTCATTTTCTATCTTAATAGTTTTAGATCAGCGTCAGAAACACAGCATTTTTTGCTATTCAGTTGCCAATTTCTATCTTTACACTTGGATGATTATATTAGGGCCTTCAGACAACTGCTAAAATCCTTGAGATTACCATATGTCTTTGTATGTGCCATATTTTGTGCCTCCCTCAACCAGGGGGCAGTCTAACATGCAGCATGGTACAATGTTACTTATACCTTAGAAGCCGCCTAATTTTGGCTCAACAGATCGCAGCATAGCCTGGATATTGATGAGCAAAGACTTACATCCCAAAGCCATATTTACGCTTTACCATGCTCAAGGATGCTTCTGTTAATGATGGTATTTTTATAAAAATCAACAACAAAGACATGAACTCTGAGGATGAAGGGATTTAACACAACATGCATATCGGAAACTTCTCTATTCTTAATAGCACAATATGGGCAATTCACAATGGGTGGCTGAGCCAGGCGGTGCTCACTATTGCTATAAGCCCTTTACCTAAAGTATTTAACACCAACATACTAAGATTGGTGGTTGCAACTTCTCAACCACTCGGGCTAAGCTTTGGAGCATGCAATGATGGTAACAGACTCTTTGTTGCTTTAAATGCATACTAACCAACAATGTTACACCGGCAAGATTCTTTTAAAAATAATATTTAGATGATCTTAGTTTTGTCAACTTCATAGAAAATATCTCTAGAGAATTCCTGATTACTTTTATAATCCCTGTGGTTCTTGTTGCTCCTATTGTGTCTATCAATCAGCTTTTATTGTATCATGTCAACAAAGAGCTCCGTAGAAACACTGTCCACACAGTCTTTTGACATCAACATCCCTTATTGAATCCATCAGATCTTTTTTTAGAACATTTGTCCTATGAACGCGCTTCAGCGATGCCAACATAGTTCAACAGAAGTTAGAAACATTGCAAAAAAGTTATAGCTTCTAACGACATTCCCAATATGTATTCATTAGGAACCTAAATAAAACGCTCTTATTTGTTTTTGCCATGAGCATCATAGTAAGCATCCACAATGTATCAGTGAAATTATAAATGGACACTGGAGCCTGAAGAAACTTAATCAATATTACGGGCAAAGTCTCTGTACTGGATATCACAACTTGTTCTATAATCATATGAGCTTCTCATGTTTTTATAATCATATTACCACATTATGAATTCCTTTATTTTATTGCCCACGGAAATAAGATTATAACTAATTTTTGACCAGCCCGAGCTGCTATACCCTATTATCCTAGTCTTTAGTGGTGGGGCCATCAATTGTTATCTAAAGATCTAAGTTAGAACAAGCTCGCCTTCACCTCATTATACCATTCTAGAATGATTCCACTGCTTCCTACTTTGGCCATGAGGAGCGCTGTGAAAGCAACATTGGAGTACTCCTTTTCTGACGCTGTGCCAAAACTACCATTATGCCTTATGTGTTTGAACCTACAGAGGATTTTAAATGGCGTAAACCACTTGCCACAGCATTATAAGGTCAATTAAATATCCAGTTATCTGAAAAATCTCATGAGGATCAGCTTCTTTCTATATCTGTACACAGCCGCTGAAGACCAAGCCTTATTGACTTTAATTAAAAATATGTTGACCAGATAATAAGAAATTAACTAGATGTTACTAATACTGTCTATAGTTGTATGCTATCAAAAACTCATTGGCACTCTGTGGCCATGTGTGGATTATGGTCAACTTAACAATGTCATGGTTCTTGTTAATTACCCCCTTCTTGAAGAAATCATATATCAAGCCATCGCTAAATTAAAGGCATTCTCCAGACTTGACTTTGTTTTATTTTATTTAACTGAGGCAAGCCAACCAGGGGATAGGCATTACCAAAAGAAAGAAATGACATGAAACCTGAACAGGGTCAACTCCATCAAAGAAAGTTTTTCCACCTCCAGATCGGGACTCAAATTTTTCTGGTTACATCATGGGTAAGGTTTTCGTGTTATTAGACCTACTAACTGCCAATAGCTTCCTTTGGCTGGCACCCCAATTGATGTGCGAAGGGCGGGAATTGAACCTACAACCTTCAGGTTGGTAGCTGTACGCCCTTACTGACTCGCCTTCCATCCCTCAGACTTGACTTCATTAACATTAACGTATATAAACTAAAGAGAGCCAAGTGTGGTTGACCGCCAGTTCTTACACAACATGAAACATAAAGGTTTAAGTTCTTATCTTTTGGGCTTAAAATATCCTCTCTCATGTTTTAATATTTGAATAATAGATTAATGGATTACCTACAGTACACTTTTCTAGTGGTTTAAATTGACAGCATCCTATTATACCCCATAATCGCTAGGCGCAAGAAGGATTTGATGGCAGTAGCTGCCACACTGCAGAAGGCTATTTTGTATGAAAATCCATCCAAAATATGAATTCTAAGGAAAAAATTTAGTTCCTTGGTACCCTCTTGTTGAAGGTGGGCTATGCCTTAGCACTTGAAGTTAGATGCCAATAAATCATTTTCAGCCCAATGTCACAGAAACATCTCTCTGCTTTTTTGTATCAGGCACCTTCCTAAAGAAGTTCTCCGTCAGCTATCTCCAAACTTGTCTCGCCCCTTCAACCGTTGACAGGCAAGAATTTGCCCTCATCTGGATGCCCAAGTGCCAACAGGCGTTTGATGCATTAAAAGTTATTATCAACGCGTCCTTTTTGTGACAAGCTGAAGAAAAAAAGCCCTTAATTTTTGCTTGTGATTCCTCAGGGATAGATGTGGCGCTGTCTTGTTACAAGAACATGATGGACAAGAACATCTAGGGTAAAACTACTATAGGAATTTTAATGGAGCTGAGCGCTCATATGCCATTTATGATAGAGAGTTGGCCGCCGTTTCTTAGTTATTAATTAACTGATGTTACCTTCAACAGGGAGCCAAGCACATTTGGTTGTGCTTACTGATTGTAAATTGCTAAATTATCAAAAGACAGAATTTGGCACATAGGCAAACCAGGATGCATCTGGACCTGCAAAACTTCAACTTCAAGTATAATTACATTATGGGTACAATCATGTATCACTGGGATTAATAATATATAGTTCTCTTTTTGAGTTTTGACCAAGTCAAAGATGCTCAACTAGTAATGATGATCCCCATTAGAAAAATCTTACTATAAATCTCCCCGCCATCTCAATGATAGCTAACAATTTTCACCTTTCTGAATTCAGACCCATTCAAGCCAAATTAAACAATTCCCTAAAAGTATCTTTTGTGCCTCCTTATTAATTTACTCTTGTTTCATTACCACTAGCTCCCTGAAGTTGATTCCTCACTCCTCAATGAAATCTTGGACATGAAAACCACAAACCCTGAAGGTATTGGTATGCTTGCCAAAATCAATGCTGGAGAAGAAACATCTGGATGGGGCACCCAAAAAAATAAGGTAATAACTTTCATGATCAATTATGGATTCCTTCTGCCTTATGTTTCCATGCTTAAGGGAACATCATGGCCCCCACACCATGGGGAACCCAGGCGCTGAAAAGCGTCAACTAAAACAAGCAATGTTGTGACTGGAATGAGCTCATGAAGGATGTCCTAACCTGTTTAGGATGTTGCCTCATATGTTCTCAATTAAAGTCATACTGAATTGTTTTAAAAGCACCTTCACTCCTATTAATAAGTAGGAGGGGTGTGGAACTCCCTCTTGGTAGACTTCTTAGTGGGTCTGACAATGTCTTAGGGCTTTAAATTTCATGTTGATGCTAAACAATTTACAAAATACGCATATAAATCCTCGTTTGACATCAACTTCAGCCTAAGACATGGACTGGCTGTTTGTGACCCATGTCTTCTCATTGTTTAAGGGTACCACAATAAGTGATTAGTTAAAAACCCCTTTTTTACCTAAAGACAACGGGAGTCATTTATTAACCTCATGAAAATAAAGTCATGTAGGTCATTAGCTTACAAACCACAAACTGAAGGTTATTTTTTATACTAATAGTTGGTAAACAATAAAAGAATGCTAAGCCATGCATCCAAGGACATATGGGCACAAAAAACATTAACCTATTTATGCACATTAACTCCATATGCTTGTCAATAGGGATTTTACTGACGTACAACAAGATAGGGTACAGCCATGTCTTTAACATCAGCTTAAATTCACCGTAATGCTTAACAGTAGAGGCTTTGCCTCTCACATCTAAAAATCTTACTAAAAAGTCCATATGCAGTTAATAAAGTCACCTAACTTTACAAGTGGTTACTCAGAAACGCCATGCTGCTCACAACTTATGATAAAGAGGCTTGATGATGTTAAACACTAAGTATTTCTAATCTAAGGTTTCATGTTGAAACTAGCTTGTAAATAATTGGGACTGTTCCTCATCAAGAAGGTGTAAACAATGGATCATTCCACTTAGAACTACCAGTTCATTGTAAAATCCACACATTCTCCTTATATTACTTTAATGTAAAGAAATAAGTGGAGGTTGGCCCCTTATGGTGTAGTGGACCCAGAATTTGAAGTTAAGAAAGTTTAAAAACATAAAGAAAACGAAATTGCACTCATTAGAGTTGTGGAAAAGGGTACCTAGCATATGAAAACAGTTGGGTCCCCTCCAATCATTTCTAAAAAATGGCTATGAGTTGACCGTGGTTTTCTATAAACACCATTTTAAAGCACTTATGCTTCCCACACCCAAAAAGCCGCCATTATGGCAGTAAAATTATTTCCAAACCACATAAGAATCAAGACCTAGTATGAGCACCTGAAGGGGGAGTGAACCCTGCATTTTTAGAAAAGGTAATATAAAGATCCTGACCCCAGGCCATCAAGTTTAACAGAGCCGTACGCCTTTTTTGTCCAAATGAGTACTAATTTATGTTCTCTATTTTTAGTTAAAATAAAGACTTGGTTCATACCTCAATGAATAATAAGTGGTTAAAGTCCCCCATCTAAAGTTGAGCCCCTCACAACTTTAAATTTTTTACAAAAATCAAACCTTTTATCATAACATAACTTTCTGAATACTAAATGGGTAAAATCATAGATATCATCAAGGAATTATGAAGTTAAAATTATGATATAAATTCAAATTAAAAATTTTTGAAATGAACAATTTGGCCATAAGATGTCAAACAAGACACTCCTTTTGCCTACAAGTCAGTTATCTGAAGGCAATTTTATAAAAATGATTTTCACACCCAGCCCCCTTGGTGGAGAATGGAAATAAAAGAAATTTAAGTCAAACAGTATATAAGGGCAAAAAGGCGTTAGAGTGAAAAGGTCAACAAAGTTTATTATGATAGTCAAAATGAACATCAAAGCACTAAGAAATAGCGTTGTATTGGCCATGGCGCCTAACTGGTTAAGCGTTGCAACTTATAATTTTTGTAAATTCCAATTCATTCACCCAAAAACTATTATAAATACCCAGCGCCCTTCCATTATTAGGTCAATGGGTTATTTATTATCTACATAACATAGTAAATCATATCCACAATTCTTTTTATTTAGAACTATATTGGTGATTTTAATCCTATGATAGCAAGCTTAGACCTATGGAAAAGCCACGGTGGCTTTATCTTTGGTTGTGGTGGTCATCTCATTTCTTGTACCATATTAGCTACAACAAGTGATATCACTTAAGCTTAAGATAGAATTCCTCTAAAACGTCCCAACATGAATAGGTTCTCTCTTGTCAAAACTGTGATGCAAATGAAATTTAATTAAACATTAAAACCGCAATTTTGATTATCTTAAAAATAAGTTAACCGTAACAATGAGGTCAAGAATGACTCTAGAGATGAAGTATACAAAGAAGTGGCAATGAACACCTATCAATCAAATGGTCTCTAAGACTTCAATATATGATACAGAGGTGCATATATAATACATCACTCAATAAAAAGGCTTTGGTAATCACCATAAACGTTCCTGAGTAGAAACAGCTACCGGTGATTTCCAGTATTGAGTTTGATGTATGTTGCGGGCACAATGTAAATAAATAAATACCTCCCATGGCTTTCTCTCAGTGGATCCTAAACCCACATCAACTGAACAGCGGTTCCTTATATTCTTAGAAATAATGTAGTTTTTATTTTTCAAGAACTAAATTTAAAAACTTTGGAGGTGTTCAGAGCAATAAGCATGGAATTTAAAATGGTCTTCAGGATGGCTTCAATTTTTTGGTGTGGCTGGAGAGAGGCGATGGCGTAGCACTTTTGCTTCTTCAGTGTATGGTATCATACACTATCCTGGGGTACATTCACTTTTATTGTATCTATGCAAAGAATGAAAATAGGTATAAATTCTTTATTTGAATTAAGATGATATTTGTTGTTTAAAACTTTTGAAATCTGAAAGTTTGACTAGATGTTTTTGTGGTATGGGAAACTCAAGTCCTCTATGTTTGGATCTTTGCTTTTCATCCATTATGAGGGTCAAGATGCAGCCTATCCCTTATCAGCTTCATGATTGTTGGCCTCCCATTGTTCAAGGGCATCCAGATAGCAACTGCTGGCATTGAGACAGAGTCTCATCTTTGATTCTCAAATCTCTTAATTTTGTTTCTGCCCAATTAAAGCAAGGGCTCATTTGATGACTATCCATTTGACTCTGGGAGTCTTAACCCTGACAAACGACAATCAAACGTTTTATCAGTCCAATATCAAGTTAATTTGGGCCATTATTTTAGTATGAACACTGACATTAACCCCCTAAGATCTAGGTGGAGGGGGACATAAGGGTGCATGAACTTAGCATGTACGCGTTTAACCACTGTGCCTTGAACAAAATCAGTGATAGAGTATTCATGGCCAGCCTTATACAGTATGTGGTATGGTCCTGGCCATGAAGTGTCTAAATTATTTGGAAGCCAATAGGGCAGTGATAGTAGATTAGCACAAGGTCTCCAATATTCATTTATGGGAGAGCTGGATGTTTGGCATTTGACCATGCAGTTTCTCTAATGATGTTAGAGTTGATCTTTAGGTGACAAGCGCTTAAAGCCTAATTTCTCATCAGCTAGTGACCTCATCGCTAATTTGGCAATGTCAGGAGAGGTAGAGTCCAATAAATGGTGGATCTACTTGATAGTCGAGTCTCTTTATCATAGAGGGCCTAAAATGGGGACCTTCTTATCAATTGGTGGTAACTGATTTAATAGGATAATAAAGCATATGGCAGGTAGTGGTTCCATCACATGGGGTTTGTGGCAGCCATTTTATGGAGACTAGAGACTAGGGTGTCATTTGCCTGCTAGACTTCACCATTTGTTAAAGGATTGTGGGGTGCAATAGAATGTCGGTTAGTATTAAATAGTGAGGTCAATTCTTGGAAAACTTGGGAGGTATAGATTAAACCCATTACCTAATATCAAAACTCTGCGGCACCCTTGTCAGGTGAAGATGGAGAAAACCAAGAACAAGGTGTAGTCTTAATGATGGCGGCAAGTATCAAGAGGGCCTCAACCCACTTTTGTGAGATGGTCAGCCGCTAGTGTAATAGCCTGGCTTAGCCTATCCCATACACTGAACTATTAGCAAAGTCTTAGTTCCTACCAAGAAATTGTAAAATTGATTTATCTGAAATAAGTTATGCTGAAAACCAGATTTCAAAATGGTTATTGAAGATAAGGAACCTGTGAGTCAGGAGGGGAGACTGATCCAGCAAAATGTTACCCCATCAAATAAAATGCTCTAGATTATGATAAAATGCGAAATTAAGTCTTTTTGAGATAATCTGTTCATCTCTTGAGGGCCCAGGTTAGAAATAAGGTTTAAATAATGTATTTGCATCTGATATAAAATATAAAGCGAAAATCCAAATGCTATTTTTGTTTTCTAAGATTCATAATTAATTAAATAAATTTGCAGTCATATCCAAAATATTATAAGATTCTTTATACTATATTTGTAGAATTTGGGTCTGAAATATGAGCTCAGACAGTGAGCTAGGCCAAGCGCTGGCCCTATTTTTAAAGTTTTCCTGGGACAAACCATGCTATTGCCATGCAGTGTCACTGGAACTGTAATTCAAGAGTATGCCATGAGCTCCATACATAAAGCACAGATGCATGGATTGGTCTCAGCAGGCCTATCCATCATGTTGTCACTTACATTGCTAGTGCTGCCCAAAGCATTTGTGTTGCACTGGCGTGAACCCGTTTGCTAAATTAGATAGTATTAAAAACTCTTTCCTTACAGCTTTGTAAGCCCCTGAGAACAGTTTGTGGTCTCAGAAGGGGAGGATGGTACTAACAATAAATCTGTGGTGATGGTGAGAGTTTCTTTGGCGTTCTTGATGTTCAAAGTGGTGTAGGTATGGGATGCTGTTATGTCAAAATCAGTAAAGCTCCTGTTATACTCCGGTCCAATAGTGGGCGTGTAGCCCAGCCTATGGATGCATTGGAAAATTTTTCATTTAGCATTTGCGCATATGCAATCTAGGCCGTCTAGACCAAGCAGCATGGGGAAGTACCTTCTTCACTCCAGATTGCCTAAATTGTAGATGTGCTACCATTAACTTAGCAGGTTAGGCTTAAAAGTTTATTGAAGAGCAAGGTTAGCTCTAAGGTTCCATGAATGAATGCTTGGATCTATTATCCTGTGAAGCCTGCCTAGATGACAAGAAGGATGAGGTATAATCAGCTACTTTAATGATCAGACAGGGGTGTAGTTAGTGGAATGGTATGAGCAGATTACAATCACCATCAAAGGCAGCCCAAGTTGTGGAATAACAATCATCAAAAATGTTCTGTAAGTTGTTGCAGCTGGACCTACTCACAGCAATGACAGTGGTGAAAATCTAAAATAGGTTGGCAGAGGAAATCTGCTGCCCAACAGGTCAAAAAACAATTATTGTTGGCATGGAAACAGTGTGAGGTTTTATGTCACCTGAGAAAGTGCAAACTGGTGCATCTGACATGGTCAAGGTGGTTGGTACGCCTCAACCTGTAAGTTTGGGAATGTACAGGGGGGTCTGGCAAGGGAATTTAGAGTATCAAGTAAAGTGGCGATCCAGGTGCATGAGAAGTAGAACATGCCTAATTACACAGCGCTTACAAATTATCAATTCAAAAATTCATTTAAAATAAATTTTTCTTCACTTTATCCCTATTCATTTACCCCAATGGATTTTTATATGCAAGATGGAAAGGAAGAGGTGATGGCCCTGGTGGATACAGGTGCAGAGGAGAATCACGTTAACCTTTCAGTAGCAATGAGGTTGAAGTTGAGGACTCAAAGGGGCCCTGATGTCGTTTTTTCCAAAGATTCATGGAAGTCTTCATCATGGTGACTGAGCCCCTCAATAAAAACACAAGTTCCGTTTCATTCAAGGAGGACTTTTGTCAATTAATAATCTGGCACATCTCGTGGTTTTGGGGATCCATTGGTGGCATTAGTTTCAGCCCCATATTGATTTACCCTTCTGAGAGTTTACCTTAAATTTTAAAAATAGGCTCAATGAAATGGAGGTTGGTCATTGGGGAGTCTCTTCCTGATAAATTTAAAGGGATTAGGATTAATTCAGAAAGAGGAGCTTCTGGCGGAATCAAAATTTTGTGAGTAATCAGGCTAAGATGGGTATGTCTTTCTCCCCTATGGGCCCCTTTACATTTTCTTTCTGGTTTAAGGGTGGTTCAGAGCTACCCAAAAAAATTCTCATTTATCCTTTCAACCAGCAGGAAAAATTTGCATCGGAAGAGCAATGGGGTTGATGTTAAGTGAAAGATTAATCACACTTTAAAATCTGCTGTCATATTACCAGTATTGCTATACCAAAAGCCAATGGGAAATTGCAGCTGTGCATGGACTTCCAATTACAGAATTCTGTTATGGAGCAATAAACTTATCGAATGACTCTGATAGAGTTTAAATCAAATGGTCACATTTTGCACAATCTTTATGAAGTAGATCTTTCAGACGCATTCAACTAAGTCCCAGTAAGCTGAAACATCAACAATATATGGCTTTCTTTGCCACTTGGGGATGTTTCAATAACGCATAATGTTGTTTGGGCTCAAAATTTTCCAGCAGTTCTCCACCTTATGATTGATCATTTCCTGGGGGTATGATCAGATGTTGTTGTGCAAGTTATATGGACAATAACATAATATCTTCCAATTCAAGTTAAGGTCATGTGCAGGATTTTCAGGAGGTATTAGAGGCAATTGGCAAGACAGGCTTAAGGTTAAAGCCTTTTATATGCAAATTTAACTGAAGCTCAATTACGTGTTTTGGTTTGTAGTGTTCTTGGATGGTCATGTGGTATTCCCAAACAAGTTGCATGCTGTTTGGTCATGGAAAGCCCTGACCAATGTACAGGGTTTGAAGCTTCTTAGGAATATGAGTTTACTATGGCGTTTCATGAAAAATTTCCAAAAATGGCTCTTCCTCTTGAGCATTTAACAGGTGATGTCCCATTGATATGGGGAGAAGAGGAGTATCAGGAGTTTATATCGTAGAAGTAGAAGTTACTCTGGCTTCCATCTTAGCCCATCCTGATCCCATGAATCCATTAATCGAAACATATGACTCAAATTATGCTGTGGGAAAGTTCTACTACAAAAAGAGGAGAACGGTTTGGAACACCCCATTTATTAAATTAGTAATAAAATGGTTCCAGCGGAAACAAACTATCTGATATATAATAAATAGTTGAAGAAATTGGTATCAAACTAAAGGAATGGCTACATCACTTGCTGTATGCCCACCATCCTTTTGTGGTTTGAAAAGACCATTAATACTTGGAATACTATTGCTCCCCTAGAGAAAAGGGACCAGCGCAGGCCCACTGGCACGTGAAATTGGTCCATAATAATCTTTGGTTAGTTTACTGACCAGAATTGACCAGCACCCTTTCAGATTGGCTAAGTTGGGACGCGGTGTTAGCCTATAAGAGGACAGAGTTGAAGGAATTTAACACAGTTTTAATTTTCTAGCTAGACCAATTTGCAACAATTGAATGTGGAGGAAATAAGTTAGGTGAGGAAGTCAGCTGGAAACAAAAAGAGACATTATTTGGTTAAAGTTATGGGATTAGTTAGTGGAATAACACCAACATGACTATCACCACAAATATGAGAATAAAAAGGAGTATTATATCATAATTTTTGTGTATAAATCCCAAATAAATCATGCCAATAGATATGTTGTGATTTACTTGCAATCATCCATTAGCGGGCCACCCTGGATTCAGAAAGATTATGGAGTTGGTGAAGTAGAATTACTCATGGCTGGGCCTTCATAAGATGCAATAGAATGTGTGTAAGGATATTTAGTTTTCACTAGATCAAAGACCTCCAGGAAGGCTCCCAAAGTAAGTTAAAACTGCTTTAAATTCACAGTCCATGGGCCTCAGTATTTGTAGATTTCATATTAGGCTTATCAAGGGTCCAAGGGAAGAATGCTATTATGGTGGGTGTTAACCGTTTAACTAAATACACCAAATTTTCCCATGCACGACAGCTTTTTCAGTTAAATATAAGGTGAGAATCGTTAAGATAAAATGTTTGTGAGGCATGGGCTACCCGCAAAGATTGTTTCAGATTTTGGGCCTCGAATTGTCTCAAATTTATTAGGTTGAATTTTCTGGAAAATCTTAAAGCCACCAATTCCAAAATTGGCATATCTTCCACGACTGGATGTGCAAATGGAGAGTGTGAATCAAATACTTGAACAATATCCCTTTTGTCATTTCTAACTGTCAAGATGACCGGATTTGTGGGTCAGTAGGCTTAGTTCACATTCAACAATCATTGCAAGTCCTTAATGGGAATGCCCGATTTTTAACCACTGACTATAACCTATGTTGGACGATAGGTCAGGTATTGGGGTTTGTCAGGGGGTGGATTAAATGGCTCATACCATGGCCAACATTGAGAAGAAGTTACAGAGAAACTTGGAATGTGCTAAAACATGGCAGAAGCTTCAAGCTCACCAACAAAGAACTTCAAATCCTTAATTTGTTCCTGGGGATTGGGTACTCATTTAAGCAATGAATTACGCCTTACCTGTGAAGAGTCAGAAGTTGGGTCTAAAGGTTTATAACCCTATAAAGCTTGTTCGTGTCATAAAAGAAGTCACCGCCAAACTGAAACTACCAGAGATGTCCAAGGCACATCTGGTAATCCATGATTCACAGCTTGCCCATTTAAACAAAAGGGACCTGATTGGCTGAGACAATTGATCCCTTAATAAGAAGATAGTCAGTAGTATGAGGTCTAGCAGATAGTTGATGCACGTTGGATCAAGGGATGTCAGAAATTTTTAGTGAAGTGAAGGGAGTACGCAGTGGATGAAGTGCCATGGAAGTCGCAAGAGGAATGTTCTTAATGCTCAGAGAAAATCCAAGAGTTTTGGATCTCACATGGAGGTGATTTATTGGTTCTGGCGCAGCCTAATCTATAAATCGACCTAATTAGCAAAGCCTTGATTCCTACTGAGAAATCAAAGGTCGGTTTATCTGAAATAAGCTCAGCATAAAAACCCAGACTGCGAAATTGTTCATCAAAGATAAGGAAACTGAGATTCAGAAGAGGAGACTTATCTAGTGGAATGTTGACTTGGCGTTTTAAATGCTCCATATTATCACAAATGGGCGTATTGAGTATTCAAAGATGATGATCTGGTCATCACTTGAGAGCCAAGGTCAGGAGTAAAGCTTTGTTAAAAGCTTTTCAAATGCCATAGCAAAATGAAGGTGGAGTTTTAAAAGGTTAATTTCGTCTTATAAGGTACATAATTCTTCAAATAAAAACTACATTTATAACTAAAAGATTATAAGATTCTTTTTATTATATTTAAAGAACTTTTATCTGGAGTATGAGCTCAGATAGTGATCTAGATCAAGCGCTGACCTCATTCTAGACGTTATTCTGGGGCCTAACCATGCTGTTGGCATGAAGTGTCGCCGGAACTTTCATTTAAGAGTATGTAATGAACTCTGGATAAAGCTCATAGGTCTATGGATTGGTCTCATCAGGTCTATCCATTATATGTTCACTTACATGGCTAGTGCTGCCCCAATGCATCTGTGGCGCACTGAAGCAAACCCATATACTACAATTAGGAAGATTTTAATGATGACCATGTACTCCCATGGATAAGGGCTCTAAAATATTCATTCTAACAATACTAAATGGCTTAGATGAGGCAACAACTTCATTCTGTAAGTTATGGTTTGCTTGATCTTGGGTTCTGCAAGTCAAATAAGCATCTAAAACCTCCTGGATAAATTTAAGCATCTGATCCCTTCAGCATTTTTTCCTTAACCATTCATCGGTTTTCTTGACTGCCCCATTTCCTAAATGGGCGTGTCCTCTGAGTATAACTTGAGTTCTCAAGGAGGGTCGCAGGTATGGCACTCATTATATGTCACCATGTTTGTATAACATGCTATCTTGTATCTGAGTTTTAATCCATCATTTGTAAAATTTTTACTGTAGTCAAGGGCTCTAGTTCCCTTCACTATGGTCAGCCAATCAAATCGTACAAGCGGTCTTCCTCAGGTAGTAATACCACAAGGGTCAGAATCCTGGATAGCTTTTCCATTTTTTGATGAGTCGCGCCCACCTGATGCACTATAGAAAAGTCATAGCTTTGCAACTGGAGGATCCACCCAGATAATTAAATGTTGGGATCTTTCATTTGTTGGACAACCTTAAGGAGGCCTGATTAGTGACAATAAAGAAACTGGTTATCATATATATAGTCAGAAGTTCTTGACTATGAGCAATACAGCTAAGCATTCATGTTCAGTGATGCTGTAATTCTGTTTGGATTTACTAGGGATTTATTATGATATACTACAAGCCAATCTACTTGTTATTTGTCTAGTTGTGTCAGTATTGCCCCTACGGCGACATCACTAGCACCAATAAATAGCACAAAGGGTTGGTCGAAGTTTGGATGGACTAACACAGGCTAATATGAGTGCGGTCCTGAGTAAATTAGACGTCTGGTCTATTTAAGATTCCATTCTAGGTAACATTCTTGTGTAGCAAATACACCAAGGGTTTTTAGGTCAGCGAACTGGGTATAAATTGCCTGTAATATCCTACCATATCTAGAAACACTTGTATGTCCTAAAGGTTTGAGGCGGTATCATCCTTTTTTGGTGGCAACATTGTTTGGCAAAGGCTGTCTTTCTTGTTAGTGTCTTTTTCCCTATAAGCTTCTTTTCCAGTTGGAAGAATGGGAATTTGGCGGTTATAAAGATTCAAGGATTCTCCTTGGAGGCGACTGAAAACTTAGTAGAGATGCTCTAGTTTTAATTGAAAATCTTGGAGAAAAGGGAATATCGTTGAGGTAAACTAGGATGCAAGACAAATAAAAGTCATCTAGGAGCCCATCCATAGCTCGCTGGAAGGTTGCAGGGGCATTAAATAACCCCTGAGGCATTCAGTTCAGTTCATACAGCCCTTTGTTTGCAATAAGGCTTCACTTTGCTTAATAATTGGGAGCCAGCTCATCCTGTCAATACCCACTAGCTGATCCATCGCAGAAGAATATTTATCCCCTCCTAGGAACCAAAGTAAATCATTAATTTGAGGGAGGGGATAGCTACCTTTTCGCGTTACTGCATCAAGCTTACAGTAATCCATGACGCCATGTTGGCTCAAATCTTTTTAAACAAGCAGGAGTGGAGACAACTATGGTTTTATTGAGGGTGCCAATAATCCTGAAGTTAAAAACTCTCTGAGTTTAGTGGTGACCTGGGACTTTTCACCCTTGCTTTTATGGTAGAGGCGCGAGCATATGCTTGAGGCATTCCCCATTTTTACATTGTGCACAACCCCTTCATCTTGCTAAAGTCATATGTGGATATGGAGAAAAGGCAAGGATATTCCTCCAGGAGCTTTTCAAGCTTACTCCTTTGTTCTGGGGTAAGGTATTCCCTTATAGAGGTGATGACTATAATTACTTTGGAAGGTTCTTTTAAACTAAAGTCACAGAGGCTTTTAAACCCATGAACACAGCTGATGTCATTAACTAGTACTATGCGTTGATAGCCAATTAAAGTACTTTGGTAATGGTTAAGGCCTTCAGAGTCAGGTTAGCCAGCAATACAGAAATGAAGCTAACATATGTGGGTTAAAGATACCAGACAGGTTAAGACCTCCTTTGTAGTCAGATTTTCAGCCCCGCGGATTTCTAGAAGGCTCCCAAGCAGTATTACATAAATCCAAGTGTCCACTATAATCTGTGCCCTTGTAGGAATTGCCTTGGGCTCTGAAGAATATACAGGCATAGCTTATGTTGCATCCACCATACAATGGGTAGATTCATGTGCGAACCTAAAATGTTGTAATTGAGTCAATCAATCTGGTATTTTATTTCAACAAACAGAACTGAGCCTTTATGTGTTCCTTGCCATCCTTGGATGTCTCAAACACCAAGGGTATGCGGGTACCTTACAAGGTAGAAATTTTTTCTCATAAATGGATAATGGCATCATATAACATAGAGAAATTGAATGTCCAGAATTAAATCATAGCTAAGGTTGTCCAGAGCTATGGCGAGGGGTTTAGTGTAATCATCCTGAACTATAGGGGAAGCACAGAGTAGCATCCTATGGACAGGTGCATTGAGGCCTGGCGGTACCTTACTAAATGTGATGGGGCAGATCAGGTACATTTTTAATTTTCTTCAATAATTTGGACAAGATTACGCTTACTGGAGAACAGCTATTTATTATAGCGAGTACAGGAGTAATATGAATTTTATATGCAACATATGTGATTAAACTATTAGTCAAGGCAGAAGAATGAGAAACATTCAAATTATCATAAGAATAAGCAGAATAACTAGTATTTTATTAGTATTTTTCTACTCATGGATCCAGGGTTCTCTAAAAGGACCTCTGTGGGGTTTTCAGTCTTGAATAGAGGCATTATGGTGGAATTGTCAGCTTGAAGATTCTCTGTATTCAAGTTGACCTCTTTTTTTCTGATAGTTCACAATCTGCCTTTTTTGGCCGATGGTTATACCACTCCTCCATGGTGTGTCGCCGCCCTTACAGTACAAACAAGTGGGTAGTTTTTTATTCTTGGCCTCCAGCGCATGTAACCTTGATCATTTGGAGCTCACATCATGGGGGGTGCTTGTCTAGAGTTGATGCAGAGATATTGTTGAGTACCTCTTTTATGTCATAATGCTAGTGAGGTTTGCTTAATTGCTACATATGAAGTTGAACATCAGAACAAAATTTAAGCGCAGAAAGTACAGTATCGTTAATGTCTTCTTAAAGCGATTTGATTATTAGTAACTAGCAGATGCTCAATAGCATAAGAGTGGCGTAAAATTCATAAATATCTTCTTTGCTAAGGCGAATGGCCATTAAGGCTTGTCTTTGACTCAATAGTGTCTGATCAGAGCCAAATTCTTGTTTGAGAGTGGTCTTGATTTGGGCCCAGGTCTGACATTCACAAAGGTGGGGGTCATAATTTCATGAGCTTCCACACATAGGCTAAGGATTATCTTGACCTTTTGAAATTGGTGGCTTATTGCAAAGCGCTCTCAAAAGCGTTTTAAATGGATGCAATGCTTTCTTGGTATGAAACAAGCCATTCCTTAAGCTAGGCATAAAAGATGTCCCAGAAAGAGCAAAGAGGGCATGAATTCCAGTATTAGTAATCTAGTTAGGCTCAGATCACTGACTTGGCATATGCATGGGGGCCTGCTGGTCCCTTTTTCATTAATTCTTCTCTAAATCATCTTGCAACTCAGACATCATCAATTAAGCGCGCTGGTGTCAACTGTAACGTATCAGGATGCACCTGATTCATACATTGCTTCAGATCAGGTGTCGTTTGGTCTGACGTGGCCCTGATCCTAAGAGCACTGAACTCAGGAAAGTTGGAGCTGGGAAATTCGCTATTCCAAACCTGAATTACATCTGCAGAATGACGTCGGGCTTACACATGGCATGGATGGTGATTTAGTTGGATGGTAAATCTTTACAAACGATTTGTTGGATGGTGCTCAAAAAAGCTTAACTGAGGAGGAGCTTATTCCATACTAGCAGGGCACTATTTAGGGGAGGATGTCATGGCCCTGAAGTGCAGTTGAGTCTTCTATTAGAAAAACAGGAATTGAATAAAGGAAAAACTTTCTTGCTAATAAGAAAATAATATTTTATTAGAATTATTAAGCGGATTGGATCAAAATCATGAGCTCAACCAGTGAGCTCTGTGTGGCGGTGGAGTTTTTCTTGGCCCTTTCCTGGTCCAGGACTTTGCTGTTGATGTGCAGCGTCAGGGGAACAGTGGTACAAGAATACGTGGCAATGATGAGGTATGGCGGTCAGGTTCATGGATGGGCTTCTTCAGTCTTGTCTTTAGTATGGTAAGTAACATTGCTCTTACTGCCCAATTTGGTTGTTGTGTACAGGCGCGAAACTGCCCGTTACATTAGACGTAACTCAAATACATTTTTGTCAGTTTTTTGGGGGCTCAAAGAGGTGGTGGCTCCAGGAGGGGAGGAATGGTATTGTCATGTGTTTACGGTGGTGATGGTGAGTTTCTCACTAACTTTCATAATAAGAGTGGTGGTTGAGTGTGTGGCGTGAGACCTGTGAAGATGGAGGATGGCGAGGGATGTTCTACATCTCCAAAAGGTCGGGCTGTTTTGCCCATGGAAGCTTTGGAGAAGATCCACCAAGTGGTGTCGTGGATTTGTTTTCAGGCATGGTTGGCTCAAGAAATGGGAGGGGAGACCCCTTTCTCACTGCAGATTGTGCAAATTGTGGAAGCACTACCCCCAGATCTGGCCAGATGGGTTCAAGAGTTGATTGAGGAGCAAGGTCGCCGCCCAGGATCCATGGACAAGTATGTCAATTGGATCAACTGGGCTGCCAGCCCGGATGAGGCGCAGGATAAAGCATGGTCAGCTTTGCTGATAGTGTGTCAGGGCTGAGGGTCGGTTAAAGAATATGGGCGGTTTTCTGTCCATTGGCAATAGCAGCGCTTAGTCTCAGATTTGCAATCATTGTGAATGTTCATACATGGGCTGCAAGTGGATATGTTAGCCGCCACGGCGGCTGCTAAGGTTCAGAGTTCATTGGCGGAAGAAATTGCATTGGCAGTGCAGATGGAGAAGCAATTGCCTTAGTGTGCAACCAGCAGGAAGATTATATGTCCCCAGGAAGGAACCAGTCGCCCGCAGTGGCCAGCAGAGGTCGAGGAGGGTGGCAGGGATCACCCAGGAATTTTGGGAATATCCATGGGGGGTTCCTCCAGGGAAATGTGAGGAGTCAGGAAGAATATGTCAGGGACCTGGGAAGATCTAAAGTCCTAGACCTACCTTACCTGCAAATTTGCAATCTGAGAACGCTTCAAACATTAACTTTACTTCTTCGCTTTACCCTAGGTTATTTATTCCAGTGGAGTTATACTCGCATGGTCAAACAGAGAAGGTGCTGGCCCTGGTGGATACAGGGGCTGAGGAAAATATGTGGAGTTCGCCTTAGCAGAACGTTTGAAGTTAAAGATGAGAGGGGACCTGAGGTGGTGTTCGCCAATGTGTCAAGAAGAGCTCCATCATGGCATTTAGAGTCCTGGTTAGTTGATCAGCAGGGCCCATTTTGATTTAAAGAGAGGGTTTCTGTGCAATCAGAAATCTGACTCATCTTGTGATACTGGGGATGCGATGGTGGCATCATTTCCAGCCCTGGATTGATTTGCCGCATAAGATGATTACTTTGACGCCACAGATTGGGCCCCAGATGATGTGGAAGATAAAGGTTAATAATGATGTTCTGAGTGGTCACAGGAGCTTGGGTGGGATTCAGGAGGTAGAGTTACCAGCCTTATATAGTGACTTTGTTAATGTATATGGTCCTATTGGAGACTCGCCTTTTTCCCCTACAGGCTCTTTTGCATTTTCATTCTGGTTCAAGGAGGGGAAGGAGCTTCCCGGGGTGTCCAGTATATGCTCTTGAAAATGGTCCTGAGAAGCATTGGAGGGCCACGTGAAGTCGATGTTGGACAAAGGGTCAATTGAGCCCTCTATGTATCTGGTTATGTCTCCTATATTACTGATACCAAAAGCAAGCGGCAAATTATGCCCATGTTTGGATTTCCGACATCTAAACATGGTCAACAAGCCTGATCTGTATCCAATGCCCTTATTGGAGAATATTCTCCAAATGGTTACTGGATGCATGGTGTTTACAAAACTTGACCTTGCGGATGCATTTATCAGGTACTGGTGAGACCAGAGCATCAGAAATACACAGCTTTTAAGTGCCACCTGGGTGTGTATCAGTATCACGTGATGCCATTCAGGATTAGTAATGCTCCAGTGGTGTTCTAGCAGATGATTGATCAAGTCCTTGGGGGAATGATCAGTCGTTGCTGTGCCTCCTATATGGATGATATCTTAGTATTTTTGCATTCCTGAGAGGATCATGTCTGAAATGTTCAGGAAGCTCTGGAGCAATTGGCCAGATAGGTCTGAGATTGAAACCTTCCAAGTGCGAAGTCAACCAAAGTTTGGAACATTCCTAGGCAACGTGGTTTTCCAGAATGGATTGGGAGTATGTCTAAATAAACTGCGTGTGGTGCAGGCATGGAAGGCCCCTATGGATCAGACAGGGGTGCGGAGTTTTTTTGGAATATTTAACTTCCTGCGTCAGTTTGTGAAGAATCTTTCCCAAATGGCCTTACCACTTAAACGTCTGACCCAGTAAGTCCCGTTCATATGGGGAAGGAAGGAGGAGCATGCCTTTGATTTACTGAAGAATAAGTTACTTACCCCATGTGCTGGCCTATCCATATCCTGGGAGGCCATTCATAGTGGAAACGTATGTCTCAAATTATGCGGTAGGTGTAGTGTTGCTTCAGGAAGGGGAAAACGGGCTGGAACATCCCATGTGCTACTTTAGCCATAAGATGCCCCTCGTGGAAGTGAACTACCCAATATATAATAAGGAACTGTTGGTGGTGATGGCGGCTTTGTGGGAATGGAAGCATACTCACTCTATGCCCAGCATCCTTTTGTTATTCAGATGGATCATAAGGCGTTAGAATACTATCATGAGCCTAGAAAAATGAACCAGCGGCAGTCCAGATAGCATGTAGAGCTGGTCTGCTAGACTTCTGGGTGGAGTACAGGCCAGGAGCGTCAAACGTCCTAGTGGATTGGTTGATTTGAGACAGGGGCTTCATGTATGAGAAGGAGGAATTGGAGGAGTTTAATATAGCCACGATGTTCTGACCAGACCAATTTTCGATGATTGAGGATAGGGAAATTGAGTTGGGGGAGGAAGTTCGCTGCAAGCAAGGGAAGTTGAAATTTTCCCAGTGGTTGAAAGCCAAGATGATGGAGGGATGGCCGCATGGGCGCCATGAGGCTTTCATAAAGAGGGGTGGGGTGCTATACCACAATTCTCTCATATGGGTGCCCAACCCAATGCTACAACGGGAGGTAATCTGGGCTTCTCATGATCATCTATTGGTGGGTCACCCGGGAGTGGAGAATATTTTAGATTTGGTGCAATGGGATCATTTGTGGCCAAGCCTGTGTAAGGATGTCAAGAAGTACGTATGGGAGTGTTTGGTATGCGCAAGGGTGAAGCCCTCAAGAAAACCACCATTGGGTAAATAAATCCACTGCTAATACCATGAGCCCCTTAGAGCTCAATTAGTTCGATTTCATACCAGGTATCCCAAAGGTGCAGAGGAAGGATGCGGTTATGGTGGTCATGGATAGACTTACCAAATACGCTGAGTTCTTCCCATGCACCAGGAGTTTTTCAGAAAAGGATGCGGTAGAGGATTTTCATTGATGAGGTGTTCTGGCATGGTTTACCTGAGGAAATCATTTTGGACTGAGGTCCACAATTCATTTCAAAATTCTAGTTGAGTCTTCTGAGGAATTTAGAAATCAGGCCTGGATGGTCCTTGGCTTACCATCCTCAATCCAATGGATAAACGGAGAGGGTGAATCAGACACTTTAGCAGTATCTCTGGTGTTACATGTCTGATTGGCAGGATGACTGAGTTTCTTGGGTTCAGATGGCCCAGTTCACTTACAACAATCATCCCCAGTCCTCAATGGGAATGTCGCCATTTTATGCGAATCATTGACTCAACCCCCAGATCAATTGGGGGATCCATGGGCGGAGTGTGTCAGGGGGAGGATGAGATGGCGCATACATGTTCTATTGGGAAGAAGTTATGAGGGATTTGGAGTGGGCTTTGACTCAGCAGAAGCAACAGGCATATCAACGAAGGGCACTGGATCCAACGTTTGAGCCTGATGACTGCTTATTAGCGGTATCTAAGAACTATGCTGTCCCAATCAATAGTTGTAAGCTGGGACTGAAGTTATTGGGTCATACTTAATTGTCCGAGACATTAATTGGGTAGCCTTTGTGTTAAGTTTGCCAATAGGCTCCAGAGACCATCTGGTGATTCACGCTTCCCAGCTACAAGCATTCAAACAAATAGGTCTGTAGCGTCCAGGACAGCTGAACCCTAGGGAAGGGGATGTGCCAGAATATGAGGTGTAATGGATATTAGATGCAATATGGGTGAGGGGCCAGCAGCAACTGCTAGTGAATTGGAAAGGCTATCCAGTGGAGGAGGCGACGTGGCAGACAAAGGAGGAGTGTGCACGGTGCCTGGAGAAGGTCCAGGAGTTCTGGTCTTTATAGGTGGTGATGTAACGTTTCAGGAGGCACCTGATCCATACATTGCTTTGGATAGGTGGTGTTCGAAATAATTTGACCATGATCCAAGATCATCAAACTTGGGAAGGTCAGAGCTGGGAAATTTTCGCCATCCCAAGCTGAATTGCATCTTCAAAATAATGTTGGGCTTACACATGGCGTGGATGGTGATCCAGTGGGATGGGTATCTTTGCAAATGATGTGTTGAATGGTGCTCAAAAGAGCTTAACTGAGAAGGAGCTTATTCCATACTAGCAGGGCACTATTTAGAGTTAAATGTCACGGCGCTGAAGGGCAGTTACATCCTCTATGAGAGAAACGGAAATCAAATAAAGGAAAACTTTCTTGCTAATAAGAAAATACTATTTTTTTAAAAATTAAAACAGATAAGATCAAAATAATGAGCTCAACAAGTGAGCTTGGTGTGGCGTTGGCGTCGTTCTTAACCCTTACCTGGTCCCAGACTTTGCTGTTGATGTGCAGCGTCGTGGGAACAGTGGTAAAGAATACGTGGCAATGACGAGGTATGGCAGCTGGGTTCAGGGATGGACTTCTGCAGGTCTGTCCCTAGTATGGTCAGTAACATGACTCTTACTGCCCAATTCTTTCGTTGCATATTGGTGCAAACCTGCCCATTACATCATCCTTCTGATTACTTTGGGATATAAAGCCTTAAATCTTAGACATACAGAAAATGACACGAGCATCCAGATTTACATATTTGTTCCATCTTGTTAAAATGTTTACAGTTAAATTTCCAAACTCCCATACATTCTCCATTTCAAAGTTGAGTGCACCTAGGGTGATGGCAGGATAAAATGGAACTTTTATCTGGGTAAACCCACACCCACTAAGCGATATTTTCTTTTTTTCTGAAAGACCTCTAACTTCTTGAGCACCGTAACATGCCTGAGATCCTCGGAGCCTTCTGCCAGATGAGCTGGTGATCCAAGGGGGCCAGGGGGCCCTCTGGAGCCAGGACATCCTTTTGTCCCTAAGGTCCTCTTTAGCCTCTGGGACCCTCAGGCCTTCAGGACCCCATGGCCCTTTGGTGACAGAGTCACTTCAGTGCTGATACTGATCAAGCAGGACTTTTAAATGACTAAAATTTTGTGTAAAAATGGATCCCAAAGTTCAGGTTTGAGCATCCACTTCTTAAGTGGCATTATAATTGTACTCAAAACCTCGGAGACTACACCCAGCAGTCGCTGAGTAAGGTGGGTATTCATATATTCAGAGATCTCAGATCTAGCAGGGCTATTTAGCTCTGGCATCGTTGATAATGCGGTAATTGTCCTTTTTTAGCTTCCCAATTCCTAAGACATAAGCAGAGGCAGCTTTATAAAATTTAACCAGGTTGGTGTTGAGGCTTTGTACTAATCCTAGCTGGCGTATCATGTCCTGATAATGTAATCTCACCACTTGGAGGAGATGGTGAAGAGATGGATGAGCAAACTGCTGAAGGCAGGGTCTGCTCCTCCAACCATCACAATACAAGCTAAGGCAGCAGAGCTTTAATTCTTTGCATATAATAGGGGACAGCAGAAGCTCATGTGTGGCTAGTGCAGGTTTTAATGGAATAGTTACTATCAAGAAGCCTCTTGATGTTATTTTCTAGGTCGTCATTTTGAGGTAGAGCTAATGGGGTTCATCATGGGAAGGTGAACTCAAAAGTAACTCAGAATTCTATGATATCAGTTAAATTTTTGTTCCTCATATTAATGAAGTATCAACCCATCAAGTGATGCTTCTCTCCCCATTGGGTGGATGGGATCCGTTATATGCGCTTTCTTCTATGCTCGTATTTGACGTTTTCACTGGTTACAACTCAGATAGCCCCTTTAGTGAACACCAAGATTCAGCTTTTTTCAAAGAAAATTGAATTTTTAAAATTTGGGGTGCCTGGAGCAGTAGGAATGGAAGTTGGGACTGGTCTTCATGATGTCTTGGTTCTCCAGAATGGCTGGAGATAGGTGATGGCGTAGCCCTTTCGCTTTTTTGGGGTTTGGTATTATTCACTATCCTGGGTTATGATACTAAATATTCTAACTATGAAAGTAATGAAATAGATATAAATTTATTAGGTGAAATAAACAATAATTTTTTTACCTATAGATTTCTATATCTATAGAGTGACTAATTGTTTTGTGGCAGGGAGGATACCCCAGTGGTAGAGTATGGACCCTCTACCACTGCCTCCCAAGTTTGATCCCAGTAATGGACTTTGGGTATGGGACAATTTTGACTTTGTTGGTTTTGCACACCAATGCCCCAAACTGAGATAGCAAATAGCAAAGGCGGTCCATGGAGTTCCTGACCTATCATTCGCCACGCATGGAGGTTTTCCAGGTTTTATCCTCCTTTCCCATTTTCTTCACTTCCCTAATTGGTGTGGTATCATCCACAGGTCGGCCCACCTAGAATAAAATTTAAATATTTTAATTGTTTTGTGGCGGATTGGGGCGCTTGAGTCTTTCTTTTTCAGGATTTTTGCTTCTCATCTAGTATGAGGGTCAAGCTGAAGACTATCCATGATTATCTTAGTAATTATTGGCCCCTCATTGTGCAAGGGCTTAAATGGCAATTGCTGGCGTTGAGAAAAAGTTTCAATTTGTGATAATTTTTGAATCTCTTTATCAGTTTTTGTCTGGTTAAGGGCAAGGGCTCAATTGATGATGATCAAATCAATTCTGGAAGTCTTGATCATGATGTAAAACTAAATGTTTTATTTGTCCAATCCCAAGATAATTTGGGAAGTTCTTTAGTAGTGCACTGACAGTAAGTATTCATTTATCCTCAATTAAAGCAAGAGTGTCCTTAGCACACTATTATTTTTACAAATAATTAAATTGTGGTGAAGCAGTAAATTTTACTTAATAAAAAACTAAAGACCTAGGGTTTGATGCCATTTATAAATAATTAGGATACGCATTTTTTGCTAAGAATTGAAACTAAATTTATTAATAAATGATTGGTAAATCATACATTTAAGCTATACTACTCATCAAGATGAAGACCAGCTAAGCTATTTAATATAGAATTGAACTTTGACCCTATAAGAGTTCATCATTGAGTTTATTGAAAGGGTATAGTTTGTAAAGATGTCTTAATAAGGTGGAATAGTCTAATATCATATTATCATAGTTTTTAAGTTAGATTTTTACAATTTGTAGTTTATACTGATTAATTCATAGCATGCTTCATATATACTTACAATTTTTTTACATTTTTTTCTATTATTGTTTGTATTTTAACGTAGAAAATAATATTATTCAGCTCAATATCACCTTCAAGCGAATTTAAAAAATTACAGCATACCTAAAAAGCTTCAAAAAACTGACACACAGCAAAACCCCAATGTCCTTGACCCTACAGCCCTCTTCTCCAAATTAGGGAAGCAGCAACCCCCCAGCATCTTCCGCCCAGCGGCTAAACACTTTTGAACTAGGTCAGCCAGCCCCCTAATGCCTCATATCAATATGTTCCCCCCAATGATCTTGCCCTCCACCTTGCACATTCCCAAGAGGTGCCTCATAGCCCCATTGTTCCCCCCAAAGCAAGATGCAATTCAGCCTCTGGGTTGAATATGGCAACTTGTTTCCCTATAACAACAAATAAATCAAAGAATTACCCCAGGCGTTTATGCACCCTGCAGGCTTTATCAACTTCCTTCTCTACAAGAGATATTTTGACCTCAGCTTGACAAGTGAAGCTGATGCTGCAATTGCAGCCACCATTCCCCTTGTGTCCCAAGGAACCCCCATCCCAACCACTCGCACCCAGTTACCTGATGACACCACTCTTGTGGTTCAATTTGCAGGCCTCCTCACCCACTCACCCCCTGAAACTTTATACAATGAACTAATATATGGGTTATCAGTATATGGAGCTGACCTCATTCTAAAATTTGTGGTTCCCAATGGAGCTAACTGTCTTGTGGGTCCTCGCAACTTTGCAACTATAAGCCCAATATTAACTAAAATTTCCATTTTAATTCCCCTCACACAGTTGTCCCCTCTGCCCCTAACCACCCTTTTAGGGCTAGAGTAGACAAAGGGCGCACAATCTGCCCCATTTATTTTGACCTGGACCACTCAAAGCGATGCTGCCCCACCATAGCCTGAGCTGGATCCCACACACTTGACTCCCCCCATGATGTTCCCATTGCTGACATAAGTACTTTTTTCAAATGGAGCACAATTATCCCTCCCCCTCCACCCAAAATGGTAGATGCAACTGCTACAGAACAGCCAATAAGGAACCTGCATTTCAAACCAGCACTCCTACTCCAACTAATCAGGAGCCAGCATGGACCCCATTAAATTCAAAAAACCCATCCAGCCACCCAATCCATCGATATCATATGCTGATTGACCTATTATTTTCAACTAAAAGTTCCTGGAATTATTTGGAGGAGGTTGATGATTTGGGAAATCCCATCCTCAACTTGATCGAGGCCCCAGACCTCAAAATGTACCTAAACACAAATTATGCAGTTCAATTTCTAACTCAGCACTATGCTCTACGCTCTGATGCTGATGAATTCCAAAGTGACCACCAACTAACTTAAGAGTCTGTTGCCTCCCCCAGTTGTTGCTTTCTTCAAAAGGCTGTAGCAATTTCAGTTGCAGTATTGGCCATGAGGATAACTGCCCCTATCCTTCCCCCCATGCAACAAGTTCAAAAAAGAATTCCTCTGATTCCATCAAGTTGCCCACAAGGCAATACAAAAAGTTGTGATGGTCGCAAAATTTGGCCCCTAAACCCACATTACTAGAAACAACATTGCCACCCTCACTAAACTACTTAAAGTTTGCCTCAAGGCTGAGAAAGCACTATCCAAATATATCATCACCCTCCCCATAGCTAAATTTGAGCTGCCTGAGCCACTCTGCTGCCTCGATCCCCATTTTGAGTTGCACTCATGCCCTTGCTCTCAGCGCTCTGCCATACACTATCTGACATAGAGGAAGAAGATGATCCTCCCAATAATGACTCACTATCCACCATGGACACATAGCAGTTTACTGCATTTGACCTGGTTGAATCATATCAGTTTTTAAATTTTATACTTTGATTCAGCTTTAGTGATATGCTCATCTTTTTCTGTTTATTAAATTCTAGTTTAGTTCAAGTTTTTCTCCTCAGAGCTTGGTATTTTACTTCCCCTTGTCAGCTTGCCTTATTTAAAAAAAAGATAGAAGGTAAGAGTTAAAAATCATGGAATGGACTTGTCTAAGGATTTTAAGCTATAACTTTTATGGATTGGCATGCGCCTCATGATACAAAATACTTAAGAAAGGTCATCTATAGGAAAATAAAGAATGCATCAAGGAAGAGCATTAAAAAGTTGAATTACTAAAAGCAACTATAATCATGATTTGAAAACGCAGAAAACACGTACTTGAGAGAAAATAGATAATTAAGTGAGTTGTGAGCTGTATTACACATAGCAAACACCATATTGTGTATATAATTTAAGATTCTGAGACATTAAAAAAAACTCTCTATCTCTTCTTTGAGAGAATTAAAATTCTTTTTGAAATGACTACTATAGTTATATGAATAGATAGCCATCAGGAAACGTACAACATGAAAAACTAAGCTGCTAAATGGGTGACTTAGACTGAGTTCACAACGCAAAGAAAAAGTATATTCACAAAAAATATTAAACCTTTGAGAATATAAAAAGATGTAAATTTTGCTTTTTTAGAACTTTTGAGGACCAACCCTAAGAAGGGGGAGCGTCTATGCTTAAATTTGCAGGTGCTAAATAAACTTAGAAATAATCCTGACATGGCGTCATGGCAGAAAGTCTAATAATTTTTATAAGATGAAAAGTGATGGCCGTGGGATTTTTTTCTGGTTCTGATTGCTTTAGATACAACGCAAGGTAAGATAAAATGAGGATATTGGCATCAGTAGAATAGGGCAGGAGCCTGAAAATGTCATCTTTGTTTTAAGGCTGCACGCTGTGTGCAAAGCTTTAACATACTGTGACAGCTGACCTTTTGGCGTAAACGATAGTAATGAGGATTAAAGCAAAAAATTGTGGCTTGGTAAGTCATTTGGTAGTAGGTCTAAGAAAATTTTATGTTGGAAGCATCAATACATGAGTGACCTGTAGAAAATTAGGACTCTAATTTTAATTTATCCTCTTCAAGGAAATTCAACAGGAAATTTGGAAGAGTATACCCTTGCACTGGGCTCTATGGCCACGTTCAGGTTTGTGATAAAAAGATGTTGGTAGTAGTAGCTTTCAGGAAGACAGCAAGTTAGAATTAGACCGGCCTTCCAGCCCAGATGCCGGAGCACCCAGATGGCAAACCAGAATGCCAAAGGCACTGCTGCTGTTATGACGGATATGAAACTAGAAAGGAGTTTCGCCAATAACAGCTGGGGAGCCAGAATCTCATACAGGAATATAATAAAATACTAGATGACTATGGCCAGTAACTATGAGGGGTGTGTAAATGTCAGTGGGAAGGGTGGTTTATTTTCCAACATAAAAACTAAATTTTGGGAAAGGTTTTTAATGGAAATTTAAGGAAGAAAAATTGACTAACAGTTTTCTCAGTGTGATGCAACTAAATAAATAGTGGTCAAATGATGAGGAAACAAGCTGGGATTGGTCCCTCAAGTTTGACCTAACCAGCGAATTATTTGGGGATGGGGGTGGATAAGCTTAATGGGAACTGAAATTGAAGGATTTGGCAGCAGGCCAAGTCACTGTTGGTTTGACCTTGAATGCCCAAACTGAGGCTTGACTGCATTTCTGACAGTTAGCGCAACAGCATCTGGCCCAACAAGCAGCGGGAATCCCCCAAGGCCACCCCATATAGGGGTGGTCCTAATAAATTGGGAACAGGTTCAGGATGCCCAACCCGCCTGTGCCCAGTCACTGGACCATTTGTTCAGTCAAAAGTGTTGCATCAGCTGCAACTACCAATTTACTGGAAGGGAGCTTCAAACTATTGTCAATGGCGTTCAATGCTACTACCTGCACGTCAGGGATCATCCCCTGGCAATTTTTGAGAGGGGGTTAATTTTGGCAATAGCACTGCTGTGCAAATCAAACCATCGGTGATTCCAGATGATAACTCAATATTTATCCCTCTTTGGGTATGCGGATTCCAATTGTTGAGCTTAATTTCCATCACTTTTGGAGCGATCAATTGCAATTTGGCATCTCTTGGCACAGATTTCCATAATCTGTCTAACAATTTCAGCCATGGTAAGCAAAGGTACTGGGGAAGGGTTCAGAGTGGGAAGGCCATTAACTACGCTCATCTACCACATGGGTGAGGTTGCCCTGGGTGACGAGGGGCATGACCACCCTCTTCATACCCTTTTTACTCAGAAATGGAAAGAGCGACCAATCTATGCACAGGGGAAGTTCCCTGGACTTACATTACCTTTTCCTTTTTCCAAAGGAAGGGCACCACCACTGGGGAACTGCACAAAGGCCACATTTTTTGTGCACCTTGGGTAGTTTGATTGCCATTACTATTGTGACTTTTTGGGTGGATGGGGGGTGTTGAGGGTGGGATTTGTGAAACGCTTCAACCAGTTCCATGCAGTTGGCACAATCGCAAGTCTTGACCCAACTGTTCTCATAAGCCAAATACTCTTTCCAGGCCATGAGATACTTAACAGACTGATGGGACTTATGGGATGCTAGGATATTTTATTCACTTTGGCTTCCTCCACATTTTTGATTATTATTGGCTCAGGATCCATGGAAACAGTACTTTAAAAGGTGACAACTGGGAAACGTGGAATGAGGGATGCTGTTTCCATTGGGCTGGAAGTTTTAACTGTAACGCACCATTACACAAGTCTTCCTCCACCAAGTGGACCCAAACGCTTATTTGCAAACTTACAAGAGGGTACTTTCATTCACAAATGGCGTGAGTTGAGCATAACATAAGAACCCACTGATATGTCATAACCTGGGAGCCACTTCCAGTCTTTGAACCACTTGTAGTCTTTGAAAGCCTTGGTGAGGTGTTCCTGAACTAAGGATTGAGTAGATCTAATATGCTCAGCATGATCCGCGGCAGCTTGGACCTTGGGATGCAAACAGGGTCCAACTGAAAAGGAAGGGTTATATCCTATTATCACTTTATAAGGGGAAACCCCCATGGAAGCTAGCGTTCCGTTGTTGTAGGCGAATTGGGTGAGGGGAAGGTCGTTAGCCCAGGAGTCCTGTGCAGCTGCAGCATAGCAATTCAGATACTGTTCAAGGACTTGGTTGATTCGCTCGGTTTGATCATCAGACTGGGGATGATATGCCGTGGAGTGACAGGGGGAGATTTTTAAAATGGATAAGAGTTCACTCCAGAAGTGCACTGTGAATTGTGGACCACAGTTTCTGATGATCTCGTACAGGAGACCAAACATTAAAAACACCTGGCGTATAAAGAGATGGGCGGTTTCCTCTGATGTAATTGCGGAAGCACAGAGAACAAAAAGGAAGAATTTAGTTAAATGATCCACCACCATCACCACTGTAAACCCATTAGAGCAAGGGAGTTCGATGATAAAATCCACAGATACTAATATCCATGGACCCTCCGCCTGTTGTAATGGGTGTAGCAGCCCATTTCTGCCTGAACAGTCTGGCTTAGCCCAAGCACAAGTAATGCAATCGGCAATCCAGATCAGAACTTCTTTAGTTGCACCTGCCCAGTTATAGGTCCACTTGGTCGAGTCCATGCATTTCTTATTGCCTGGATGGCCATTTGAGGGGGGTCATGATGCATGTGGTATATCTCAGATCTGAAAAGAGGGGGAACCCAAACTTGTGACCTAAAATATATAAGCCCTTCACCAAAGAGTACAGAGAGTGTTTATGATTTTGGAGGGACAATTGCTCAAGTAACTCCACCCCTTTAGGGAAGGTCATTTGGCTGGCTAAGACCTGAGCAACAAGTGGGGCATCAGGAGCAAGGGTGGCGAAGGATATGGTGGGGAAAACGATTGAAAAAATTTGAGCGGTGGTAATCACTGTAATGAGATCTGCTTCCTCTGAATCTGTGGGACAGTGGGTGAGGTTTCAGCTGAGATGTACAGGAAGTACGTTAAGTGCACCTTTTACAAATTCATATTTGTTATTGAACTGCAAAATCCCCGATAGGTTTGGGCTTGCCAATGTGCCAGTTTTTGGGGTTCTCAAAGATACAAGAGAGCTTGGTAATCCATGCGAACAGTTAACTCATGCTGGGAACCCTGTAGCAGTACCGCCAATGAGTTAGTACCCATGCTACGGCTGCCAACTTCTTATTGTAAATGGCCCAGAATTTCTCTGTAGATGTAAATTTTTGGGAAAAGTAGGCGACCAGGTGCTCCAAGCCCTTGTGCTCTTGAAGCAGCACTGCCCCACTGCCACCAAGGAGGCATCACATGCGACAATATATGGTTTAGCAGGATATACATGTTTCAGGATGGAGGGGATAAAAACACTTCTTTGATTGACTCAAACGCCTGCTGGCATTTGGGCGTCCAACAAAATGTATGTTCTTACTGGTGAGGAGATGGAGCGGGGCCACCAACTAGGAAAAAGCTGGGGAAAATTTTGAGGAAAATAATGGTTCCCAAGAAACTTTGTAAACTGTTTCTGGGTTGTCAGGGTAGGCCATTCCCGGATAGCATCCAACTTATTAGGGGGAATTGCGTAGCCATCCTTAAGAGTGAGGTTCCTGAGAAAAGTAACTTCGTCTTTATAGAACTCACATTTGGAAGGCTTGACAAACAAGCCCACCTTGTGCAAGGCATCCATGACCGCTTCCAAGTCAATAGCATGTTGTTTAGGAGTCAGGGAGTGGATGATAATGTTGTCAATATATGTTACTGCGCAAGTGAACTGGAGATCACCCAGTATGCTATCAATCATTTGTTGAAATGTAGTGGGGGCATTATTCAGGCCGAAGGGCATCACACAGAATTGGAAAATGCCTCTCTTCATCCAGATTGCTGTTAGCCATTCTTGCCCCTCCATTATCCAAATCTGGTTGAAGGCATTGACAAGATCCAATTTAGAGAACACCCAATATTTGGTGATTGCTTGGCTGATCGTCTGCTCCAGGGGTAGGGAGTAGGGATAATGAACTGTAACTTTGTTTAAGTGGCCATAATCCACACAGGGACAAAGAGTACCTTTGACTTTTTTGTCAAAGACAATGGGGGATGTGGCCGGCGATGTCTTTTTAAACAGCCACCCTTTTTTAAGCATGACATCTAACCAAGTGGTGAGCGCGACCTCCTCCTCCACTGTGTGGGGATACAACAAGCAGTTGATATGACCAACTGTACTGTTGTACAGAATCCACAGTCAAATTTGGTGTGAGGAGGAAGATGGTTTACCCTCTCAGAATTGAAATTCTCTGGTAGCACATCAATTCTTCAGGAAAATTAGACGGAAGGCCCAAAGGGGAAATTAGGGAAGTTATGGAGCTATGACCTTGGGCTTTCTTGAGATTATTGACTATAGGAAATTCTCCCTCAGTTTGATCATTTGCAAAAGACAACATATTTGACTCTAGATGAATCTTAACATGTTGTTGATGCCACCATCACACTCCCAAGATCACCAGAAACACCAATTTTGGCATTGCTGACAACTGATCACAGAAGCTGATCTGGTGTATTGAGAATGTAACTGGCCAGCGAATGAGGTATGGGGTTTGGGAGGCTGATGATGCAACCATCACCAAAGGACCTACATTTAGATCAAGTTCCAATTGTTGAGCCAGTTTAACACTCATAAAATTGCCCACAGCTCCGGTATCCACCAAGGCCTTAAATTTGAGATGTGGCGGGACCCAACACTAACCTTCATGGGTAATAAGAAGTATGCGAAGTTCTCTTTATTGGTAGTTGTGGATGAATCCAGTGATATTGAAGAGATGGTAGTGGGGTTGGGGGAAACCGCTAGGTTCATAGGAGGAGTAAGTTCGTTGCAAGTCATATCATCAGATCCTACTGACATGAGAACAATAGCCGTGGCAACTATGGGGTGTGGATATGATGTTTTGAGTGGAACTAGGCTATCATAGACAAGCAAAATTTTCTTCACAACATAGTTCAGCTGAAAAGAAGGGACCATTGCTAGGCCAATATCTATGAGATGGGCGGAAACGGTTAGGAATATTGGTTGGTCATTTTTTCAGGCAGACAGCAAGTTAGAATTAGACTGGCCTGCCAGCCCAGATGCCGGAGCATCCTGATGGCAAACCAGAATGCCAAAGCCACAGCTGCTGGTACAGCGGATATGAAACTAGTAAGGAGTTTTGTGAATTTCAGCCAGTGAGCCAGAACCTTGTATAGGCACATAATAAAATACCAGACAACTATGGCCGTTAACCCTGAGGGGTGTGTAATTGTCAGTGGGAAGGGTGGTTTATTTTCCAACATAAAAACTAAATTCTGAGAAAGGTTTAATGTAAATTTAAGGAAGAAAAATCGACTAACAATTTTCTCAGTGTGATGCAACTGATTAAATAGTGGTCAATTGATGAGGAAACAAGCTGAGATTATATCCCTCAAGTTCAACCTAACCGGTGAATTATTTGGGGATGGGGGTGGATAAGCTCAATGGGAACTGACATCAAAGGATTTGGCAGCAGGCTGAGTCACTGTCAGTTTGACCTCAAACGCCTGAACTGAGGCTTGACTGGTTTTCTGATGGTTAGCATAATGGCATCTGGCCTAATGAGCAGCAGGAATCCCCCTAGGCCACCCCACGTAGGGGCAGTCCCAACTGTTTGGGAATGAGTTCAGGATGTCCAACCCACCCATGCCTGGTCGCTGGACCATTTGTTCAGTCAAAAGCGCTTCATCAGCCACAACTCCCAATTTACTATAAGGGAGCTTCAAACTTTTGTCAATGGTATCTGATGCTACTACCTGCATGTCGGTGATCATCCCCAACAATCTTGAGAGGGGGTTAACTTTGACATTTTCACTGCTGGGCAAATCAAAATTGTTGGCAATTCCATCTGATAACTCAATCTTCATCTCTCTTTGGCTATGCGGATTCCAAGTGTTGAGCTTAATTTCCATTGCTTTCAGAGTAAACAAATTTAATTTAGCGATCTCAGCACAGATCTTCATAATCTGTCTAATGAGTTTAGCCATGGTAAGCAAAGGTACCGGGGAAGGGTTTGGAGAGGGAAGGCCATTACCCAACGCTCGTCTACCACATGAGCAAGGTGACCTTGGTGATGAGGGGCATGGCCACCCTCTTTAGACCCTTTTTAAACAAAAATGGGAAGAGCGACCAATCTATGCACAGGGGACGTTCCCCTGAACTTACAGTAGCCACCGTTTTGATGGCAGTTTAATATTGAACTTGTGGACAAGGATCTCTTTTTAGGGCATAATCAACGTTAAGGAGTAAGACCAGGTGGAGGTGTAGTGCTGGATAAGAAGATTAGTATCATAATGTATAATTGATAAGATTTATCTACCTAATTGAGATATACAAATGTTTTGGAATGAGCCAAATTAGGGTCAACAATCAGTAATGAATGAGAAAAGTGGGAGCAATTGTTCTGTGAACTTTTTAACATTGAAAATTAATAAGCATCTAAGCCTCAATTTTTCAGTATTATTGCGAGTTGTTTGGATTGGATTAATTGATTCTGGAAGAGCTGAGCTCACAGTGCTCAAGAAAGGGTCTAGATGTAGCCAAAAATAAAAATTTCCATGTGGTGGTGACAAAGCAATTTTTGGAGAAGGTAAGGGAATTTATGGCAGCTGCAAGGGAAGGGCATTACAATTTGAATGTATTAAGACAAAAACAAAATGGCAGATAGCGCAGCAGTTTTCTATGTGGGCCCAGAAATGATAGTTGGGGGTTAGTTGGATTTTAATATGAGGCGTTGTTGGGATTTGGCCTACAATGAATTGGTTTAATTTGGTTAATCCATCAATTGATTTATATTTTTATTATTATCAAAATGCCAACAAAAAATTAACTGATCTTGTTGGAAAATTATTCCTCAAGGCCTAGAAAAGTTATCAAATGAAAGCCTGTCATTGATCCCTCACCTGACCAATTTCAGGGTGCAGAAGATCTTGCTGGTGGAGAACATTTTTTACCCTAAAAGAATCAGGGTGAAATCTCTTTTTTAGTACTAGATGGTCCCAATCAGGGTGAAATCTCAATCTATAAATATTCGCTCCTTTTAACACAATAAAGATGCGTCTTTTACCTCTGACTTTAATTTGCTCTTTATTTGGTTTTATGCCTTTTTAGTAGCTCATCCCCAGACATTGGTATAACAAATCACTGGTTTATAAAAAGGTCCCTCAACACCTATTGAAACTCTTAATATAGTTCATTAGATCTTTTTATTAGGTTTTCTTGATCTCCACGCCTATCTCACCACAGCGGGACAAATTACCCCATCTAGTTCAGTATGCTTCAGAGTAACGACTGCCCTCAGTGACCCTAACTTGACAAAAAATTGTTTCTTTCTGCCAGGTGCTCTCCTGATTTATCTAGTGAGTAAATACATTCAAAATGGATGAACACAACTGAGACCTCACCTGGCCTCTTACTGATTTATCCAGAGTTACTCAATAGGTAAATACCAACAAAAATAATAACCCTGAGTCAATGAACCTAACAACGTTTTATGCTACTTTTGATAATTTTATTTTAAATCTTGAACCACAAAATAATCAGTTTTGGCCTGCAGATGTTGCTGATACTAATACTCATTTATTAAGTGCCTGTCTCCCAGGAGATCGCTTTCATTAGAACTAAGGTTCCACTGTTCCAGCTAACAGGAGAGCTTTATATGAATATACTACCTTACCCAGCTCTGGTGGGGAGTATCCTGCATTGATCAATATTTATGTCAATTTGTACACCCCACCAACCATCATTTAGTCTAAATGATGGATTTCCACCATCAGAAATACTGAGACGGTTTACTTTATAGCAAAAAGTTACACTCTTATCTCCTGAGTTTTATAACTTGCCTCCTCTGTCTTAAAGGATAACCACAAGGCCATTCTCAAAGACTGCAGTCAAACTATTTCTTATCCATAATTAACTCTCCTAACAGGACGTGGGAGTGGAAGGCCTTCTTCATAAGTAAGTTACTACCCAATTTACCTAAACCGCCACCATCAATGAGATCTGATTGCAACAATCATTCACTGTTTTTTTAGGTTGAATTAAGACTTTCAAAAACTTCAGGCCAAATGACTCGATTTGAGATGAACCTCCAACAAGTACCTGCGGCCTGAGGATTGCAAGGAAATTGGGTAATCCTGGCCCCAAAGGTCCACTGGTCCCCTGTAGACTTGGGATCAGTTGGTCCTGAAGAAGCGATGAGGCCCCTGGTATTGGTGGAAATGCTGGGCCACCTGGGACGCCTGGGTATTGGCACCCTGGTCCGCCTGGACCACCTGGTCCTCCAAGAAACCCTGGTCCTCCTGGACACCCAGGCCCCACTGGGCCCCCAGGCCTTCTGAGCTTACAGTGCATCTATTTTTTCCTCTGGAGGATCTTTCACTAAATGACCATATTTGAATTCTGGGACAAGTTATTGTGAGCATCACTAGAAGCTGCTGGTTACATTGTACCAGAGAACCTATTGACCTGAACCTCACCATAAATGCTATTAAAGAAGGGTTGACAATGCCTACTACCTTTGTGATTCTCTCGCCTCAGATTTAAATCTCCAAAAAGAAAAAAGCATTATATTGGAGCAAAATAACATGGATTTCTAATCCCTAATTTAAAGCCAGCAGTTGTGATGCAATCATTATTAAATGAACTTTAACAAAGCCTCTAAAGATTTTTTGATTGCATAAATTAGGCTCTTCAAGACGATTTAAACGGTTTTTTCCAATAAGCTGACTAAAACAGAACTTTTATGCTTCCTCTGAATAAATTTGTTAGAAACTAATTGCGCTAGCCCAGTGGGTGTTTATGGTATTTTAGCTCCTGGAGGACTACTTTTAAGCCTTCTTTTTATATATTTTCACCCTAGAGAGGGCAGTATTGCCTCTTTTCTCTATATAATAAAAGCGCAATGGAAGAAGCTACTGAACGTCAATAAGCTAAATACTTACTACTCTTGCCTTAGTAGATCCTCCCCAAGAAAATAATGGTACCCCACTTGATGCAGTGCAGAACTTGGGCTGAAGTTAAAGCCGCGCTTATTAAGGAATTTAATAGTGATCTTACCTTGGACAACCAGAAACAATCTTTTTTGAATATGAAGCCATGACTTGGAGGATCCCCTCTGAGTTTGCTTCTCTTTTCTACTCTGAAGCTCAAACTTTGGTGATTAACAATTGACTTATGCTTGATGTTGTGATCATCTCTGTCCTATCCACTTTTAAATTCAAACAACTCCATATATCATAATGCTGGTGAAATGAAACTTTACTTATATTATAGATACCATTGAGGCCCTTCTCAAACATTCCTGCCTCTGTGATCTCTGCCACCCCCGCTTCCACTACAACCTCCTGTCCTCAAATTCGTGTGGTAATGGCAAGGATTCTGGAAAAATTGAGCTCGCCTTAACTGCTTCTACTGTGGACGTCGCAACCATTCTATTGACATTGTTGGACAAAAATGGCTGAAAAGAAAAAAAGATGGGTCGCATAGGGTGAGAATCTCTCGTATACTGATGACACCACTGTGCCTCGTGACCAATCCATCTATACTATTTCCGCTGACCTTACTGGTTCTAGTGACCCTGAAGGGAAAAATCCTATTGAGATTTAATTGAAAATAATCTAGTGATATTTCCTCTTATATTATTCCTAAATCTGCTCATATGGCTATATATTCTATTCCAGATCAGTGGTGAGCAACTGTAAACTGTATTGAAGATTTAGTCCACAAAGTGAAGTTGCTTACTTTTGTTGACTCTGGATCTCCTATTAAAATTATTTCTTCTCAACTATAAGTAAATTAAAACTCATCCCCACCTTGACCACTCTTTAGAGTATGGGGAGGCTGGTATCTCTTAATCCTGCGCTGTAGGCTCCTACTCTCACTTGCCCCTGAAATTAGGTGGCTTACAGCTCTTTACCTTCTCTGTAGCATTAGATTATGATCTCTACGACCTCTTATTAGGCACTAAATTCCTTATGGAGCATGCACCCATTCATGTTTTTAAGAATAACTTTAATTCCATAATTGGATACTGAGTACCCCTGACCTAAAAGCCTCTCTAAAGGAAAAAGGAAGGGAATATATAATGTTCTTGCTTGAATTTCCTACCTCTGTTGACCGCTTAAATATAGCGTTTTGTGGTCAAAAGTTAAGTTGCCCCCTTCTATGGTTGAGTCTGAGGGGGGATGCCTTTATATTACCCTAACGTCATCACCATACCGCCTCAGGCTCAGGTAATAGTGACACCAGAATTCAGTTGGTCCTCCCTCCTGATCACTTGCTCAAAATTTTTGGCTTATCTAACCATTTCTTATTTGAGGTTCTTCAATGTTCAGGGGTACTAGATCCAGCCTACCAATGCACCATCACAATCCTTATTGCCAATTTCACTTGGTCCCCTTAGACTAATTGAGCCAAATCACCATATTGTTTACATTTGACGTTTACCTTATGATCAGGTAATGGGAGCCCAAGATGTTAAGACTGCACTACTTTGGTTTATTTAGCCACCTGTTGTTAATGCGGTGCCTGAGCAAATAAGGTCCTATTTATCTGATGAACAAAAAGTGGCTGCCAAAGCTCTAATTGAAGAGTACTTTATATTTTTTTTTCTGGCCCCCACAATTATGGTCATATGAAGAGTTTAAAACCAAGTTAATACTGAGGACTTGGCCCCCTTCAGCTCCCATCCTTATCAAAAATCAAAACTGAGGGAACTCAAGTCGCTCTTAAATTAAAACATTTACTTGATGCTGGCCTCCTCCAACCCTCGCGTATCCCCTGGTCCTCTCCTCTCTTACTGATTAAAAAATATGAGAACCACCACATCAATATGGATTACTAATGACTATATTCTATCACTTGTAAGGACAGCTACCCGTTACCCTGCATCAATGTCTCTCTGCACTCCTTAGATGACTTTATAATATTATTTCTGCAATGATCCTGGCTAGCGGCTACTGGCATATTGACCTTTCTGCTGAGGTTTGCGTGAAGTGCACTCTCATAATGAAGGTTTGTTTGAGCCCAACTGAATGCTGCAGGGGTTATGTAACGTTCCTGGTGCATTCTAGTGGGTTATGGACCAGTTGTTCAGAGATCTTTACTCATGTGCGTGCTAGTTTATCTTAAAAACGTCACAGCTTTTCTAGAACTTTTATAGCTCATATTGGTCAACTTCTTCAGGTATTCCTGTGGCTACGTGAAGCTATTGGAAATTAAAACCTCTTAAATGTAAATTATTTGAATGAGAGATGCATATTTTAGGGCATAAGGTGACGTGGCAAGGTATACTACCCATTATGGACAAAGTATCCTCCATTGAACGCATGTCCACTCCTAAAAACTGCGCAATATCCAAGTCTTTCTTGAAACTATGGCCTATTATCACTAGTTTATCTCACACTTTACTGAACTTGCTAAACAGATAGTTGAGCTCCTGCATAAATAGTTGTCTTTTATTCTGGGGTCCTGAATAGCAAAAGTCTTTTGAATCTTTGTGCAATGCCTTATTATCTTCCCCCATTTTGATTATCCTAGCCTTGATTAACCTTTTGTTATTTTTATTGACGCCAGTGACACACTGTGGGCGCCATACTATCCTAGTTAGATGCTAACCATGTCGACCATCCTGTCACTTGTTTTTAGCAAGACGTTGACTTGGTCTAAACGTAATTACTCTGTAGATGAACGTGAATGTCTTGAGGTTTTGCTTACTTTAAAACTCTTCTGCCAGTATCTTTATGGTAAGCATTTTATAATTTTTACTGATCACGCTTCTATTTGCTTGCTGCGTAAAATGAATGATCCTTATGGGAGATTAGCTCGCCGGGTTTCAAGCTACAAAATTATGGTTTTTTATAGTTTACCAAGAAGGAGCCGTCCACCAAAATGCGAATGGATTGTCCCGCCTCCCTATATTACATATAGCTATCCCAAAGGAGGATTAGCTTTATGAGATTCTTCATCACCCTAGCCTATGGTTTCAAGAATCACTTTATGTTCAAACCCAGCTGAAGAATATGGCTGCTAACACTAAAGTTTTATATGAAATTTTAGTTAAACAGGTTGACGCCTCCTTCCTACCTTATTTTTGACCTTCACTTTGCTTAGAAACTATCATAGAGTCCCACAAAACCCTTGTCACAGAGTTAATAAAACCAATGTTTGGTTAAAAAACAAATGCTACTTAGAAGAATATGGGCTTTCCCAACCATGACGTTTTTAAATTTTATTGGCATGTCACTCTCAACATAAATCTAAACTGCGCTTTAATTTTGAGCCTGTAGCTCCTGGGACCACATTTGATACCATTAGTATTAATGTAGTAGGACCGTTACCTGTAGCTGTCCATGGCCATTACTATATTATTCTTTCCATTGACCACCTACCCAAGTGAATAGAGGCCACTTCTGTGCCTAATGCCACCTTAAGAGTTACAGCTCTTTTCTTGTACTGACAAGTATTCTCCAAACATGGTTGCTCATAAGTACTCTTGTCAGACAATGGCACGAATTTTATCTCTTCCATAGTTCAATAATTGACTTCTCTTCTAGACATAAAGCATTTTTTTCACGACGCCTTATCATCCAGCTATTAATGGCACTGTCAAACGTGCTAATAACAGTTTTCTTTCTATATCTATTAAAGTTAGCTGCAGCTAATCCTGGTCGTTAGGACGATTTTCTCCCTAGCGCCTTATTATCATATATAGTTAGTTACCATAGAATATTCATAATGTCTTCTTTTCAGGCTCTTAATTGTCGCAAGCCACTGCTGCCCTCTAGACTCTACCCTATTCTTTAATCAACTCAATCATACAATGAGAGCTTATTCTACAATTGTTAACTGACGAAATTATACGCCTTCAATCTATGGCTACTGAATCCATGAAAAACACTAAGTTTAGAGTAGTAGAATAAACTAAAGAGTGACGACCTGCTCTCCCCAGATATTCTTAGGGAGATCTAGTCTTATTCCACCATCAATACCCTGGGGGTAGAAATCAAAACTTGCCACTACTTGGTCTGGCCCTTATTGGGTGATATACCAAAGTGGGCACAAATACTCTATTGCTTCTACTGGTTTGGAAAAGGTCGTCAATAATGTGCATAGCCATTTTTCTGGGCAAATATCATTCCCCCTCAGCAATAACTTGAGTGGGGCATTATTGAGATTTGACCTACACCAATTGGTTTGAGTCAGCTCATCCTTTAATTAATCAAAATTTCCTATTACTAAAACGCCAGCTAAAAACCAACCAAGATCCTTGGAGCATAATCCCTCGCAGCCTATCAAAGTTATCAAAGAAAAGTATGCCGTAGATCCCTCACCTGGCCAAGTTCAGGGTTCAGAAGATTTTGCTGGTGGAGGTTATTGCTACTCTGAAAGAAACAGGGTAAAATTGTGACCTATAGTATTCGCTCCTTTTAGTTTAATAAATATGCTTTTACCTCCAACTTTAATAACACTTTATTTGGTTTAATCTCTTTTCAGCAACTTAATCCTGGACGTTGGCATAAAAAGTTACCAGTGTACTAAAATAGGTCTATTGAAACCAATTGAAAAGCTTAATTTAGTTCACCAGATCCTTTTAGTAGGGTTTCTGGATTTCCCTGAATATCTCACCTCAGCGGGACTATTATCTCATCCATCTTGGTAAACTTCAGAGGAACTACTTCCCTCAGCGGACCTAACCTGACAGGAGGAATGTAAGATGGGTGTGTCAGTCTATTATAAGTCTGATATTGTAGTAAGAGTGCTTCAGCTCATAATATGGATGAAAATTGCCAAAAGACCCTGGCCAATTCTTGGTGTAACCATTTGAATCAGGGCATTACAGATACTAATAATACTCAGCAAAACAGCACGAGTTTGAGTAAGCAAATTTCACCAACTATGTGGCGAAATCAGAAGAGTTCATTGGAGGTTCCTCCCCATCTAACTTCTAGTTAATCTCAAGCACTTAGCGGGGACAACCCCTTTTATAGGCTTGGTGGGGGTCCCCCAAGGTGCAACTATTTTCTCTCATGGTGATTAGTTTTGAATAAATCAAATCATTGCCCCACGTGTTTGTCTTGCCTGCTATTGACCTTCCATCAGCCGTTTTAGCAAAGAGAGGTGAGCTCAAAGGCTCTGATAGGTTGACAACCCATATTTCCTAAATAGGCTCGAAGTTAATATTGAATTATGCCTAACTTAGTCTGAGCCCAAGTTAATTTAAGGTACTAAACAATAAAGCATAACAGGGTTCTCTTTTTACCCTTGCGTTGCCACTGATAAGCTATCAAAAACCTTTTATTTTTATAGTATAATCTTTCCTAGTTTTATATAAGTGGTACAAAAAACTCCCTTATTTTAATTAACAGCAGCTGCAAGTTCACTACTCCTGCATTTTCTAATATTGTCAAATCCTGTGCCAATAGCACCAGTGAGCCTTAACAAAGCCAGGATTTTGAAAAGTGGTGCTCACTGCAGAGGAGCCATTATACCACAAAAACAACAAAAACAATGGAAATCGGTGGGGTTGATAACTCTCACGACCTTACCATGGAAATAAACCCTCGGCTAGCCACTGTTAAACTCCAGCTAGCTAGTGCTTTATATCTCCTCAAAAGGCTCAAGAAGCACTCATTTCAAGGCCCTTATGGGGCCTCCCCTGGTATCCATAAATCCCTTTTTAGGTCAAGTTTATCACGGAGAGAGGGAAGCGTTGCTGCTTTCCTCTTTATGTATGAAGTTGCTATGGAAGGGTTAATGGACCACCTTAAAATAAGTACCTTATTCCCTGCTTGAGTCGTGGTGCTCAAGAGATAATGTTTTCGCATGTGGCCACCCTCAGCACCTTGGAGGAGGTGAAACAAGCACTCACTGAGGAATCCATCTCCCTACAAAGTTTGAACAAGCAAAAACAGGCCTTTATGCGCCTTAGCCTTCAATAGGGTAAATTAATAACCTCGTTTGCTGAACGCTTTTACAATAAAGCTCAACCCTTACTGTTTTCAAATTATGCTTCCCCTAGACGATTATATAGCGGCTATCTTGGCTGTCTTAGAGTCTCATCCCTCCTTGACAATGCACCTCTCTTCTGTAAAGCGCTCATTTAAAAATGTACAGGATATCAAGAAAGATTTGCTAAAGGTGGCTGATCTCTATGAGCTTGACTCTATGTAAGGGTCTCTGAGTCAAGCATCTACGCTGACTATATTACCTCTACTACAGCTGCTTTCCTCTGGAAACCTGCTCCTACGGAGTTGAATTCACAAACTGTTTCTTATTCCTATAACAATAATCAGATGGTAATTTCTATGACGGGGCAATGCTCCCCTTCATCTCCAGCTTCAAAATTCCAGATGATGATGAATCATACGTTCCTTTTCCTTACCCATATTTTTCTCCAGAGCAGCCTTCTCAAGTGGTTCCAAATCCTGCTCCAAAGTCTAAACCCCTTCTCAGGTGCTAATAGCCCCCACTAAAAATAGTTATATGACCCAGTCACAAAAGCTAAACTGCCTGATTCACAAAAACACACGGCCACTGATCAACCAAAGATGGCGTTAAAAACATCTACATCCACGACGCTATCTTCCTCACCCTCTAAGTTAGCTGACTCTAGCTTGAAACATGTTTCTCTGTGGTAGCACAAACCCCCTACAATGAAGGTCAAAAATAGAGCTGTGATAATAACAACGCCTCCCCAAAAGTCAATAAGGTGGAGGAGCGACCCCTGGACCTATCATGCCATAAGGGAAGTCATGAACTACCTCACACCCTATGTCCACCCTAACCTGCATTAATAACCCCTCTGATAATGAATCTGAAGGGGGTGGCGAGGGTAGGGGTCACTATGTCTTAGGAGCCCATATGAAGTGGATATAACCGACAGGTTGAACCCTGATAGAGTGTATTGGGCTAGGATCCCTCACTAAAATTATCTCCGCCAAGCGTTGAGAGTTTTAAGATCATTAATACTGCCAGTGACGCTAAACAGTTTATTGCCACCTTGAGCTGCCCAAACCAGTGTGTTCATATCAGGCAGTCTATCCAGGACAAATACCCTGAGACATCCAAATGACTTTCCTCGTTTCAAACTAAACTAGGTTCTCGCTCTTTCCCCAACTTAGGGTGGAAACTTAACCAAAGTGGAAGTCATAGCAATGGGGTACGATTTAGAGTTATCCTTGACACTAAGTCCTCTGTAAACATTGTGTTGTCAAACTCACAAAAAATTAAACTGGCCCCTGACCTCGACTACAATCAAGAATTTGGAATTGCAGGCCCAAACAACACCTGCGCCATCAGGGTGTACTCTTCTCTGCCCATCCGTTTTATGAAGCTCATCCTATCAGCTCCAGCGGTGGCCCTAACTAAAAATACCTATGTTCTACTCATTGGTAATCCTTTCATGCTCGAGTGTAAAGAGATTATTAACTTGAAGCTGGGTTATCTCTCCCTGCTTTACTATGATGTTCTCCTGATTTTGATCAATGAGGGGCTTAATAAAAGGATAATGTTTTCACAGTTGAGTATCCCTCTTCCGCTTTATCCCTACATTATACCGCGTCAGGACAACATACAAAACTGTTTCCTCAATCATTGGACGCCATAGAAGGTATCCCTACCTATGCTTTTGAAGAAGAAGTTATCAATGCTAGTGAACAAAGGGTAGTTGGCACGAAGATTACCATGCAAATCCCACACAACTGCCTTCTGCACTTAATTAGCATTGATGGTGTTAGTCCTTTGGAGCCCATAGTTTTGCTAGGTGTGCTAGAGCCTGCCTATCAAGGACCTATCAACCTTCTGTTAGAGAATCTCATTAAGAATGATATGGTGGTAAAAAAGCATCTGGAGATCGGAAGAGTCATGCTGATTCCCCTTGAATAAATAAAGCTTATGTACTATATTGGATTTATGGCGGATATTGGTTTACCCACCGACCAGTCAATATGTACACTACCTTCCGTTCATAACTCTGATGAACTAACTCTAGCTGAGTTGGAAAAAGTCCACACCCTTCTTGAGGCCTACAGCGACATTTTCTCTAGATATTCACTGATTATGAGTGCATGAAGGGTTGGACTCATACCATTGACGTTGGTGATGCTCAGCCTATCCGCTCCAAACTCTACCACAAATCAAAAGTTGAGGTGCTACAGATGAGTACGGAGCTCAAACAGCTGCTGGATGCTAGGTCGTTGGTGCCTTCTCAAAGCCCTTGATTGTCCCCCCTCCTATTGATAAAGAAGAAAATTGAGGTCATCAGGTAGTGATGGACTAACGTAAGCTGAACAACCTTACTAAGAAGGACAGCTACCCTATCCCCCACATTAATGACGCTCTGGCCCAACTCTCTGGGTCTAAATACTTCTCTGCCATGGACTTGGTTAGTAGGTTTTGGCAAAAGGTCCTTTCTCCACAGGATCAGGAGAAGTGCACCCTTATCTGTAGCGAGGGTTTGTTCCTTCCCACTCAGCTACCTCAGGGGTTGTGTAATGCGCCTGCTACTTTTTAGCGGGTGATGGATCACATTCTCCAGGACCTTAAGCTGATCTGTGTGATTGTCTACATCGATGACATCACTACTTTTCTCTAAGACGTTCAACAAGCATCTCACACACTTAAATGAGGTGTCTTAATGCTTGCGGGCATCAAGCATCAAACTAAAGCTTTCCAAGTGTACTTTCTTTCAGAAAAAGCTGGATTTTTCGGGAACGCCATCTCTCCTGATGGGATACAACCTCTACAGGATAAGGTTGAAGAAATATCTAAGATACCAACGCCTAAAAACCTTTGTGACATACAAGTCTTCTTAGTCATGATGGGGTACTACCATTCTTTAACCCTAAAATGACCCATCTCAGCGGTCCCCTTGTCCGCCTCCTAGCTAAGAACATTCCCATATATTGGGGTGCTGAACAAAAGGCTGCGTTTGAGACCCTGAAGGAGCTATTGCATAAAGTCTGATACTCTGCTACCCTGACTATGGCAAGCCCTTCATGTTGTTCATGGATACCTCTGACTACGCTGTTGGGGACATCTTGGCTCAGTTTGATGAGCATGTGTTCGATCATCCCATCTTTTACTTTAATAAAATGCTTTCAAAAGCTGAGCTCAATTAAAGCATCACTGAGAAAGAGTGCCTGGTTGTTCTGCACTCTGTTAAACTACAGCCCTTTTCTATATGGGACGTCATTTAAAGTGGTTACCAACCACGCCTCATTAAAAAAATACAAAATATGAAAGATCTACTTGGAGGTTAGCTCGCTGAGCTCTTAAGCTCCATCATTACAATATGATCAACGCACATTGAGCGGGGACATGCCATATAAATGTTGATGTATTGATGCGGCTGCCTGTCCTTTACCTTGACAATAGCGAAGCTGAGAGGTTGCATGACCTCCTGATGACTCCTGACGCATGGGCTGATGAAGATGAACCAGTACAGAAGATGTTAGCATAACACTCCCGCACCAAAGGTGGATAACAGGAAGTTTATAAGAAAATAGGGGTGAATTGGTTGCCCTATTTCATACCATCAGTGCGAGTACCCATGATTTTGGAGTCCCATACCCTTCTAGGGCATTGCGGAGTATGAAAAACCTATGAGTCGGTTAAAGAGCGATATTACTGGGAGGGAATCATGGAGACAATAACTGAAGTCCTGTATGCATGTCTGACCTGCAAGAAGCAATCCAATTACACGACCAAGTATCAGTATCAACCCACTACACCTCAACAACCATTTCACACCATAAATCTAGATGTGGTAGGCCCTCTACCTCAGACCACTGGTGGCAATCGTTATATCTTGGTTGGAATTGGCCATTTTACCAAATAGGTTGAGGCTGTGACTCTTCCTGCTCAAACTGCCAAAGCCACGGCTAAATTCCTTCAACATTATATATTTTCTCGCCATGGTTGTCTCCAGGTCCTGCTCTGTGACAATAAGAAAAATTTTACTTCTAGAGTGGTGAAGATCCTCGCTACTTAATGGGAGAATAGCAGTTTTTCTCTGCTCCTTATAACCCCTCAACCTTTGGTACCGTGGAAATAGCAAATGGGACACTGGTCTCTATTTTACAAAAAATGGCCACTTATGACACTCTTCACTAGGATCTTTACTTACACAGTGCTCTCATGGTTTACCATATCAGCTATCACCAGATCCTTAAAGTGTTGACATTCCAAGTATTGTATGGCAAGATCCCAGGGTGCCAGCATTACTAGCCAAAGATATCTTCTATGACAATACTGATCCTGAGAAATCTATGTAAAATTAGCCCAGCACTTCATCTAGTTGCAATCAGAAGCAATGACCAACTTGGAAAAGATGGTCACCAAAGAGGGTCAATCAGCTAAAGAGCTCCAGCCTCCTCTACCTACATTTCAAGTGTCAGAAATGGTTCTATACTATCATAATTGTATCACTCCCAAAGGTAAGAAGCTCAGATCTATCTGGGAAGGTCCTTTTGTCATCAGTTATAAGCAAGGGGATAAGTACTCAATAAAATCCCTGGCTACCGTAGGTACCATAGACCATGTCCATGGCTGATTCTTGCACCCTTATTCTTCCCCTAACATCCTTGAAGGGGGTAATGTTGGATAATCACAAGTCTAATATTGTAGTAAGAATGCTTCAGCTTATAATATGGAAGAAATTGGACGAAAAACTATGGCCGATTTTTAGTGGAACCCTTTAAATTGGGGCATTAAGGTTAATAGTAATACTCGATTAAATAGCTTGAGTTTGGGTAAGTGTATTTTACTGACTATGCGGCAAAATCAGGGGAGATCATTGGAGGTTCCTTCCCATCTAACTTCTAGTTCATCTTAAGCACCTAAGAGGAGACCAACCTCTTTTATAGGCTTGGTGGGGTTACCACAAGGTGCAACTATTTTCTCTCATGGTGATTGGTTGAAATATATCAAATCATCGCCCCACGGGCTTGTCTTGCCTGCGATTGACCTTCCATCAGCCGTTTTAGCAAAGAGAGGTAAATTTAAAGGGTCTGATAGGTTGACAACCCATATTTCCTAAATAGGCGTATATTGATATTGAATTATTCCTACCTTAGTCTAAAACCCAGTATATTTAAAATACTAAGCAGTAAAACATAACAGGGGTCTCTTTTACCCTTACGCTGCCACTAAAAAACTTTTAAAAAACTCTTAATTTTATAGTATAAACTTTCCTAGTTTTATATAAGTGGTATAAAAAAACTCCCCTATTTTAGTTTAACAGCAGTTGTGAGTTTCACTACTCCTGCTTTTTGATATTGTCAGATCTTGTGCCAATAGCACCAGCAAGCCTTAAACAAAGCCAGGATTTCAACAGGATGTCTCACTAGAATTGTCATAATATTGCAAAAGTGTAAGGCCCTTGTTGTGATTCCGATATGACTGGACAATAAGCCCTAAGTCATTATGGCAGAATGGATGGAATTCGCTGAGGTTGATATGAGTTATAATAATTCAAGCGCCTTGAAATAAGGCGATATTGGGCTCTTAGGGAAATCGCCTCAAATTAGGTGATTGGGAAAATAAAAAATGAATAATTGATGGAACCAATGAGATATGGCGAAGTGAATTACTAAGACATAAATCAGTATCATCCAAAGTCGCTATGATACAAGCAAGAGGAGATGATCAAGAAGAGGAGGTTATAAACAGTTAAGAGAAGGCAAACAGGCTAGGATCAGCTTTGTTTATTGTAATAAATAAAAAAGTATAGTGGAAGCAAGTCCTCCATATATATTAATAAAGTTATTTCTGTTGTTTCGAAAACAACAATCCTCATATTGTTGGTCCTATTGCTCAGTGGGTTGAACCCTGTGCAATATTGATTACGGCGTATCTCAATGATAACGCCAATTTTATAGCAGTGATGCTCACTACAAGGAGCTCATTGATCAATCACATAGACTGATAAGCGTTTCTCAGTTGCTAGTCGTGTCATATCTGGCTTGCTTTACTAAGGAATCATCTCAACACACTGCAATTGCTGAATATGCAGAACTTAAGCTTGCTCTGGACGCTGTACTTAAATGGAAGAAGGAGTTTCTGCAAGGATGTTATCTCAACAAGCTGCCTCTGTTTGATTAAAATGGAAACATTCATGAATTCTTAAAACAATTTGAGTTTGCAGTAGAAGGGCTTCAGATTGACATAAAACCAAATTAATAATGTCCACTCTGGATGTTGGAAGCGCCGACCAAGTTACTTGCTATCTTCCCAACAGTTCTGTTACCTATCAAAAAGTGAAGGATACTGTGCTGTGGTTGTTTAGAGGAACTTCAAAAATGGCGCAATGGAAGGCTGATTTTTTACCATTAGGATTTAACATAACGAGACCCTCATGCATTTGCTGATCAATTTTCAGCAAAAGCCTATGTGTTAATTGGGGCAGGATTTTGTACTGAAGGTGACATAAGCATAGCATTGACCTCTGCTGTGAAACCATAAAAGAACTTTTTAATGCCTTGGCTCCATATTTAGAGGTTGACGTATCCTTGCTTAAACTTGTTCAAATTCTACGCCATCTATCCGCTACCTTCCCTCCACCCAATATAGAGTGGAAACCTAGCGCTTCCGCTGCTAGCCTTTTTTATCTGGAGGAATTATCCCTCCATGTTCAGCATCCAGTCGGCATCCCCTGGCCTTATCATCAATACAAGTCTCACTTTCAACCCAATTGCCAAAAGCAGTTCACCTATAGGGAGGGTTCAAATTACACTGTTCAATTCCAGACCAACCCTTGGGGAAGCTCCTTTTACAACAATGAAGGTCGCAGTTTTTATGGGGTCAATTGCTTTTTGTATGGTTGCTCTGGGCACCTGGCTAGAATTTGTCGCAATTTTTGGGTCAAGTACTTACTTCAGGAGCAGTACCACCAGGGAAAAGTCAGAGCGGAGTAGAGATAGGACTCTCTACCTCTGCTATTCTGACCCAAAGCGTCCCACCTGAACCTATTCCTACAAAGCTAGCCGATGTTTCCTAGTATGATGATGTTTTTCTATACCCTCAGCCAGTTGGAGGGATAAATGTGCTGACACAAACGCAATCCATGGACATGGCAGAAGCAGGCTCCCATGAGCTTGTAAAACCATATGCTTGCCAATTGTTTGATTACCTTCCTACCAATGAACCAGACCCATTAGCTGATACAATTCTCTTAAAAGGGGTAAACGCGGCCCTTCCAGTGTACGCTATTGTTAAAGAAAACCCTAAAGTGGGGAAGGGTATTATGAGCTTCCTTTGAAAAAGAGACCAGACAAATGTCCATGTTTTAAAACAATCAGATTCATCTAACTCTGAGTGTACTGTGACACTGTTGTAGCCAAAACTTGAAGTCATGCAATAATCAATACAGGTGCCCCAATCAACATAGTGTCCTCAAAGTTGGTGTCAAAGTTAGAATCAAAGCCTGATGTAGAGCATCAGATGGTGTATGGGACCGCTGGCGCAGAAAGCACAGGCTCTGAAGGAGCATACAGCGCGCTACCTTTGAGGTTTGGGTCAATTGTTATTTTTAGCCCCACCTATAGTGTTACCAAACAATAGTTATGACCTGTTAATCAGTACTGCTTTTATGCGTCACTTTGGAGCTGTTGTTCATATGACAGCAGAGACATTTGAAATTATGGGGCAGTGGATCCCAATCTACTTCTCTTCCAGCAGAATGCCAAGGGATCCTATACACATGAGTCACGTTAATCTTGCATATGGTGATGGGGTGGTTTCAGTTTGCTGCCATTGATTAAAAAACAAGACCTGGGCCCTTCCTCACCAAATTTATGAATATTAAGGGCTACCACTTAGAGCCGCTGGCCCTATATCTTTTCCTCTGGACACCAAGCAATCATAAGCACTGAGTTAGAGGTGGAAGTGCCTGCTGGGCCATATGGGGAGGTCATTGAGCCCTATCAACAATCATGGCTCGAGCCCCACATGGCCCCTGGCATTATACTTTTCAGGGCATGGGTAGATCAAGGTCTTGGTAGCAAATCTTCATGATAAACCAATGCAAATCCGCTGACACCAAGTAGTTGCATTCAACCATTTCATTCCAGTTGAGGAGGTCATTAGGATTCATAGGTTTGGTTCACTGGATGAACTCAGTCTGCCCGTTGAAGACACAGCCTGCTGTAATGGCAGTTGTACCACATGAAAATTTAATGGGGTTAACAGAAAATCAGAAGGATCGAGTGGAAGCCTTATTTCAAAAATACAAAGAGATTTTTGCTGTTGATGATCATGATTTAGGGTGCACCTGAGGAGTGATCCATCGAGTGGACACTGGGGATCATCCCCCCATCAGATCTCAGCCAATCTGCCAGTCTAGAGCAGCGGAAGAAGTTTTCACAGCAGAAATTGATAAACTGTTGGAGCAAGGAATGCTAGAGCCATTGAAGAGCCCATGGGCTTCCTGTCATGTGCACATGACATCATAGTGGGGACCAACCCCAAAGATAAGGCTGGGCGCAAGGAGGCCCAGAAGGTGAAGCTCCAGGCCCTCCCTGACCTGAAACACAGCCTAGATCAACGCAGGGCACAGGCAAAATATGCCCAGGTTGGTACTAGTGGGGTGCCAAGTTCCCAGCCCCTTACATCAGTCCAGGCGTTAAAACGGCTGGTTTACCAAATGAACGCGGATGGTTTGATTCGGTTTGTCAAGGAATGTGGTTTTGAAACACGTTCCATTTATGAAACAACATGTTTAGGTTGTATTCCAACTTCAATCAATCACTTGAGTGAATTCAGTTTTGGCTTATTCCACCAATTCAGATAGCAGCGTTGCCCTATTGGTGGGTCAGTGCTTGGGCCCCCTGCTGCACATCTCATATTCCCCATCCGAGCTTAAATACATTTTCAACAACCAACATTCCTTGTTGGTTGACTTCCCAAATAACCTTTCTCCATTACGTTATTTTTACAAATTTTATGATATTCTGAACGCTCCTGTGTTCAAGCCTCTTCAAGGAGTTCTTGCGCTCTGTTACCCTTGCCATTGCAAGTACATTGCAGCTCTCACCTTGTGCACCATTTGGTTGCCCAGGTTCCCTCCAACCTGGGTCGCTTAACCCCTTTCAATATGTGCACCGCGTCGCTTTTAAGGGGGTTTTTATCATAAAACTCGCCTTTATATTCCTAAGCTGTTATTGCTCCAGCACCCTCTGCTGGGCTCTAATGACTTTGGCACTAACGGCTAGTTCCCTGGCGTTGGCCTTGTGCACAGTGCACTACCACGCTGGGAACAGGAGAGTTATAGACACTCTCCTTACACTTCCCCTGTCCTAATTGTCAAAAGAAGGATGGTACTAACCAGTTAGTAATAGACTACTGCAAGCTCAACAGCATTACAAAAAAGGACTCATACCCTTTGCCACAGATTGATGATGCGTTGGACCAGTTGGGGGGGGGGAGATCGTTACTTCTCCGCAATGGATTTAATATCCAGCTATTGGCAGATTAAGTTACCTGCGGTGGGAACAGGAGAAATGAGCCATTATCACGTCAAAAGGGATTTTTATAAATGACACATATGCCCCAAAGGCTGTGTAATGCCCCTGCTACTTTCCAACGGGCAATGAACACTATCCTTGGCAACTTGAAGCTGTCATGCGTTCTTGTATACCTTGACAACATTAACGTTTTCTCCCGCACATTTCTGAGCACCTTAGCCATTTGGAAGAGGTATTCTGCCGGTTGGCTGAGGCCAACATCAAAATCAAGCCCGAGAAATGCCACTTTTTCAAGGATCAGCTTGAGTACCATAGGTTTGTAGTTGATGCAACAGGACTGAAGCCCCAACCAGCTAAGGTGGAGGCCATTTGGAAGATGACTACACCAAGCAGTAAACGAGATATACAAGTATTTTTAGGGATGGTTGGCTACTATCGCCACTTCATATCTAACTTTAGTTGTATTGGAGGTCCGCTGTTTGGGTTATTAAAAAAGTATGTCACGTTTGAATGGATTGAACACTGTCTTTGCTCCTTTGATACTCTTCGAACAGCATTAACTGAGGCGCCAGTGCTACATTACCAAATTTTGAAAAGGAATTTATTGTACAAATGAATGCATCTCTTTCCGCTATGGGGGAAGTTCTGTCTCAAAAAGATGATGAGGGGGAGGAGCACCAAGTGGCATATTGCAGTCAAAGTCTGAATAGCCATGAACGAAATTATACTGTGATTGAGTAGAAGTGCTTAGCAGTGATTTATGCTTACAAGAAATTTTGAGTATATTTGCATGGCGTAAAATTTAAAGTTGCAATGGATCACGCCTCGTTACGCTGGCTGCAGAACCTTAAGGAGCTTGAGGGCTGGTTATCACGATGGGCCCTTAAACTACAGGCTTACAACTTTGAGATCATTCACCAACCAGGAGCTAAACACCAGAATGCTGATTGCTTGTTGAGATACCAACTATTGTTGTTACAGCGGACATGAGCGATATTATGTATGACAAGATGCTTAGCGGAAAGTACAATGATGAGCCGCTCCAAGTCATCAAGGCGTTGAATGAAATGCGAGCCAATACTTTCCAGCGGAATGGTGAGTTGTATAAGCGGATTGGTGATTCCACGGTGAATTTTCCACGACCTTCAACGTGGCCTGACATTATCATGAGTGCACATAGGGAAGTTGCGAATGCTGGTGTGCGCAAGACATTGGAATTATTGTGACCTCAGTATTACTGGGAAAGCATGAACTTCTATGTGCTTGATACAATATCCTCCTGTCACCGGTGTCAAGTGGAAAATCCATTTCACAGAAGATCTCATATCAGTTAGTAAAGCTGTACTTCGCTTGGCATACAGTTTCCCTTGACATCATCAACCCTCTGCCAACGGGAGCTAACTGGTCCAAGTATATCCTGGTGGCAATTGACCACTTGACCAGGTGGATTGAGTCATGGCCCATTCAAGATCTGGGTGCAGTTACTGTGGCTAAGTTTGTAATGGAATGCATCATTCAGCGTCATGGCTGCCTGCAGTTTATCCTTACTGGCAATGCACTAATTTCACCTCTTGCATTTTTCCCAAACTCAACGAAATGATGACCATCTGCGGGGTTCTAACAACTCCATATCACCCCAAGTCCAATGGAATTGTTGAACGGGTTAACGGAACTCTGGTGAACATTCTCCAGAAGTTGGTTACTGATAGGTCCTCTGATTGGAGTACCCTCCTTTCTACTGCGGTGTTTTCCTACAACATTAGTTACCATTCTTCCATGAGAAAAGCACATTCCAATTGTTTTTGATGGCACCCTGCTCTGTCCACACTTCTGTATGCCTGTGTAGAGTACACTGGCGGAATGGATCTGCAATGCTATTTGACCATACTAACAAACATGCTTATTAAATTACAAACTGAAGCGTACTCATTCAGCTTAACTAAGAAGATCAAAAGCCAGGCTACTGATCAGATATGGCGAAGTGGCCTTGCACAGTTCAAAATGGAGACATGGTCCTATTCCATGATCAACATGGGTTCAGCCAGAAACACAAGCTGGATAGTATCTGGATTGGGCCATTCAAAGTCATTGAGAAGACAGGTATAGATGCATACACAATCAAGGACCCTGCTAGAGGTTGGATCATCAACTGAGTGCATGCAAAGTTCCTCCGGGCGTATAAGCAATAGGAGCCTCATTGTCCAGTCAAGGAGGGGGCAATGTTGCGATTCCAATATGATTGGACAATAAGCCCTAAGTCATTATGGTGGAACGGATGGAATTCGCCAAGGTTGATATGAGTTATGGTAATTCAAACGCCTCAAAATAAGGCAATATTGGGCTGTTAGGGAAATCGCCTCAAATTAGGTGATTGGAAAAAACAAATGAAGAATTGGTGGAACCAATGACATATGACGAAGTGAATTACTAAGCCATGAAAGCAGTATCATCCAAAGTCGCTATGATACAAGCAAGAGGAGATGATCAAGAAAAGGAGGTTGTAAATAGTTTAGAGCAGGCGAAACAGCTAGGATCAGCTGTGTTTATTGCAATAAATAAAGAGGTATAGTGGAAGCAAGTCCTCCATATATATCAATAAAGTTTATTTCTGTTGTTTTGAGGACAACGATCCTCATATCGTTGGTCCTATTGCTAAGTGGGTTTAACCCTGTGCAATATTTATTATGGCATATCTCAACAATAACGCCAATTTTATAACAGCCCTACAAGTAGGCTGGCCTCATTGAGGACCACAATCTGCAGGAAGAGGGCAGCACCATAATCAGCCAAACCCTCCATGAGCTCATGGCTGCGCTACTTGGGTGTAGCAATAACTTGGAATCTTAGCAAATTGAACCATGGGTGTGGCTTTAACTGTATCTGAGTGCAAGTAGATAAATGGTATATTTTCTATAAAATAAGTGAAGAATCTCTGCCGCTATGGCATGGGCTTCACAAGAGATTCAAAAGTAAAAGTACCCTTTTAATTTTGTAAATATATACCTGCGGGTTTGTACGTCACCTGAGCCATCTCAATGATGGATTAACTTATGAATAGAAAGAAACTATTATATTTGGCCAGAAGGATGAACTGCAGACATCTCTAGTGGAGCATTAGGAGTGCTTCAAAGCACCACATGGGTATGCGCAAGGTAGAGCTAGGTACTGAGGTGGGAAAAAGTAATTAAAGGAGTTTGGGGCTATCTGGGACAACCCTGTGACGCTTTGGCAACAGCCAAAAGCACCAGTGTTGGTGCAACAGCGCCCCATATGATGACAGCAGGAATTGAACTCATTGATATTAGAATTTTGAATTGAAAGATTAGTTTTACTAATGTATAAGGATATCCTAAGTTTGATTCAGCCAAAAAGTGGTCAAAGAGCAACAACAGTAATAAAGTTTGCTTTCCTGTCATATTATTGCATATCCTCATGGGACAGCTCCATAATCTCTTTCCATAAGAATCCTAACTTTGCATTTATATAAAGTACATCAGCTATTTTAGGTGCCAGATTGTAAAAATGTTTGCCAATTGAAGCACCTGTGCACTAAAAATGGGTACTTGAAAATTATTTTGTATGATAGAGAAGGCAGGTTCTTTTCTTGGGAGGTGAATTCAGGTATATTGCTCAAAACAGAGTTAGATGAAAAAAGGGAGTGAAGTTAAGCTCTAATTAACTCTAGTAATAACATATTTATATAAACTAACTTAATAGGACAATGAGAAAATAATGAAGTACAAAAAGAATTAGTTGCATTGTGAGCTGTTTAGCAAGTTCAGAAGTAAGTTTGGTATCACATTTTCTATTAAAATCCAAAGACCAATAAAACAGGAAGTAAGTGCCCAATATTGTTTATTTTAAGGGTAATACAACATTGCTAATGCAGTTTCTATAGCTCTTGTAATGAGAAAGAATTGTGTCTAATTTAATCGCTAGTTTTTCTATAACCTAAACTTTAAGAAATTTCATAATTGCGCTGTATTGACTATCGCTTAACATCCAAGGCTAGTAGAGAGGATGAAAACGTTGTTAAGTAAATATGATTCTTGCTGTAATACTATGGTTAATTTTGGCTATGTATATTTAAGATAAGCTATAGTGAGATCTGGCTCTAAGTAAAGGTCTTTTTGTGTTCTTTACAACTGTTTATATGAATAAAACACTGACTCTTTTGATATTCTGATGTACGCAAATTTATTTTTGCTCTAAATAATGATAAACAGGAAATATACTTATAGATAATTAGAATAAGGAGGACTTTATCACCTGGAAAAGTTAAAAGGTGAATAATCAGCTCCCGAGTTAAATTTACTAAAGTCAATTGTAGCTAAATCAAGAAACATTAAGAGAGGAGTGGATATTGGGACCATCTAGTACTAAAAAAAAGAGAGGGGTGGATATCATAGCGGGGTGGTTCCTGCTCCACTCTGGGTCAGGTTTTGATTGAAACAGGTTTAAAGCCAACATTGGCTAAAAACTCGCCGTGGTGTACTAGTCCCAAGGTCGACCTGCCACATTTACTTTTTGAGAAATATTAAGACTGGAAAGTTGGAATATGAAGATTTGCATGTAACTTTTTGTTATATCTATACTACTATAGAATTAATTTGTATCATGGTAAGGGATTTTTTACATAATATAGTGTATAAATGCTTACTATGTACATGATACACTCAGATACCTAGCTATGTTGTGAACCCATTAAAGTCATGAATGCATGAGCCAGTTTGGTGAATTATGACATTTTATTACAAAGTTAAACATTTTTTAACTTAGGCAAGCTGACCATGGGATGGACAATATAAATATTAGATACAAAGCTAAACAACTAGTCCAACAAAAGACATTAAGAAATGAGAGTAATTGCGTTGTATAATAGATTATAGTAAGCTATAAATAACTAAAAAGCTTATAAATAAAAGCATTAAATTTATAATACTTTCAATGCTATGCTTTTGTTAAGATTATAAGTTACTGATTTTTCAAAAGTTAGAAGATGGGACCTATACGCTGAAAATTATATCAAACAGTATTTATGGTTTTTTCTTAAGTAAAATTATAAATAGATCATAAAACATCTATCTTTTAGAGCATTAATAAACTCCTAGGATCAATATTATAACTCCCATATATCTTCCTATTGGCACTAAAGCTACCTAATATCTATTAAAAAAGCTCTGATTAACTGTGTTCAGTTCATTTCTAACTATCAATGCGCTGAATTACAATAAAAAATCAAAAGAGTTGAAATTTATACTAAATGCCTTAGAAAGTTATATAACTTAATCAAGGCCAATGTTGTAGATAGGATTAACCTTCTTTTCATGTCGCGCTTTACTTGACTTTAGTAAATGAGAGTCCTCATATTTAGATTTAAGATTATAAAAATTTAGTGAAACAAGTAAGACTATTATAAAGTTTTTTCGGCGAGTATAAATTATGACAGTTTTAAAACTCTTGATGACTAAGATAGAAATTTTGATTCATCTAAATCAATATGCAGTTTGGAAGATCTAATAGAGACAACAACTATAAAGGGCATATAAGGGCTTATCATTAAGAGATTCATAGATTATAAAGATATTCTTATGACTGAATATAAAATGTAATATTATGTTATATATAAGTTAACTTTTTAAATATTAGATAAAAAAATCTACTTACTATACTGATATAACATAATATTGCTCATAATGCAATATTTGTAATAATAACTCATTTCATTTGTTTTTATATGATATTTACATATTAGAAATTATAATTTTTGTATGATATTTATGCTATGATGATTTAAGCTTATGATGACCTCATTCATAAGTTAAAATCTGGAATTGTTGGCTCCAAATGTTAAAAACTAGCTTGACTGATAGGTTTCAGAATTTAACTTCATAAGTTTGGTATGTGCAGGATCTGCGTTACTTAATTGAAATATGAGTGTTAATAATATGATAACTATTAAATGTAGTCAACTAATTAAACCAGAGGTGGCCCAACGCTAAACATGGAATAAGCCACAATATACTAATATGACACTTTGGGACTTATTCCCTATTCTGGCTAAATTTAATCCACTCTCAGATTCAGAGGTACTGGCCGTAGTTTTTGTCACGCTGAGTCAGCGTAGATCCACATCAAAGGTCTGCTTCTCTTCTTATAATATCCAATCCTTACTCTTTAAATACACAAAAGAATACACAATTATCGTACTACAACAATAATTAACTGAATATTAATAGAACTTATTAATGCTACTTTTGTCTTTTTAATTAATAAAAATATTAGGGAATTTATAGGGAATTCAGCACCCAACTCATCAGTTGGCGCCTCAGTCATGAAATGACAGCTGTTGCCGTTGAATTACCATATGACGTCTCTACTGGCATTGGTCTTTTTCATTGGGTTAGGGATTCCTCCATCAGACATCCCAGAGACCTAAAAATGGAAAAGAGCCAGAAAACGTGTCCCTAACATTCCCATTTGATCACAATGAACCAGCCAAATTTGGCTAGTGCCCTTCTTAGGTAATGGGCACTTTGCCCATTATAGAAGGTCATAAACTAACTGATTGATTTTCTAGTTGCAGGCGTCATCACCCGCCTCAAACTGCTGATTAAATTCCCAATCAGTTGGTAATGAAACCTGAATGATCCCAATTGGAACACCTGATAATTACTCAGCGACCAACTTTCAGATGCTTCAATTTTAATTAGCAACTCTGACTAACGAGATCTTAAGAATTTTAATAGATAAATCCCTGATGGATCCAACCCCAGTGAATTATTAAAAGTTTTTTGGACATTATTAACCCAAAAACAAAGTTAACCAGTATCTCATTCACTCACTAGTGGGATTTATCCCCTAATGAACCAGCAGATAGCCTAGGAAACTGTATAGGTGGGCAGAAATCCCAACACATCCCCCTCATGCTTAAATTTCTAGAGAGATCAAGATTAGAACAAGAGAATGCCACCTTGGACCAGGTCAAAAACTTCTTAATCTCCAGTGGAGCACAGCTAATCTGCATTAAAGCTGCTCAGGACAATCTTTGGCATGCAGTTCTCTTCCTTTCCTTCCTTGCTACCACCTCCTTAAAGCGCAGTCCTCACGACATGACATGCCAGTCTAGTCAAATTACTAGTGACAATGCTAGTTTGGAAAGCCAGTTTTCTCCCTGGTCAGGGCATATGACACATTGTTATATTCAGTTCCAGGTTCAGCGTCCTTAATTTCCTGATCTCCCTCCTCGTCCTTGACAGGAGGTCATTACTGTCAATGTCTTTCTCACGTCAAAATAATTATGATTGAATATATTTTTTGCTATTATCTCTCTGAATAACTTTCTTTCTAATAACATTCTTTCATTTTTAGCCTTTTTATGAGCTTATTTCATAAGTTATAATTTAATTACGCCACTTTTCTTTCTCATTGCAAACACTTTTGCAACCTATTCAATTCAAGACTGAATCTAGTTTGATAATCTCACAGAGGAGATTAGTCTGCGCCCATGTCAGGGAGCAGTTGGGCAAGCAAGGTAAGAGGAGCAGGCGGAAGGCCTGCGGCCTCCAACGTTCAAAAACGCCCCAGAGAATCCGGCGGAATTGACAAAATCTCAAAAAACTGGCGGTCACAATTTCCCCAGAGATACTCGTGTGGCAAGCATGATGCAACCAGTACATCAACATGCCACACTCCCAGCCACTTTTGTCGGTGGAATTCGGAGTCCATGTGTATCTGGACATCCAAAAAACGGCCTTGTGGGAAAAATTTTGTGAAGATGTACACAAAATTTTCCTGACTGCGGTGTACATTGCACCTCACTCCATGTCACACGGTTGGCTGAAACTAGGTTTTGAAAGTAAAATAGCAGCAGACAAGGCTGCAGTGGTGCGCATAGTGGTTGACCTCCCTGAAGGACAATGGGTTGTCAAAACCAAATGCACCAGATGGACAAAATCAAACTAAAATTTTTCTCACGTTTGACTTTTTGCCTACTATGGTAAAACGTGACATTTTGGAGCAATACCTGAAAGATGGTCTCGTCATATATGGCGAAATATAATCTTTCGAAATGCAACGCTTCATGCTGATGCCACACCTGTGCACCAGCAAAGCCATTGTAGTTTTGACCCCAACTGAGGAGATCGCGAAGGACCTAACCCAGATCCCGCACTCCACTTTTATTGATATTGCAGGGCATACCACCCACCCCATTCTGGGTAACCGTGGACAGCGCGCCCCCCATTTGCACCCACTATGACGCGTTCAGCCATAAGGTGCATGCATGCCCCATCAAGGAGGGCGTCAAATTCCAAGAGCACCCCTCAGTGGCCATGGCCAGCGGAGAGGCGCACTAAAAACCAACTGCAAGCACCAAGGAGGCTTTCCCGTGGGGAGCACAAGGCTGCTACCTATTGGTAAAGCCCATCTCCCTGCAGGAGCGGAAGAAGGCCAAGCAGGCCCATAGGGCCGCGGCCAAGGAAGCAGCTAAGGCCACCACTGCCATCCCACACTCACAACGCCAGGAGGACATGGAGACCTTCGCGGCAGAAGCAACTCAGGAATCCATCATCCAATCAAATTGGGAAGCCCATGCCAAGTGGGCCACTCAATCCAAGGATCTGATGGGAGATTTGATCTCACCCAATCGCTGCACCCAAGCTCCAGTCAAAACCAACTTGGGACCTATCCCAACTGAAAAAAAAATTTTGACCCGCTCGACGGTGCACTGAACTCATCTGCACCACAAAAATTTGTCTGACGTCGGGAAAACAAAAAGCGAAGGCCAAAGCCAACGCAACTCTTTCCTCAAAGTTTAACAAAAACCCCAATAGCATTGCTGCTAACACCCACGCTGCTGTGAAAGCCCGTGGGGACCTTGAAGAGGCTGGTGGGCCTGGGGGCCCACCCCTCGCACCTAAGGTGCAAAGGGGAAACCTTCACTCTAGGGACGTTGAATATTGCCAGACTCAAGGCCTCCCCATCCTGGGCTAGGAAACTGAGCTTTTTACAACACAATTTACCTGTGGATATCCTGGCCATCCAGGAGTCCCACTGTCCATGAGGTTCTGAGGAAGCTTGGAAAATAATGCTCCTCCCATCCCTATCAGTTTGGTCGAAGCACTGTGGGGTGCTAATTCAGAAAAATAATTTTTTCAAATTCACATCCTCAGAAACATTCCTAAATGGCTGAGTGCTCATCGTCACCTTCTCGTGGGCTGACGTTGCACACCCAATCGTCAACATCTATGCCCCAAACGGTGCACACAAGCATCAGGAATTTTTCTTGTCAGTCAAATCCCTCCTGCTACCCCCTGATTCTTTCCTAGTTGGTGACATGAACTGTTGGCTAACCTCGCCAACAGACCGGTGGCCTCCCTCACCCCACGCCCCACAGGGTCACGTAGAACTACGCATTCTAAAAGCCGCCCTTGTGTTAATGGATGCGCTGCCATGACATGCCCCACTGCTCAAAAACATGACGCGTCCCCACATCTACAATGGCCAATTAAGGTCCATGACCTGCATCAACCTTATTCTAACACCGGCAAAATTCCAACCCCACATCTCCCACTTCAAAACAACGAAAATGGAATTCTCCAACCACTAACTGGTCTTGATAACCTACCACCTACCCGTCACAGTTGCAAAGGCCCCACATTGGTGCAAAATCTGCCCCCCCCCCCCCCCCCCCCAAGCTCGCGTCGCCAGGATTTTCCATGTGGGTGGAAGAGGCAACTTTGGCAAAATTGTTTGTTGCACCATTTTGCACGGACCCCATTTCCACATGGGCAACTTTCAAAGAGGACACCATCCACTACTATTGCCATCTCTCCTCCAGATGCTCACGAGCCACATCGGCGGTTATCTCGCGTACTCTGGCAGAATTGGCCCATTTGGAGTCCAACATCCCAGCCACAGGATACAGCCCTGCATGGGGCCGGAAGTGAACGGAGGCAGCCGCCCACCTCAACGCACTCAAAAGGTAACACAAACATCAGGTTTGTGTCCAATACAGGGCTACACGCATCACTAAAGGCGACAAGTGCACTGCATACTTCTTTAAAAAAAATTTCACACCATGCCAGAGTGTGGCCTGCACACAGGTGTGAAGATCGGATAATTCCATTGTGGACACACTGGCTGAAGTGGAAATCAAAATGCAAAAATATTACTCCGAGTTATACCGAGCCAAACTAATTCAGCCAGCTGAAATGGCGGAATTTCTCAACTGAGCTCATATCTGCACCATTTTCTGATACCCAGAAATAATGAATTTAATTACTCCAAATGAATTATGGACAGCCATTCGCAGTGCGCCTAACTGAAAATGCCCAGGCCCAGATGGCATTCCATATGAGTTCTACAAAAGATATTTCAAATATATATCCCCATTGCTGCTAGCCTCACTTAACCAAAGCCTGTTGGAAACGCGCCTTCTACCAGGAGGACATGAGGCCTTTACTGTCATACTCTTCAAGAAAGGGGATAAGCTTGACTTAGCCAACTGGCGCCCCATTACTCTATCAAACACACACACCAAAATTTTAACAAAAATCATGGCTAACCGTTTATGGACTGTAGCATCTGCCACCATCTCCCCAGAACAATTCAGTTTCATCCCCAGAAGGTCAATTTGGGATAACGTGCACTCCGTGGCTAATGCATGTCAATCCACAGCCTCTGGGGCACTGGTATTCTTGGACCAACAAAAGGCCTATGATAGAGTAAACTGGGAATACCTAAGGGCCTGCCTCCATCAATTCCGCCTACCCCCTGCTTCATCAACTGGGTGATGCTGCTCACGGAATCTGCAACAATGGCAGTGCGTGGCCCTGGCTTCCTAACGGAAGTAGTCCGCCCTCAAAGGGGCTTGCGACAAGGGGACCCCCTCAGCCCACTCTTATACAACTTCAGCCTTGACCCGCTACTGCACAATGTGAATGCCCAACTCACTGGGGTCCATGTGCCTGGCCAAACCCCAGTCAAGATGATGGCATTTGCAGATGACTGCGTGGTGGGGGTGTCTAATAACAAAGATGCACGCGCGCTTGAAGCCCTCATCCAGGAATATTCCCAGGTAAGCAACGCGGCACTGAACGCCTCCAAAACTGAAATCATCCTCCTTGGTCAGTTTCAGAACTGCTGGGCCCCAGCAATTAGTTCCCAACCCAGCCCATCTGCTCCCCCACGTCCACGCCTTACTAACTCAACACACACTGCTCCACTGGTGCTCCCCTTCGTGCCACGTCCTACCATAGGACCTGTGCACCATCTGGGCGTGTGGATGGAGGCAGGCGGATATGCATCAGCAGTAATGGAGTACCATATACTGGACAACGTGACGAAGCGAATCGCCTCTCTCAGAGCTCACCCTACTACCCTCACTGGCAGGGTTGTTCTTGCCAACTCTATGCTCCTATCCAAAGTCTGGTTTGGAGCCCACGCCATCCCCTTCTCCCCAAGCTTCTTCAAATCCCTGTATGCTTTGCTGCAAAGATGGCTTTGGTCAGGCCGCCCTCCACCAGTACGGCTAGAGGTCATGTTTGGCCCTCATCATCAAGGTGGCATGGGCCTGCTGGACTTCAAAGCCCATGCTGCCAAGATCCTGGGCACCTGGATCGCGGCCGTCACCGCTCCTACACTCCCATCCCAACACTGGTCCCGCGTGCCTGCTCCAACTTCTCCTGAGCCTTGGGCCTCAACAATCCATCAAACCCCCACTCCCTGATGAAATACCTCGCACCACACACATCGGCCACAGGTCCTCACGGGACTAAAACCCAATACAATTGAATCCTACTCTCCATGCGAAGCGCAGAGTGGAGAATTCATATTAGCGGACATACAACCCAAAGAGGCCGCCCCCTCTCCTCAGTTCACACAAGAGGTACAGGGGCTACCCATCCATGATGGCGTGATCCCCATTCGACCCCATGTCCTATCCAGGGTGGACTACCTGGACATGATGGACATCCCTTATTCCACCGAGACCCAAAAGACTATCTGGAAATATGCACACCATCCTTTGTTGCAGCCTCAAGTCTGCTCCCATGTGTGGCGCTGCCTGAGGCGGGTGTATCGTACAGCTGAGCACTCTAACGCTTTACACTCATCCTGTGTCATGTGTGGCCAGTATGGAACGCTGTTCCACCACCTGGAGAAGTGCCTTACCTCTAAAGTGATATGGCGCGAAGTTCAACGTCTGCTGGGCCAGGATCAAACGCATCCCTTCAGTCTGTCAAGAGATATGTTTGCTTAATCAATGGCCTCCCCCCTTCCACCCTCCCTCCATGCCCTGGTGATTGCAATCGCCATGTGGACTATCCACACGATTGTCTTGGATGCCATCGCTGGCTCCACCCCCACCCTCCCAGAAGCTGTCCACAGATTCTGGTCTCATTTGGTGGACCACTTTCAAGTGTGGATGTTTGGATACCTCCCACCACGTCACCGACAGATGGTCTCCTCCTGGTTCTTAGTCTGGTTCATCAAATCAGACCCCTTCCTCCACACATGCTCAATAGTGGCTATGGCCCCTTCACACGTTCCCTCCCCTCCCCATAAGTGGCGTTCCCGCTGGCAACAAGAGATAGCTTTGCTTCTCTGGGGTGCCTCCCCTGGTACTAAGTTTGTCTTTTCTGAGTCATATTCGGAAGTGTCCATCCCATGGTCGGCCTTCCCCACAATAAATTTAAAAATAATTTAATTACGCCAAAGTTAGATAAAAAAGATCTTAATCTACACCAAATTGGTTAATGTTGACCTTTACAAAAAGTCTTATATCCTTCCTCTCATCCATCTTATATGTCAAATTTTAATTGTTAGTACCAGCAATATCTTGATAATCTTTCTTCTGAAGATGCATTTCTCATTCAATTGGTGAGTTGTTCTTCTTATAGAAATCTCTGCTATAGTCCCTTTAAGACCCATACTCCAAGTCAGTTCATGTAGGTATCCTTCTGCTGAACTACTGTAAATGGTATCCAAATCCAAAGAAACCAGAATAGTGACCATCTCGAAAAAAATGGTGCTGATTCTTCATCTTCCATTGGTCCACAAATTAAACTTCAATACGCTACTAGATTCATCTCATTTTGCAGATAATCTTATTATATTTGTTGAGCCTCTTGAAGCAATGCCATTCAATATTAGTCAGTTTTTTATGCCATATCTGACATGCTTCCTGCTCTGGTACCATATCAGACTATTCAGTGTTATTCACCAACTGCCTCTTTTTTCTTTTGCTTCCCTCCCCCAATCCAGTGTATCTCGTTTTGCAAGTACTGGCGTCTCAATTTCTCTTTCTCGTCACATTTTCTCAGGGTTCAGCCTCTGCTCATCTAACTTGGCATCAAGTAGGTCTAGCCCCTTATCCACCGTTCAATCTCAAATAGATTTTGGCAGTAAATTTACTCCTAATGCTATACATCCTCCCTCCCCCCAGAGGTGACATGGTCAGATTCATCCTAGATTGAGGATAACCAATAAAAACATATAAAATTTTTGCCTTTTATAGTTTTTTTATTATATTTTTCTTTTTTATTATATTTTTTATTCTATTTTATATGGGACATGACCTTTACTCAGTTCAGCGGTCCATCTTTCTACTCATTATTCCCCCTAAACTGGTTCCTAGGTATACTCCGACCTACCAGTTTTTATGGTTCAGTGGTCTTTATTTTTTTAGAATTACCCATCTATTTTGGTTCAGCGGTCCTTTTTTAGGAAATAACCAGAAATTGTCAGGCCATAACCATTTCATTGGTTCAGAGGTCCTTCAGGAACACTCTTATTACTTTTTCTCAGATACAAAGCTTGGGGTACTTAGCATGGTCCCAGTTAACGATTCTTCCACCCATGAGGTTTTTTATGGAATATGCATACATCGCCGTCTTAGCTAGAATCTCAAATGAATCCAACCATAGTGCATCTAGTTTATTTCTTTGTCTGAAGCTATGTGTGTTATAATAGTCTACTCTATCGCCTATATGGTATTAAATAATGCCAGTCAGTTTTTAGCATCCGTTGTCATGGCCTTTTTTCTTCAAGCTCATATCAAATGCTTCCAACTGCATTTTGATCAGGATATTTAAAAGTTGGATTAAGTACTGCTCAGCGCTCATCCCCAATGTTGGATCAACCATCAAATATAGATTGGTGGTAATGCGGCCTTCCTTTCATACATCAATTTGAATGGTGGTTTTCTCATTGCCTTATGGTGAATAGTATTAGATGCAAATGTCACTGAACTGAGGTATGTTCCCCAGGCAGAAGTTTTTGCAGTGACCAGCTTCATCAGCATTGCGGCCAGCATTTCATTCACTCATTCTACCAGTCTTTTTGTCTCCAGCCAGTATGGTATTGACATGACTCCTCAGATCCCTTTATCTCATTCAACCTCAGAACCACATGGGATGTGAAGTTCACTCCATTGTCACTCAGCAAGACTTGAGGGCATCCATGATGATATATGACTTGATTTAGAATAAACTGGGCGGTACTTGTTGTGCCCACTTTTTCCAGAGCCTTTGTCTCAACCCATCTAGTCAGATGTCAATTGCAACTATAGTGTATTTGACTCACCCCAGGCCCATAGTCAGCAGTCCCATCACGTTGATGGACTTTGTATGCCAGGAAAATCCATGGTGGAACAGCCGATATCCAGTTGTGCTATTATGTGTTTGTGCAACTGGCACTCCATTCAGAAAGCCATATAATTGGCCAAATTATACTTTATAGGCTCCCAGTGGTAATACTGGCAAATGTAGTTGGTTGTCTTTCTCAGGCCTCCATGCCCGACTACCTTATGAGCAGCTCAAACTACAGCTGCTCATTCAGTTTGTTTTGAAAATAACAGTTGTTTTCCAAGAAATTGTCTTCAACTTGTCCATCCTTGGTCTCAGTGTTTTCCACCACTTTTTTGAAGCGCACCTTGTATCTCTCACAGCAAATTCCCAATTTCTTCATTGACTGTTATCTGAAACAGCTCATCAGCTTTTTAGTATACCACTTGGACCATTGGTAACCTTGATAAGCTTGCCGCATTTTAATGAGAAGCTCTCACTTGGTAACTTTGTTGAAATTGTAAGCCTAAAGCTTCAGGGAACATTTTGCCAGACGTCCTTATAATTCTTTCAGGCTTTGCAACCAATTCAAAGCGTAGTGGTCTGTTACCATATTAAAGTGTGTGCCATGATGTACACCTAAAACTGCTTAAAGGCGTAAATCACTGCAAGGCATTCACACTCAGTAACAGTGTAATTTTATTCTACTGCTGAAAAAGTCTGGCTCACGTAAGCTACCAGATGCTCATCCCCAAGTTCATCTACTTAACTCAGGACAGCGCCAATTGCTGTTAACAAAGCTTCAGCATGTACTATAAATTTCCAGTTGTCTTCAGATATTTCAAAATCAGAAAATTTTTAGATATCAACACAACCTGTCAAAAGAATTCTGGGCCTCTTCATTCCATTTGAATCCTTTCTTTGGATCCTTCAGTAATTGGAAGTGGGGCTTGGCGATTCTCACAAAATCCCAATATAAATCTTTGGTGATATCCGATCATTCTAAGGAACACTTGGATAACCTGGACACTCCTTGGGATGGCCATCCGCTCTATGGCTTCAATTTTCTGGGTTTGCAACTGCAGTCCAAAGGAGTTGATGACAACCCCCAGATATTCCAACTCTTTTTTATGAAGTGACACTTCCTTGGCTTAAACTTCAGGCTAGACACGGACAGTCTTTTAAATACTTCTTCCAAGTGGTTCAAATGGGCAGTAAAGGTCCTACTGAACACAATTATATTTTTCAAGTACACCAGGATGCATGGCAGCTTCATGTCAGTTGATATGGCGTCCATAGCCCTTTTGAACGTCACAAGCGCATTGCAAAGACCTTGGGGCATCCTAGTTGGTTGTATAGCCCCTGTGCGGTAAAGATTGTTCATTTCTCCTACTCTTCTTTTTGAAAATCAATTTACCTATATTCTGATATTAGATCCATTGTAGAGAAATAATTCGCTTCTCCCAATCAATTTAGAGCGTCATTGATTTGTGGTAGTAGATACAAACACTTTTTCATTATTTTATTCAGCCTTTAATAGTCAATCACCACCTGATCAGAGCCATCTTTTTACTTCACTATTAGTATAGGGCTCACCCAGGGGCTCAACAATGAAATTAGGAGCCCATGCTTCACTAATTTGCTGATTTCCTCTTCCACTACCGCTTCAGTGGCCTTTAGCTTTTAAATTGGTCTCACCATATCAGTAAACTTTACCCTGTCAACTTTATGGACTACGTTCTTTGTGCAACCTAAATCATGATCATCCTGTATAGGAATTTCCTGATACATTTCAAATAGTTTGAGCACCTCCTTGATTACTTTGGGGTCAACCCCCTTTGCTCTGGCTCTGGTTACAGAATTAACATCAAAGTTAACCACTCGATAATTCTGGTCCTGTGCATCATTGTCAACAAACAGATCACTGATATCAATGTCCTCATTTAGGATATTGGGAAGAATGGGTTTAACTGAAGCTCTAGACTGTTTCCCATCTTGGCAGCAGTCCTTTTTTCCAAATCCTATGCGGGTTTGGCCTCTTTTTCCTGGACCACGTTTATTTTCTCCTTAGGTTTCTTGCTGTAGCACTGGTCAGCAAAGTGGCTCTTTCCTCTGCGCTGGTGACAGTAAAAGTTTAATTTGTCTGTCTGTTTAAACCCTTCATGTTTGTTTCCCGGCACTGTTTGATTGTTTAATTCCTTAGAGGGTTCAGTCACTTTGTTAAGATTTGGATTTCTGACCAGGCTCAGATTGAAGCTTTTATTAGGGGCCTAAAATGTGGCTCCTAGCATCTTCAAGTGATTCACCGTTTGTGAGGTGGTTATTTTTGGTTTCTAATGCAGAAGACATCATTTGATATAAATCATAGTAAGGCTGAAGGGCTGCTTGTAACGCGATCTGCATGTCAAAATTGTTCAATATTTTTGCTCCAGACAAATTCTGTGATTCATGGTAGAATCAGTTGATGAAATCCGCTAAGGTCTCGTTTTTCTGAAATTAGATCCCCATAAAACCTTGCTTGCGTTTTGACATATGCTTGGGGCTTACAAACTCCTTCATTATTGCATCCTTGGCCTCCATATAAGACCAGCTGTCTCCCTATAGATGAGGTAACACCAAGTTTTGACAGTTTTACCAAAACAGTTCATGACCGTCAAAGCTTTTTGTCTATTGTCATACCCAAACATAGTCATGTAAAACAGTTTGAAGAACGCAGGAGCGTTATCCTGACAAAAAGTGGGTAATTTTGGCGTGGCTTTAAATTCTTCTGAATTTTCTTTAACTGCCACTCTTGGCTCAGCTACCTGACTGACTTGAGATTAATCTTAGTGGTTATTTTAAAAATAGTTGTGAATGCTGTCGCCATATTTCTAGTAGTTTTCAATTTTTCAACTGGAGTTCCAGAGGTCTTTTCTTTGGCGCCAGTCAAAGCATAAGGTTCACATTCACATCTCTGATTCTTCATATTGTTGACTTTTTTTAATAGTCACTCCATGTATGATCTGAGTGAGCGCATATGACCACAATCCAATTCACGATCTGTCTTTGGGAATAAAACTTTTTTGACCAATTCTATTTTTTCCCTTGTTAATGATGTTACTTTCCTGAGTAACTCATTGCTGAAATTAAGAATTTCTTATACTCCTTCCTCGATCTTAGTGATTCTCTCCTCTAAGGCAGCAAATTCTCTATTATTGGCTGATTTTAATGCGTTGTTGTTGATGGTTGCCATTTCTGTACATCGCTTTCTTGATTCTTCTTTATATGAAATTGTATATTGGCTTAACTTACTCAACTACCCCCTGTAGTGAGCACCAGATGTTAAAATCTAGAACTGTTGGCTCAAATGTTAGTTACTAGCTTGATTGATAAGTATCAGAAGTTAACTGCACAGGTTCAGTGTGTGCACAGTCCGCATTGCTTGATAGATATATTGGATGATAATAATATTACAACTATTATTTATAGTTGAATAATTAAACCAGAGGTGGTCCAACGCTAAACTTGGAATAATTATGATATACTGATTCGACAGTTAGGAACTTCTTCCCTATTATGGCTAAATTTAATCCACTCTCAGATTCAGAGGTACTGGCCGTAGTTTTTGTCACGCTGAGTCAGCGTAGATCCACATCAAAGGTCTGCTTCTCTCCTTATAATATCCAATCCTTACTCTTTAAATACACAAAAGAATACACAATTATCGTACTACAACAATAATTAACTGAATATTAATAGAACTTATTAATGCTACTTTTGTCTTTTTAATTAATAAAAATATTAGGGAATTTATAGGGAATTCAGCACCCAACTCCTCAGTTGGCGCCTCCATCATGAAATGACAGCTGTTGCCATTGAATTACCATATGACGTCTCTACTGGCATTGGTCTTCTTCATTGGGTTAGGGATTCCTCCATCAGACATCTCAGAGACCTAAAAACGGAAAGATCCAGAAAACGTGTCCCTAACGTTCCCACTTGATCACAATGAACCAACTGCATTTGGCTAGCAATCTGCTTAGGTAATGGGACTCTTTACCCTAATAGCAGGTCACAAACCAACTGATTGATTTGCTAGTTGCAGGTGGCATCACTCATTTCAAACTACTGATTAAATTCCCAATCAGTTGGTGGTGAAACCTGACTAATCCCAATTAGTCACCTGATAGTTAATCATGATCAACTCACAGATGCCCATTTTCCAGCAACTCTGCTGACAAGATATTAAGCATTTTCACAGATTAATCCCTGACGGATCCAAACCTGGCGAATTACCTAACCTCAGACATTATTAACCCAAAATTGAGTTCAACTGATATCTGATTCAATTGCTAGAGGTACTTATCCCTAGTGAACCAGCAGATAACCTAGGAAGCTGGAAAGGTGGGCAAAAATCCCAACATACCCTCTTATATGATCAAGTAGCATGAATATGAATTAAAAATGTTATTAAAATTTTGTAATGATGTTTATTATATATGCCATAGCGTGTTAGATAAAATTATCTATAATAATTACGATAGATGAGCAATTATTGCTTCTTTGCATATATGCATACCAGTGCCACCCTGTTCATTACATAATCACCTATATAATAAACAAGATAAGAGAAAAACAGTATTAGAGCTTCCATATGTTTAGACGTTTTATTGTATAAATCTATACTTTATTGGTATTTACTAATTACACTATAATATTAATCACAAAAGTTTTAGTAGAACAACAGATATGGCAATATAGAGTTTTTAGAGTTACCTTTTTTAGGCTACTAAAATAACCCAAACATTTTTTATAATTTTTCCAGTTGATATTATCTCTTCTCACATATAGTAAAGTTTTCTTAGAACAGAATTTAACTTTGCTTGTAAGCTGTTCTGAGAAAAAAATAAACAGTAAGTAAATTATTTCTTTTATCTTATTGAGGAAATTCTAAATAAACATTAAAGTACTCTGTACTTGCTATGAGTACTTTATACATCAATACAATAAAGGGATAACTGTATGGACATAACAATCATTCTTTAGAAAGAAGCTAACTTTTTATAAAACCTTTAAAAGATAAGTTCTAGTATGCATATGTTATAGCTATGACCACTTTTGACTCTTTGCTTATACTTTATGTTATTTATTATTTGAACATCTATGCATCTGCTATATATGTCTAAAACTATATCCAGTGTCAAATTAATAGCCCCAGAAACTTGTGCATTACATATGAAGGTCAGCTAATTAATATGTACAAGACCCCAAGGGTGATATTGAAAAGAGCCTCCTTTAGCCAAATCCTCACCTATTTAGACTAAGAGTATTAAAATCTATCCTTTTAGGGACAAAAATATTTTAAAGTCTAAGTCAAACGTATCTTACAAATATGGTCATTTTAGTCTAATAAACATTGTTTTTCTCTTAACTGTTCTTTTACTATTTTTAAACTTTATAGATCATCTGTTATTGTCCCTCTCCAGTAGTCAGTATCAGACTCAACTGGCATCTCTGTATAGATCCCTTATCATATATACAACAAAAGAGACTTCTTTACCAGAACTCCCCTCTTTGATTTCCTGATTCCCCCACTTTCTCATAATAAAAGGGGTAGTATGATTTACATTATTAATACCAATTACAATATAATTTGTAGACTATTCTACTTTAGACCAGAAAACCTAACAATTTGGGCCTTATAAACATAATAATAAATTTTAACATAAAAATAAAAAAAACTTAAGTCAGATTACTATATATTCCCATAATTGATGCACATAATCAAGATACATATTATCTACACTAATGATACATTACTTTGTACATAATATTTATAAAAAGCAAAACATTACTTAGTCATGATAAACATCATTCTTAAGATGATATGTCTACCCTTCTTCATTTATATGAGCACCAAAAGGTCAAGTGATACAAAAGAGTTGCCAGAATATCTATTGCATTACATAACCTAAAAAATTTTGTAAAAAGATCTAAGAGGGGACCAATAATACTTCTATTTTAGTGTTCTCCTTGGCTTATATATAGTAGCAGTGTCACCAAAATATTGAAAAACTCTATACATTTATTGAAAAAATTATCATACATACATTTAAGAAAACTAATTTTTGCACTTTCTAATATTAAAATATAAAAATCTAGATTGTACAAGAATCACTATTTTGTTACAAATTATATCATATGTATGAAATCATATCTCATATATAATCTTTGCTAAACTAAGTACAATGTAAAAAAGATGATTTCTCAGTGAACCTTATACTTTTAGGCTTTGTATCTTAGTATGACCTCATCAAGATATAGCATATATTTAAGAATCATATATAATATATAAGCTCAATAGTATTCATGACTAAAAAATAAGTATTTAAACAAGCTAAACTATGAAGATGATACTTAGAGATATTAATCTTGGTTTATAGTATTACTTGAGCAATATAACTCTCTATTGAGAATTTTCGGTCACAACATGATAGGTTAAGAATTACGCAACACTTAATTATACTTCAGTTATCAACCTTTTAACACTTTTCGTTGTTATAGCCAAAGTTGATTTTTTTAATAAATAAAATCATCATTTATAGCCTTATCAAAAAAAATTTTAGTTATTTTTAAAATAGTGTTCATATGCTTAACTAATCTATAAAACTGCATATAATATATAATAAAAAAATTGAAGATAATTTTATGAAACTTAGCAACCATTTTGTAATGGTATTCTTATACAAATAAAAAGGAAATACTTACTTGCTGAGATTACATTCAAAGTATGTGATATCCATGATTTAGACTCAGATCTAAGTTACTACTTTAATTGATTAGCAAAAATATATATCACTATAATTAAGTTATGTTACGTCACCACATATACTGAAAGTGGTATAGTAAGCGAGCCATTTGTTAACCCAATCTGTTCCTTACAATGAATAATTGAAGCAATTTCTCAAATCTGACTAGTATCTTTTAAAACTAACTAAACCTGGTTCATTGCTGGTAACGTGCCCCATATTGTATAATAGACCAAACTTTCCCAAAAGAAGACCATATAAATGAAGAGTTACTATCATATTATGATATCTATATTTACTGAACATGTTTATAGACGTCTTAATATTATAATTATTAAAATATAAAAAATAATAGAGCATGGTAGTGTTTTATATAAAAAAAATAACGTAGATCAATATGCTAATTTGCTCAAAGTAGAGAGATACTTTAATATGTTGGATGTTGGGATTTTAACCAGATGAATTCCTCCCATTATATCAGAATTAGGGATATCAATTAGTTGAAAACTATTGCTAATTAATCGCCTAGTTCATTACAATTATAGCTAAAAATAAAGTTACCAATTTCTGCTCCCCATTTGGTAGGGTTGAGCTATCTTGAAGTGTGGGGGATAATCCCCAATAGATTTAACGCTATTTGTAATTTGACACCAGAGACTAAAGCCAAGGATGTTAGTAAATTATTTAATTTATATATGGTGGATTACTAATTTGTTATTGAAAGTCTGGATCACTGACGACTGATGCCAAAAATGATCTAATCAATTGACTATTTTGAGATTTACTGGAGACCTAAGCCGAGGATAATCATATTGCCAGCTTTGAATGCCGCGGTTTCCAATTATGTTAAGTAGAGATGATTCTGCCACCTAAAATTATGCATAACTACCGACTGATGCAGAGACTATTTGAGGATTAATTTATAATAGTAACTTATATAAGACAAACTGGCAACTGTCGCAAAGATGAATAAACTCATATTTGGCATTCTATTGGGATGAATTTTAAGAGAATGTTTGCCAGCGGAAAGCTGAGGATTAGGTTGGGTTGCCAGTGATAAATGCAAATATTGTTGACAGGTGGGCATTAGATTGCCAATGAAGTCGCCTAAGTATAAATACCTTAAATTTCTTTATAATAAAAATCTCTCTTTCGCCCATCTTTTTATTGAAGTAGTGTAAGCGGCTTGGTGGTAGAAGATGAGACTAAAAATCCCCAAGGTAAGGCTCTGGGTAAATGCACCTAGGGTTTGTTAGCGCTACCGACTCCAATACCTGGAGCTACATGGAAGCCTCATGGGAACTTTTCCAACTGTCCACCAACAACGAGGGACTGATGAGGATTAACCCTGAGGGGTGATAAAAAAGAGCCAAGAATCACCTATAGAGGTGTAGGCTAGCTGTGTGCCTCCCAATGGGTTAATTGCGCCAAGGTAAAGAGTTTTGGTCTGCTAGGTTGGTGGGCTTCTTGTGTACCTATAGTGAAAGATAGCCTATGAGGGCAAAACAGCAAGAGCCAGCAGTCGTCATACTGTTTGCCTGGCACACTAACAGAGTTCCTGATGTAGTGTATATAAAATTCACAATACTGGCCATGCCCAAAAGGCATACATAAGTCTAAGATCACTATTGTATTAAAATGATTTCTAACTACTTTTTAGCACTCAAAACCCTCTAGGCAATTGACAAGAAGCCTAACACACAAAAAAATATATTTCTGTCAAAAAATATTTAGGTAAAAGTAAAAATTTCATTTTCACTTTTTTAAAGTAAAAAATAGTTCTTATTATAATTTCTTTAGTATAATATAATTAATCTCTGGTCAACAAAATGCTAGATATAGTGTTATAAACTTGTAAAAAGTATTATATAGTATACCTTTGTAGAGTAACATAAAAAATATATCTACAATATACATATTTGTCATTATATATTAGTTAAGTAAGTAGAAGATTTGAAGCCTCACTCTGATACATTATTTTTAAACTTTTCAAAACTAACAAGTTTTACATACAATATAGCTTTAACCTTACATTATTAGTTAAAAAAGCACTGATAGGATTTGCCTTGTTAATGGTGAAGCCTCAACTTAGTGTTAATTATTTAGTTTTAGTTAACACCAATTATCCTTTAATATTATATCTAAGTATGGTTATTTAGCTCTCTTTCACTTTAATCAGTAACTTGATAAACTTGAAATTTATATAAAAAAGTTTTTTACTATCGCCGCCTTTTGCCAGCACCAAACCCAGCCTATGTCAACTAGATTAACATCTGCTGCCCCTTCATGGAAAGGTGTTGTGCCATCTCCTGGCATTTTATAGCCATCGCCAAAACACCCCTGGGCTGGACCATCAGGCCCTAAAAATAATTAAAACTGCTACGTCCTGCCTTGGGACCTAGAACACCACTTTGCATGCTCCCAGGCTATGCTTTGAAACCCCAATAGTGTTCCCTCAGAGCAACCTGCGTTTTTGTCTTTGGGTCAAGTATGAGAACATCTTTCCCTACATGAGCGCGGCCATCATTGAGATAGCTGTGGAAGTATACAAACCCACCAAATTTATAAATCTCCGCCCCTTGAAAGGATACTTTGACCTTGGCTTCTCTTGCAAAGTCCATGCTATGGTGGCAGCACAACTGTCATTAAAAAATAAAAATAAACCTTACCAACAATTAAAACTCAATTACTGGATGAGGCCACACTAATGGTTCAGTTTGCTTGCTTGCCCTCTCACCTCTCCCCTTAATGCCTTCGCCACATGCTCACAGAGGGCTTGGCTTCCTATGGCGCTGACCCCATGCTGCAATTCATGCTTCCAAATGGCGCCAATCATCTTTCTGGGCCTCGCGCATTTGCTACAATCTGCCCATTCTATCAGGGCATTCACCTTACAATGCCTCCCTGACCATGTCAGATCATCCCTGATCATCTATTTTGGGCGCGCATCAAGAACAGCTGTGCCATTTATCCCTTGTGTTTTGGCCTCAACCACTCAAAGCGCAAGTGCCAGTGTATTCCGCTGAAGCAGCCTCTTTCACTTTTTTTCTGATGTAAGCCCAGCTACTAAATTAACAAACACTTTTACATGAGGATCATTCTCACCTCACCCTATACTAATGCAAGCGCTCCTCCCAACACCCCACCCCATCAAGTATTAACCGCTTGACCCATTCCTGAGCAGATAGATGCTCAAGCACTAGTGGAATTGCCATGGTCCACTGTTCATAGCCAATCAGCTTCCGCCGCTCCACTAATTCATTTTGCTAGCCCAGAGCTGGCCATGTCAAATCCATTTTGACGCACTTGAATGGATTGACAATGATGAAATTCCTCATGGAATTAAACCTGACTTCTCCTGGTCAGAATTTTTCACCCAACCTCGCCCCCCACCAGTTCAACTCCCCACCGCCGTTTCCATCCTTGTAATGATTTCCCTGTATACAAATCAATTTATCAAAAGGCTGTTGAAGCAGCTGCTGCCTCCACTGACTCCCTCCTCCACCAAGCCCTCCATACAGTGATCAGGCCACTTTGTGAGGGCCTTCCTTTACCTAACTTCCCTCAGATTTCCCTGAGGGCGCTAAATCAATATTAAAGAGCTAGCTTTTGCATCTGGGTATGAATGCTTCACCACAACAAGATCTTTGCTTTAAAACCCCAACTACCCTCAAACCCACCAGCGCATTAATCTTTTACTTGTGTGCCCAATCTTATAAACTTTAATGAATTTAAATTTGTCTAATATGTCAAGGCAATACATACC